>VOQZ01001333.1:0-341644 GCA_008079305.1 Phytophthora palmivora | reverse complement strand
TCTCGCGATTCTCTAATTTCTACGATTAAGAAATGCTGGGAGGATATGACGCTAGAGTACATGACAAAGCCTCTAAATTCTATGTCCAAGCGATGTGTGTCCGTTCTAGAGCTCTACGGAGCTAAAACCAAGTATTGAGTAGCTTGGAGCATCGTTAGCAACGAGCTAAAGCGATAAAGCCAAGTGGCAGTATAGCCATCGCCATGCATGTTGAAGTTGAAGTTGACAGTTATTTACATAACTCGGCATCAACAAAACGAAATTCAATATTTCTACCTCCATTGGATTCGTTTTGATGCGGGCTTTCGATTGGTCTAAACAGATTGATCTAGAACAGCATATTAGTAGAAATACAGGGAGATTGGGGGTGGCAGTATAAATTTACAGGATGTATGATGCAATCGCGGAATGAACAAATATAGGAAAACTGCTTATGTATTGATTTTAGTTCCGCAAGAACTTGGCCCAAACCTTGTGGATTATGTTTCATTCATAGTGTGAGAGTGGTCTTTTCGATGATGCCTGCCTTCTCATCCCAAGTGAGGCGGACGCGCTTGTTTTGTGACGGGGTCACACGAGCACCTTGCTTAGAGGAAGCGTGCTATTAAGAGTATACAAACCCTAAGTGAACGGCAGTTCACTAGTCCCTGGTCTTAGGGGACTTAATAGCCAGTTTAGAGTAGATTTTAGACTGATTTATTTATAGTTAATTAGGTTCATTTGGCCTGTAATACAAACTCCTAATTAACTATACTTTAAGCTAATTATGCATATAAAAGGTAGGTTTAAAACTATTGGTTGGCCCTCAGCCACCAAACCTACGTGGCAGTGGTGTGGCTCACACCACAGTGTGGTCCACACCACTCCATCAGAGTATTAAAACAAATACTCACAGAAGTATATCTACTTCTAAAGGCGGTACCCTTTCTGGGGTACCCCTTTCATGTAACCCCGTTACATCCTCCCCCACTTAGGTTGGAAACACCCCCAACCAATGAGGAGCTAGGAAGAGAGCTCCGCTCTCTTTCTTGTCCTTTGTCGATACCCATCGACGAGCCACCGTTGTGGCTTTAAGGCTTTCATTCAGCCTTTTGCGCTTTCAAGACACCTGGAGGCTTCTACGTCAGCCTCCCAAGATGCCAAAGAAGGCAAGCACTCGTGGCGCTTCGGCGCCTTCTAAGTCTAAGACCGCGAGGTCGAAGACTGCTAAGGCCAAGTCGAAGGACAAGGCCGCTTCGCGCAAGGAAGTCCGCAAGGCGGCTTCCGAGGCAGGCAGCAAGCGCACGGCTGCTGCTGCCAATCAAGAAGGGAGTTCGCGACGCAGTCGCTCGCGCTCCCTGTCACCCGACGATAGGCCGAACCCTCGGTTCGCCTATCGGGACCACAGTCCCGGATCTGAGTCCCCGGAATTTCACATTCCTATTATCACGGGATCAGAGTCCGACGGGGACTCTCCTGGATCCGCTAAGGATCCACCTTCTTCTCAGGATGCTCCTTCACAGGACACTCCTGCACAGGACGCTCCTACGCAGGACGCTCCTGTTGATGATGCTGAGTCATCAGAGGCAAAGGCAGCTTCGACGAGCTCGCCTGCCAAGAACCTTACCTTGACCGAAGGTAAGGCTCGAGCCCAAGCTGCGAAAACAGCGTCTCCAAAGCGGGCTGGTGAGGGTGCTGCTGCTGCTAAGAAGCGCGCAGCCCCTGGCTCTCCTACGTCAGAGCCTTCCAATGCAAAGGGATTCAAATCCCTGTTCGACTCTTCAGACGAGGAGGAAGAGGAGGGGGCTATCACCGAGCCCCAAGAGATCTCCAACGATCTCGACGAGCAGCAGGAGCGCTATCAAGCTGCTCAACTGCAAGGTGCTCCTGCCCCTCCCACACCGGTGTATCCTCTCGGATACTATCCACCGGATGAGGGGTCTGGGTCTCCAATGTTCCTGGAGCACCTTAAGGCCCCTCGTGGCCTAAACCATGGGCGCACGTCACGTGGCGCCTATGAGCGTGCCTTGGTTCAAGACGAACCACTCTTTGTCAACGACATTGAGGCCGCTAGGTGTGTGCTACTTGCACCACACCGAATTCCTCTCAAGGAACTCACTAGTCTTCGGAAGATACCCGAAGACCGTGGTGGGCTCTTCCCCGTGTGGGGCTACCCCTGGGTACAGCCCGAGAACACCACAACCCAGACCCAGGCAGAAGACCTGTTCTGGAGATGGGTTTCTCTAAAGAACTTCACAGTTCAGGAGTTGAAAGAACTCCGGGAAGATCGCCTGCTGTCCTATGTCTTGGACCAGCGAGATCTTCGTATTGAGTTTGCCCACTTAGTCGCTAAGCGGCAACTCCACTCCGTCATGGAGGGACTTAGACAGCAGTCTAAGTCCAGCGCTCAAGATGAGCGCGGGTACGGTTCCGTCAACCCAGGGACCGTACACCGTAAGGCGGCTAAAAAGCCGCGGACTACTTACGCCCCGGCTGTTGATCCCAAATCTCAACAGCCTTCGGGCAGTCAACCCGGAGCCGGTCTTCCGGCTCCTACGAGTTCTGTGACGAGGGGTAACCCCGCCACTTCACAAGCAGCTGGCGCTTCCCAGAGCGCCGCCGCTCCTGGACGACCCGCTCCACATGATAGTGGAGCTCGCCGTTCCGGTCAAGGAGGGCAGGAGGAGCTCTCGCACGCGTTTGAGTACGCGGCTCCCTCTCGGCCATATCCTTCTGGACCCTCAACTTCGGGTCGGGATTCTGTGGGGTCCCTATTAAGCGACGAGGTCCGTCAGCTTCGAGATCGCGTCTATGCGATCGAGATAGCCCTTGGGCTTGGACCTGGTGGTCAGGCTGCCGCTCAGGCTGGCAAGCCGGGGACCCTTGAGGTCCTTCGCCAAGACTTGGACGCTCTTGGTCGTGAGACTCATGAGCTCCATGGGCGTGTTGACCGCCGAGCTCCGGCTGCTGCCGTGAAGGAGCTCCGTCGAGGCTTAGACGTTCTAAGCCATGAGGTGCATGGTCGGATGCCCTCTTATGAGCCGCAGGGGTACTCGTACCACTCGGCTTATGGGTATAGCTCTTACCCGAGCTCTTCCCACTCTGTACTGTCATACTCTTCGTATGACTCGCGTGGGTACCAGCCTGTATATCATTCACAGGCTTCGACACCAGCAACTCCGGTTGTCCAGAGAGCTCAGCCTCGTTTCGAGGAGGTGAGTTCTCACCTTGGTCTTCCTCCATCCGAGAAGGAAGACCCAGCGGATCGTGATACCGCTTAAGACGCCCCACGTAGAACGTCGGGTGCGTCGCCATTGACTTTGGGAGGTCAATGGTATACGCCGCGCCATGTCTGGCCAGGACCGCAAAGGGTCCGATGAAGCGGTGCTTCAACTTGTTGCTCTCTACAGAGCTAACCACCTTTAGTGGTAGGTTTTTAGTGTCTAGAAGAACTAGGTCACCAACCTTAAACACGTTTAAGTTTCCTCTACTTGTTTTGTCAGAGTACTCCTTTTGTTTGTCTTGGGCTAACGCCATTGCGTCTCTAACCCGGCTGATCAGCGTCAGCCTGTTGTCGATAAACGACGACAACTGTCTTTTTAAAGACTCTGGCTCGATCTCCGAGACCTGGGAGGAAAAGGCTTTCCGAGCCTCTCCCCCACTTACGATGGAGGCCACGGTGCCTCCCCGCAAGGTTAGCGGCACCTGAGGGTGTCGTAACCCATTCAGATAGAACGGTGTAAACCCCGTTGATGCGTGTACCGCATTGTTGAGTGCAAACTCAACCATAGGAAGCTGATCCGACCAGGATCGAGGTGCTTCCGCACAGATACTGCGCAGAGTATCTTCGAGCACGCGGTTGACGCGCTCCGTCTGACCATCCGTCTGCGGATGGTCCGCAGTTGACATCGTCAACTTAGTTCCCAACAATTGGAACAGGGTGTCCCAAAACGCACCCGTGAAACGCGGGTCTCTATCCGAGACTATGGTCTCTGGTAGACCATGATAGCGAAACACGCTATCTAGGAACAGCTGCGCAGCTTGTTTCTCGGTGACCTTGTCACGTACCGGAGCAAGATGTACCATCTTGCTCAAACGGCAGACAAACACCAATATGCCGGTGTTGCCCTTGTCATCAGCCGGCAGGCCGAAGACGAAGTCGAGACTCATCGACTTCCAGCAATCTGCTGGTACAGGTAGGCTCTGCAGTGAAGCCGAGGCGTGGCCCGAAGGCTTCACCCTCTGACATGTTTCACATGTCCTGACATAGTGTGCCACCCACTTATACATGCGGGGCCACCAAAATGTCTGAGAGATCATTTGGTAGGTCTTCTCCCGGCCAAGATGGCAACTTATCGGCGCATCATGCGCCTCTAGAAGTATGTCATACTTCAGATCCTCGTCGTGTGGAACGACAACCCGAGGAGGATCCCTAGGGTCTACTCTGTAATGGAGTAGCCCATCGGCCAGCTCATAACGGTGGAGCTGCGCCCGCTGTCGAGGCGAAAGCCTGTCGACTTTGGCGTCCTTGCCATCGGACAAGAACTGCACCAGTGGCGTGTAGTTCTCGTCCTCCTGATACGCTAAGCGTATCCGATCGTACAGGTCTGTCGCGACCCGACTGACATGAGCTAGCTCATAGTCGGGTCGACGCGACAATGCATCGGCAAGCAGCCCGGCTTGTAATCAACGCGAAAGTTATATTCCGCAAAGAAATGGTAGCCACCTCTCCATTCGTTGCGATAAATGCGGCGAGTTGGTGGCAGTCCGCAAGGACGCGTGATCAGTATAGATCACAAAGGGCCTCGTGCCCAAGAGATGAACTCTAAATTTGACAAGAGCGTACTTCATTGCAAGTAACTCCTTGTCATGAACGGGATAGTTCCGTTCGGCAGCCTTCAGCTGCCTGGACTGGAAGGAGATGACACGTTCGTGTCCTTCATCGTCCTTCTGCAACAGCGCACAGCCTATTGCATAGTCAGAAGCGTCACAGACGACGCTAAATGACTTGTTTTCGTCCGGCAGAACCAGGACTGGCGCTTGCTGTAAGCTCGCCTTGATGCTGTCAAAAGCATCCTGGTGCTGTTGCTCCCAGACCCAGTCGGCATCCTTCTTTAAGAGATCCGACAAGGGTCGAGCTAGTTCAGCGTACCCTGCGCTGTACTTGTGAAGATAGTTGGCTAAACCCAACCACTTCCGGAGGTCCTTCTGCGACCTCGGGGTCGGCCAAGCCGCTATGGCCTTGACCTTCCCTGGATCGGCGCGTACGCCGATCCTGCTGACAAAGCAGCCGAGGACTTTTATCTCCTCAGCTGCAAAGACGCACTTGTCGATGTTGACATAGAGCTTGTTAGCTCTCATGACCTCAAACACTCGACGGAGGTGCTTCAAATGCACCTCCATAGCCGTCTGGCCGCCTTCGGCACGGCTATGGACGAATATATCGTCGAAGTACGTCTGAGCGAACGTACGCAATGGTCTAAACAATTGTGTGACCAAGCGATTGAACGTCGCTGGGGCATTTGATAGCCCCTGTGGCATCACTAGCCACTCCCAGAGCATCCCACTCGGGGTGCTTACTGCGGTGAGAGGAATGTCACTCTCCCGCATCAGGATTCTGGTAGTATCCGTCTACCAGATCCAGGGCACTGTACAGCGTACAGCCCGACATGTTGTTCAGCAACACATCCTTGCGAGGGATCGGCGTCTGTGCCGGTACCGTCGCATTGTTCAGCTTGTTGTAAGCATGAACCAGACGCCACTTCCCGTTCGGTTTCCGAACGCAGAAGGTCGGCGTCGAGTGCGGGGACTTCGACTCCCGCACCATGCCCGACTTCGCCTTTTCGGCGAAGAAAGCATCTATGACCTCGCACTGCTCGCGAGGTAGAGGCCACTGCCTCGTGACACAGTACTTTGTGCCTGGCACGAGATCAATCTCGTGCCGAACTCCCCGATCCGGCGGGAGTTGGGATGGTGGATGCTTCGACACCACATCCGAGTATTCCTTCACAAGAGGATACACCGGATCCTCCGGGTTCTTGAGAATCTCAGAACCCAAGCGCGTTGGACGCTGCTTCGTGAACCCTTCCAGGACGTCCTCGTCCATTACGGAGGAAGAGTTCAAATCTTCAGGAGAGGTCTCCGGCTTCAGGAGCACCATCTCCGCAATCTCTCCGGCCTTCAACTCGGCCAGGAAGTCCTTCATGGACAATTCCTCGAGGTTCAGCAATGCTGACACCTCTGGCAGTGCCTCCAGATGGACGGCACCTGCCCTCACTTGACGACCGGACACGCCGTCGAAGACATGGCATTGCTCTTCGACCGGCCGTGCCGGTGGAGTCTCAGACTCCGAGTGTGGTACTTGGTTATCCACACGGGAGGTGCTCAACGACACCTCCGCACTCGTACTGGTCTTCTTGACCCCGCGTGGAACTACGTTACCCACGCTAGAGACGCATGCTGCGCTCTCGATCTTCTTCTCGGTCTCTTCGACCTCGTGTGGAACTATGTTACCCACACCGGAGGCGCCCTCGGCGCCCTCCCCAGCAGCCTCAGCTGCTTGCGGACCTATGTTACCCGCTTGCGGAGCTACGTTACCCGCCTGTGGACCTATGTTACCCACTTGTGGACCTATGTTACCCGCCTGGTCAGTGCCGTCCGGCACTGCCACAGTCGAAGCCCATACGGCGCGACGACTCTCAGCGTTGGGACTTGCCGACGTGGCAATCCCACACGCTTGGCAATGAGCCTTGGTCTCACGACCGGTTGCGAGGCTCATCGCAACACCTTCGTTGGAGTCAGCAACTCCCAACACTCCTTCGGGCGCATAAGCGCCTTGGCGACCATCTCTGGCGCCCCAGTCCCGGACAGAGGTGGGAACATTACTCACCAAAGCTCTGTCGGAGACTGCGGGCCGGCTAGCCCCAATGGCTTTGCCGCGCCAATCGATCCAGGGCTCGTGCTTTTCGAGCCACGGCATGCCCAGGATTAAGTCGTACTTGTCCATGTCTAGGACAAGGAACGACTCCGTGCTGTCAAAGTCTTCAAACTTTACAGCCAGGTCCATACGGACCCCAGGTACGTTAACCACCGTACCATCGGCCAGCCTCACCGAGACCTGGCCCCTGCCTTCGCTTTCACGTACAGCGTCGGCATACTTGTCGTCATTCCGTGCGACCGTCAGGCGTCGAGCAAAGTTTGTCGACGACCCAGAATCAATGAGGATTCTGAACGTGACCCCAGTTCCCCTGGCCCTTGGGTCGTGGTTTCTGCCACGGGCCCCTCGAGTCCCTTGGTTTGGAAGGGAACTTCCTTTGCCCTCCCGCAGGGCAGGCACGTTGCATGTGCCCGAGCTTCCCACATCCGTAGCAACGGATGGAGCTCTGTACGGCCGTACCCAGTTCCATGGGTACCGGCCCGGTGCTAGCTCCAGCTGCTGGAGCTCCTTGCACTGCGCCTGACGACGCATTGTGGTCTTGCCACACCGACGTAGGAGTACGAGCCTGTCGGTGGCTGTACTCCTCCTGGAGGGCGATCTGGATCGCTTCCTCCATAGTGTTCGCATGCACGCGGAACAACTGTGTGCGGGATGGGCCCACCTTCAGGCCATCCATGAACACGGTCACTTTGATGTGTTCAGGTAGGGGGTTCCCTACCAGAGATGCAGCGAGTACTCGCATCTCTTGGATGTACTCATGCAGCTCACGCTTCCCTTGTTTACAGGCAAGGAAGCGCGAGCGCTGGCGATACTCATAGTTCGCCGGAAGGAAGGCGGCTCTAAGCTGTTGACACAGCTAAGCCCAGGTAGTGAAACAACCCGGCGTTGTCGCTTCGCGCGTGTACGCCCAGGTCTTCGCCCGACCTCCTAGGTTGGACAGGGCGAAAGCGACTCGAAGTCGCTCGGTCGAGATTAGAGCCGCGTCCATCGCGAGCTCTACCTCTCTGACCCAGAAGTGGAGGTTCTCTCCCTCCTTCCCCTCATAAGGGTTAACCTTAAGCCTCAACGGCTTAGGTTGGGCTGGCTTCATCTCAGCCACGGGGGTCTGCAGCCCCTGTACGTGGGCGATAAGCCCTCTCTCGTACGTGTCGAACGCCTCGATGCGTTCGACCTGCTCGGCCGGCGTAGCAGCCGCCAAGCTTCGGAGGGCATCTACTCCAAAGATGCCCACCATCTTCCGGACCGACTCAAACTGAGAGTCGGTCAAATGAGGGAACTCCCCTCTATCCATCCTGGCTTACCTTGTAGGAGCCACTGAGGATTCAGGTAGTCAATCTACCCGCGTAGGCGTGGATTGACTACAAGTGCTACCAAGTGTGACGGGGTCACACGAGCACCTTGCTTAGAGGAAGCGTGCTATTAAGAGTATACAAACTCTAAGTGAACGGCAGTTCACTAGTCCCTGGTCTTAGGGGACTTAATAGCCAGTTTAGAGTAGATTTTAGACTGATTTATTTATAGTTAATTAGGTTCATTTGGCCTGTAATACAAACTCCTAATTAACTATACTTTAAGCTAATTATGCATATAAAACGTAGGTTTAAAGCTATTGGTTGGCCCTCGGCCACCAAACCTACGTGGCAGTGGTGTGGCTCACACCACAGTGTGGTCCACACCACTCCATCAGAGTATTAAAACAAATACTCACAGAAGTATATCTACTTCTAAAGGCGGTACCCTTTCTGGGGTACCCCTTTCATGTAACCCCGTTACATGTTTGGTGTCTTGTACATGTCGGATCGGATGGTGCTTAAGCGAATTAGTGCAAACATAATTAAGGAGACCTAGAAATTGAGCGGGTGGTGATACATGTACAAGATAGCAGAACTCGCGCCTATATTCAAACACTGTCCAAACAGTAAATGTTTGGATGTGATTTGACGACTGCCTTGATTTATTTGCTTCAGTACCTTGCTCTTCTCCGTTGAAGTTGGCAACATATAAAGTTTGTTAGGTTATTGGTTGTGACCCTGTTGTTTATTGACTGTACTACAGTATGGTATTTTCTGAGCACTGGTACCTGATAATGTCAACCCATTCATTGTTCTGATCGGTCTCTGGACCAGAGTCTGGTGTCCGTAGTGCTCTTTGTTTTTCTCTAAGCTTGAGTGAAGTTTTCGCACAATCATTCGAGAATACAGGCAACATCGGCACTTGTTAAAACATTACTGGGAATCCTTCAGTGCAACATCGTCTGATAGACACCTTCCTCGATGATCCATTGATTATTCGTTCTAATTTTGCGTTGCTCTTCACTATTGTGAAGGCTTCCTTAGATGTCCATGGACTGCTTATGCTTCAAATGAAGCTCATCCTGGATCTCCTGGATGGTCTTGCCCTTCGTTTCAGGTACATATTTCAGTGTGAAGGCGAGCGCCATGCACAGCGAAACACAAAACGGCACAAACGTGTACTCGCCTAGTTCGCGCTGCATAGTTGGGAACATGAGTCCGACGAGAAAGCTGCACGACCAGTTCACCATGGTGGCTATACTCATAGCTGTCGGTCGCGGCTTGGCGGGGAACATCTCCGCCACGATCAGCCACGGAATGGGACCCAAACCAATTTCAAAGAACCACACAAAGCACATTACGCCGCCCACACTAGCCATACTCGCGAACGGCAGTGCGTTCATCAGACCCAGCGTCAGGACTACACTCGAGAAAATCATGCCGATTGCAGAGTAAATCAGCAACGGTCGACGGCCCGCCGTATCCATGAGCACTAGCGCAACACCAGTTGAAATAACGTTTACAGTGTAAACCAACGTAGCGCCCACCAAGGGATCCTTTAGACCAACATTCTTAAAAAATGAACTGGCATAGAACATCACGGCGTTGATACCGCTGAACTGCTGCGCGACTTGTAGAACCACTGCCGCCACGAGCGGAAAACGAATACTTCGGTCTTTCAGGACGTCCCAAATACCCGTGTTGGCACCAGATTCGTTGTCACTAGCTGAGCAAATGCTGTCAATTTCCTCGTACACATCGTTTGAACCACGTAGCCGACGCAGAATGTCCGCAGCTTCCTTAGGTCTGTTCTTGGTCAGTAACCAACGCGGACTTTCTGTCAACAACGAGGCTAATGCTAGCTGCAGAATTCCCGGTACGGCCGTAAAACCGAACAGCAAGCGCCAACCAGGCTGAGCAAGGCCATTGCTTTCTCCAGAGTATTTAAACGCCAGTAGATCCGCGGCCAAGATACCCATAACCATAAACAACTGGTAGCCTGTGCCTAATGCTCCACGCAGATTGGGTGGTGCAAGTTCACCAAGATATAGCGGCACCACAACACTAACGGTTCCCGAGGCAAACCCCACCAGGAAACGGCCCAAAATGAGCGCGTAGATGTTTACAGATAGGGCCATGATAGCGCCGGCGATGATGAAGAGAAACGAGTCCACTAGCAACGCCTTCTTGCGGCCTAGAGCAGTGCTCACTTGACCAGCGGTGAGTGATCCAATGGGACCACCCACAGCAAAAATGGATACGCAAACGGCCCACTGAATATCGGAGTGACCTGGAAAAATGATGTCTGGATTGATACCACCGGTCACACCCGTGTTGTATCCAAACTGGAAAGCACTCATGAGCGCCACACCGCAGCTTAGTAGCAACGGGAACGTGTAGCCAGGCTCGGGAAACTCATCATCGGCTCCGAGCAGCGGTTGGTCTTCTCCTCTGGCTACGAGGTTGGTGAAAGAACCCCACGAACTGCGCGACTTGAGATTGGAGAAACTGCGTTCACGCTGGAACGACTGCCGGCGCATGCCCGGCAGAACCGAGAAGGGCAGCTCCTGGTACAGACGCTTTTGCTCTTCGACTATGGTCACACGTAACAGGTTGGAGCGCGTGAGTTAGACTGTACGGTGGCACAATGAGCTAAAGGGACAAGACAAGATACGATCCCAGGCAAGCCCTTACCATAGAACTGGAGGTTCTGCGCCGTGTTGCTGCGCTTCTTGAGACCCTCAGCGATCTTAAGGTCAGCCCAGCTACCGTTGGTACCCAACGCCACATCACTCTGGGAATGCTGCATGATTGCCTAGCGGTGCGTCACCAGTAGTAGCAGCTAGTCTGTATCGGTGTCTGCCGAATTCCTGATAGCAGGATTAGTCCGACCTGGATCGTAGCGAGCGAGAAGTCGAATGAGCCAATGTGTTCATGCAGTCGTTGTAGCAAGATCGCGACGGTCACGTAACGACAGCACGTAGGCTTACAACCGGATTCGCAGGATAGTATTGGTAGACAGGATGAAAGGAAGATTATATACCTCGATCTCCCGTTCAAATTTAAAAGACGCGCATATAGCGATTTGTAAGCTCAACGAAACGACAGAAACTTTATATTCCGCCCCTCATTTTCGAACCAACTACACCTGATTTTGGCATTTGAATGGGCAATTTCCAAGGGCAGCAATGCCATTAATCTTGGTACACATATGAACGAATACATGTAACAGGTGAGTCATAAGGGCTGGTGTACATATGTAAATAAATCCATTAGCGGTTGAGTCACATCTACGTCTGGCAAATGCATGGTGGCGTCCAAATTGGCGGTTTGTGCTGGTAAACTGGTCCGTTTGAGCTGATCTTAACGTTGCCCTTGTAAGCTAAACATTTCGTTGATCACCGCGTTTGATAATGATGATCGTTCTGAATCAATGTCTCAAGCTCCTCCAGGCGCTGTCGATCAATATGTGGCTGCATCTGCCACGAGGCCAAATACACTGTCGCCGTATCATGCTTGGAACATTCAAAGATGTCGCTAGCGATCAGCGACTTGGCAACCAGCTCATGCTCGTACATCGTGAGTACCTCGAGCAGCATCATCTCTTCCAAGCCGCATACAAGCAGTTGCGTTCAGCTTCTCAATTTGAACAAACTGTCATTTCATCCTACCAAGTAGGTTTTCGAGTACGTACCGTATCGCTGTCTTCGTTTCTCATCCAGCGTATTTGCCTGTTCATCCATCAACAA
This sequence comes from Phytophthora palmivora, assembly GCA_008079305.1. Taxonomy (NCBI): domain Eukaryota; phylum Oomycota; class Peronosporomycetes; order Peronosporales; family Peronosporaceae; genus Phytophthora; species Phytophthora palmivora. The sequence continues at coordinate 329,687 of VOQZ01001333.1, read as the reverse complement.
CCGCCGCATCCTTGTATAAGTCATGGCCTACATTGCGATTTTAAAGGTCAGCACGGGATACAAAGGTATTTACAGACAGAAGCAATTACCAGATTATCAACCTCATCTTGAAGTCGTTTGCTGCATCGATGCGCCAAATCCCATAGCTGTCGGTCGATAGACGTCGACGACAGCGTAGAGTAAAACGTTAGATAGATGTTTCACATATCACTATGCACACATACTCGCGAAGATGCGCGATCGTGAAGTTGCCCGCAGTCGGCCAGCGACCCCCAGTGCTCGATTGTAAGATATCTACCGTGCACAAGTGAGTTAGCTTTGCCACACCTCCCTATTCCCATAAAACTCACGTGGTTTTCTGTGTGCTGTCTGCGACCTTGGCGAGTTGCTGCTGACCCCGGGCGCAGCATTCCTTCCACTCCTGGTCGAGCTTTTTCCACGGGCTCAGCCACCAGCAAGCATCACGCGCAGTCACCATCGAAATGAAACTTAATTGCAAGACCATCTCAGTGATATCAGCGATTGGCAGAAAAACCGACAATTGGAACTCGACGCTCTCGGATTGGCAGAAACTACATTCTTGCTATAGACACTAGCATTTGCGAAAAGTGGAGGCAAGCAAGCTTCAATTCTTCGCTGCCAGCCGCTCGCTACCGCGCTCCGCGTGCTATATAGCAGCTTGGGTGCAGTCTGGTGTATCACTTCACGCTAGTCGCGCGCTGCAACGGTCTCTAGAGCCCTACAAAACGCTCTGCGATCGATCAAAACGCTCCTTTAACTATTATAAGGCTACCTTCCTTTCTGCAGGACCATCGCTCATGGCCTTTACCATGCAGACGCAGGTGAATCGGGTGAAAATGGCGTCGTCGCCCGCGTCACCATCCCCGCTTCCACTGCGGACCACGTCATCAGCCTCACAGATACTCCTTCCGAAGACACGCAAGACGCTAACGAAGAAGAAGAAAATCGAACCGGCCAACAGCGCGTTGGTGCTCGTGGGTATGATATTCTTCGGTGTGTTGGTGGCACTATTGGTCATGGCCTTCTTCGCCTATGCACCACTGTTGTGTGCGTCGTGGCTCGGAATCATGTACGTCATCGGGTTATATCTGTCTACAGAGTCCAACTGGCGCTGGCACGACGCACAGGAGTTCGAGAACCGCTTTTGGACGGGCACTGCATTCATGTTCAGCGCCGCGGTGCTTTATATTAAAGACTCACCGCTTGCTGTTGGTCAGTGGAACTCGACGCTCGGTCTCGTGCTTGTCTTCGGGTTCACCATGAGCGTGCACTTCTTTGACAGGTTCTTGCACAGACAGGAGATCAGTCGTCGACCAAGACTCAAGGAAGCGACGAGACAATTCTCGCATAAATTATTCAAGTACAAGGCCACTGCCGAGGAGAAGACGAACCTTGTTATGGAATGTGTCAGTCGTATCGATCGCCATTATTTACCAAGTACTATTAACAATATGCTCAACCTAGCAGAAGTCAAACGACGAGAACTCAAGATCTTCCGGATCCTTGCGGGAGCAGGGAAGGACGAGCTCAACTACATTTTGAATCACATTCGTCTAGCGCTGCTTTTCTACAAAGTGAAGGATCACTCGAAAGTGCGCGAAGACCAAAGTAGAACGCTGATTCTTGACTTGTTGTGTACCACGCGGCTAGCTGATTTATCGGTGATGTCTCGTGCGTTGCTGTTGGACGCTCTGATGGTTATGAAAATCAGTGCACACCCCATGGCTGAAAAATGGGTGCGCAATATCATCTTAAAGACGCAAGGCGATGACTTGAGTAATCTGAAGACGTACACGGATGCCAAAGGTGATTTTCACAGTATGCACAAGCTAGTTTTTAACGATATCCGTGACCCAACTGTTCGTGCGGACATTTTAAGTCACATCCAGCGCGAAGCAAGTGTGCAAATTGCGCATACGCGACTTGGAACGAAGCGTGGTCGTAGTCGCAAGCACCAGGCATGGCGCAAGGTGTTGAGTGATGTGGATGATACGCTTTATTCTTCAGGTGGGCGATATCCAGCGGGGTTAGATACACGCTTTCCGCGTCACACGCTGTACCCAGGGGTGCTTTCTTTTTATCGCGAGCTGGACATGGGCACGGTGGGTCCTGATGACTGGACAGACGATCGTATTGGTAATCTAGTGTTTCTGTCTGCGCGACCACATGTATACAAGGATGTGTCCGAGAAGAAATCGTACGCAAAGTTTGCCGCTTTGCACGAAAAGATGGGCATGCACACGCTTCCTACGATGCTAGCGGGAAACCTCAAGTCAGGTCGTGCCTTTATGTGGCAAGGTGATCTGGAACCCATGGCGCAAAAGAAGTTTGAGAACTTTAGCGAGTTTTATCAGCTCTACCCCGAGTTCAAGCATGTTTTTGTTGGCGACAATGGTCAAGGTGACGTTCGTGCAGCGGAACTTATAGTGGAGAAGTTTGGTCCTGATGCTTTGGAGGCTGGATTTTTCCAACGTGTACAACCTATCGAGAAGATGTTCAACTATCATTCAAAAGAGGACTTGGAGCGTTGGCGCAAGATGAATATCATCTTTTTTGATACGTATGTGGGTGCAGCTGTCCAGGCATTTTGCATGAAGAAGATTCGGCTCAGTGGGCTGAAAAAAATTTGTGATGACGCTGGTCAGTCGTTCGAGCGTATTCATTCATGGCTTACTCCACAGAGCCGCGAACGTGCCAGGTTGTTGCTGAATCGTGACCTTACTGCTGCAAATAGGTTGCTGTCTATGAAAGTGGGATCCTCACCTCTGGTAATGAAGCCTCAGGCCTACGCTCTTAACTCGATCGTTTACACACCAGTTGGTCGTGCTATCATTCGCAGGTTCCGTGGTATCGATGGCATTTATCAGGTAGATTTGATAGATTGGCCTTCATCGATGACAAACCAAAAGCGTGTGCAGGCTTTTTTCCCGGAAGATAGTCTTGTAGCTTACGTTAGTATGGACAGCGCAGGTGTATCCAAGAGCTCATTAAACTACGTCAAGTTCTACCGTGCACCACCAGCGCGGATATTTGCGTCACACACCTTGGTGAAAACGCTCTTTGGTATCGGGCGAGTGGTGGCTTACCGTGCAGAAGATGAAATATATACGGTGTCCATTCCTGGCGACCAAAACATGTTGCACATGACGGCGTTTCTCAATGCAGATTCACTTCTTCCTGTGGATGATGAATTCTTGGAAAACTACGCTACTAGTGGTTCAACGTCACCTCGAATGTTTGCTGGAGTACGCTCTAGTATTGGCTTCATCACAAAAAAACTGATCACGTTTGTGCCTGGAGGGTCTGGCCCCAAGCCACTGTATGCGATGGCAGTGGTTGTGAATTCCCCTTTCGGACGCGGAATCATCGTCAACTTTCGTGAAGTGGATCGCGTCTATGAGTTACAGCTATTTCGATGCGATGTCAAAACGCAAAGTGGTGGTATGCCGTCGCCAATCCGCGTATTTGTACAGGAACGACATCTACAGCTGTTACCGATGTCTCCGACGCGAAGTTTCTTTTCGATGCTTGGACTGAGATCTGGTTCTGGGGAAAGTACCATCATGCCGACATTAAAACACGTTCCGGAAGGATCTCGTGTTGATACTCCATACGGTAAGGGTGTGATTCGCAGCTTCCGCCCTGAAGACGATATCTTTGCGGTGGCATTGAGTGATTGGAATCTTGCAGATGGTAATGATGTGATGGCTTATCTTACGAAAGATTATATCAATCCAGTTGTGCAGTCCCTCGAGAACGAACCAGCACTTACGCTCGCTACCAAAGGGGATACTACGGAGGGAAAAGTTACTGCCCCAGGAAGTGGCGGTATTTTCCAGCTGTTTCGCTACGGCTTCACGACGCCGGGAACTGGAATAGTCGAGATTGTAGTTCCCTATGCCGATGAGGTTGGAGTCAAGCGCCAAATTGATACCGTATTCGGTCTGGCAGAAACGACCATGAAGCAGCCTTACAACGGATGTCTGAAAGCCACTCTCGTGAACCCAGATTTTAGTGGTGCTGTGGCGTATATTCAAGTTAGCCAAACCAAAGAGATTCCAATTGCTTCTACACGGGTGAGACGCAATACGCTCGAGATGCTAGTGAGTCCGTTTAGCTACCTCCTCTCTGGGAACAACGACGATGGTCAATCTGATGCTACCGACGTGAGCCTTCCAAAGACAATATTTCCCAAGGGATCGTTGGTAATGACTCCGTTTGGAGAAGGCACAGTACGCTTTCACCGTCGTATGGACGATATTTACGTAGTGGACTTGCCAGCAATGCATGGTTACTTTCGTATTAGCAGCCTCCAGCGACCGGTACGGGGCGCAGTCGGCCAACCTGTTGACACAATCTATGGGTCAGGTATTCTGAAGCAAGTGCGTGAAGACGACGGCGTACACGTTGTGGTTCTCCGTCTGGGACTGACGACCTCTGAAGCTCGAGCATTCTTGCACCCAACCAGCGTATTGGGGACTATCAAGGCATCTCGTGGGGATGTTGTTATGACACCTTTTGGTTCAGGAGTCGTTATGCAGTATCGTTCCCATGATGGGTACTACCTCGTGGCGTTAGACTGGGACTCTAACGGACAAAGCCACACTTCGGCCTACATCAGTGAGAGCAGTCTCGTTCGCACCGGCCTAGTCGAAAAAAGTTCAACTGGCTGCGTAGTCATGTAAACAACTTAACCAACCCAGGACTTCTTCCATACCCATATCAAACGCTGCCTTCTTTAACAAATGAAGAGCATCTAACTATCGCTATGAGAAGCGATACCTCTAAATCTTACGGCGTTTCTTGGCGTCGTGTTTTAGGATCTTCTTCACCACGCGATTCTTCTGACGTTGCACCTGGCGTGCTGATACCAGTACCTTTGATTGAACAGATTTGCTCTTCTTAATCATCATGAAGTGTTTCAGGCGCTTCTTCTCCGTGTTGGTAGTACCACCACCTGAGCGCTTGTGTTTGAAGTCCTCACGACCTTCAAGAACGACACGAAGTCGTTCTTCTTGGGTCATACGCTTCTTTTTCGAGTAGCCTTCAAGATCAGTCGGATTAACCTTTGTGGCATCCGAGCTTGCCTTGGCTGCATCCTCCTCAGCCTTGCGCTTGCTGCGTGACTTCGGGTCCTTCAATGCGGCATCGCGCTCCTTCTTCAGCATTTCGATGCGTTCAAAATCAAGTGGGGTCAAAATACGACGAGCGTCCAACCGATCCTTCTGCTCAACCGTCGGAGTTTCCTCGTTGCATTCATCCTCCGCGTCTTCCTCAGTTGCTTCGTCATCGTTTCCACGTTCATTGTCCTCCTCATCGGACGAAACATCGACCCACTCGTCTTCAGAACCATCTTCATCAGATGTTGATGAAGCAACTTCCCATCCGTCTTTGTTGTCTTCTCCGTCGAAGCGTCCAGCAGCTTCAGCCTCCGCAAGCAGGTCCGCGCCGTCAACGCCTTCGCTCGCAACAAGTTCACCGAAACGGTGAGGCTTCGCTGCATCGTTGTGAAACTTGCCTCGATCCTTGCGCTTAAGCAGAGCCGGGTGAATATCACGAATGAGATTCAGCACACCACGAGCAGCCATAACAATAGTTTTGTCTCTCGCGCGGTTGTACTGGACCAAATCGCTCACTAGCACATCCATTCCTTCGCATTCCAGTAAAAGCGGAACGCGACGAAAGAGTTCGCGCAGCGAGTTGATTCCCACAGCAATCACCTCTGATGAACACCGTTCTGTCACGAAGTTGTGCGCAATACTCTTGACAATGGGAAGGAGTTCCTCAGGCGGAATTTCGTCATGGCAAGACTGCACTAAATATGCCAGGATGGCAGTCACATTCTGCTGATGGGACTGCAAATAACGCTGCAGAAGTGGGTAAAATGGAAGCACCACAAGCTTGTGGAATCCCAAAACACGACCGATGAAGTTCATCATGAGCAGCTTCACTTCGAAACGCTCTGTGCAGTTTTTGAGTAGTTTCAGTTGACGCTCAGCAATGCCCTGTGGGTCATTCAGGAGCTCGATCGCAGGGAACGTAGCCATGAAGTCGAGTTCACGTTTGCGCGCTCTCTTATTTTTGCTAAGAGCCTGCAGCGTGTCACGTTGGCGCTTCTTGGTTTTTTTCGAGTGAGCGTGAAAGTCCACATTCACAAGAGCCTTTTTCTCTTTCTTTTGTTGCTCTTCATCCTCCAGAATATCCTCGTCGATACCCAAAAAGAAGCTGAGCGCCATCACCAGTAGCTTTGTGTTCTTGCTTGTACACGCCGTGACAATTACATTCACGCTGCGTTGATCGTGCCATATTTTGCGTTTAAAAAGTTCCATCAGCACCTGTAGTGACTTGATAGCAGCATGCTCGCTTTCATCCTTGAGCATCTCGAATAGGAAGTTCTGCAGAGCCTTGTTCACCTTGACGTTACGCGAAGTGGCGTTGAGTTGGCGGATGTCTGACACAATGTGCTTGTACAACAGTTCACGTAGTCGCTTGTCCGGACAGCGGAACAGCTCGAAAAAGAGCTTGAGCAACGTGATGGCGTCAACAAGTCCTCGGTTGCGCAGCAGCATGAGACTCTGGACCAGTGTCTTGCGAAGCTCCGGCTCCAGCACTAGGTAGTTGTCGCGCAGTAGTCCCATGATCTGCTCAGGAAAGGCAGCCATCTCGACAGGGTAACACTTGGCCACATGGCTCAGGAAGTTCACCAGTGCACCGAAGTGCGCCGATTCCTTCGTGGGCTGCAGCAGGAAGAGCTGATATTCGCTCTCGAAGTGGCGCAGTTGCATCAGGAACTCGGTGCGGTAGCCCACGGGATCCCGCTTGACCATGTTCTGCAGCTGCGGTAGCTTGCCGATCACATCGGGACGAGACGCGTTGACAGCTTCCATGGTTCACCACGCCCACGTCCAATCTTAACTGTGTAAATTGTGCCTTTTGATGTTGTCAGCGCCTCCACCCATTCGATACGCTCGAAAAACCTCGTTATAGCGTCAAGGGTCATTAAAACGAGGGAAAATTGAGTATGTCAACGGCTGACTGGTAAAGATGAGCACTGCGCAGCAAGAGCACGAGGCCAAGTTCCGTCTGCGAGAACCACGCAGCAGTGCCTGCATTCGAGTAGTGCAGGACACTACCAAGGTGGACGGATTGGGTGGCGAAGTATGGGTTGGTGCGCTCGTCCTATGCGAGTTCCTGGAGGCACACGACCAGGAAGTGGTACAGGGACGCGATGTGATCGAGCTGGGGGCTGGTTGTGGGCTTTGTGGGCTGGTGGCTGCCACTCTCGGCGCCAAAACGGTCGTTCTGACGGACGAATATCCTGACTTACTCGCGAAAAATATCGCCAAGAACCAGCACCTTTGGGATAACCGTGAGACTGACGATGGATTACCTGTAGTCTCGAGTGGGGAGCTGGAGTGGGGTGTCAGTGCTTCCATCGCGCCGTTTGTCCACAAGTTCGACACCATGGTAGGCAGCGAGATCACACAATTGGGACGAGATCTGCACATTCCACTACTTGAGACGATCCGCTCCGTACTCCGTCCTGCAGACACGTCTGTGGCACTACTGTCAATGGATCCTTGCCAAGCCACTTGTGAAGGGACATGCGACGTGAACAAATGCACAGCCTCTCACTTCGTAGCCGCAGCAAAGCACACAGGTTTCATAGTGCACAAACATCCATCCGTGCGTTTGGCCTCTCGCGAGTCAGTGACTACTTTAGTAGGCGCATTAGGTCGGCCTCTGCATATCGACGAGGACGACTGGAGCGTTGTATTTGAGCTTCATCTTGAAAGGGCAGAATCAGATCAATAGAATATGGCTACAGTTTTGGTTTTGATTACTGACTGTTACTGTAGCATAAAACCACAGAAGAGAAGCAATAGGCAATGCCGCCTCTCGTTGTGATCCGAAGCGGTTGTAAGCACGTCGAGTATCTGGAGAACCGCAGTGCCTGGCGACGTACGCCGCAGCTGGAGCTTCCCAGTGACAGCGGTGACGAACTCGCTGACGAAGATGACGACGAAGAGCTGCTGCGCCAAGCTGAAGAGACTTGGCGTGGTGTGGGTAGCACATGTGGTGTCAGCAAAGCTTTCGGTTTTTCGCGAGAGCTATGTGATGTGGAAGGCATGCACGCCTTCCGTTGCGCTGACTGCGGCAACGTGGTAGCAGACCGCGACGATGTCGTTTCGAAGACGTTCTTCGGTCGGACTGGCAAGGCCTTCCTCATGAATAACATGTACGTGGACATATTGACCCATTGGTAAGGTGGAATTCTAAATCACCGCGTGATTGTTTACCAACAAGGTATAATGTTCGTGTCGGCCCTGCTCGCAATCGCTATCTAATGACGGGGATGCACACCATCGCTGATGTACTGTGTAGCCAATGTGACTTTGTTCTCGGCTGGAAATATGTACGTTGGGGTGGCAATTGGTGATGGCACACGCAAAATACTAATGGTGCCTGTGATATCAATAACGCCAATAGATTAAAGCCATGGAGAGCTCCCAGAAGTACAAAGAAGGTAAATTCATCATGGAGTATGCCGTAGTCCAGGATGACTCGGAAGAACAAGCCTGGAACCGACTGTAGGCGTTCACTCCTCTCCTTCAAGCAGTCTGGTCGATCCTTGCGTATGTAGCGTAGCAAAATACCAACGAGGGCACCGAGAGCGTCGAGAGAGCAAAGCAATACTTACCATTGTGCACGAGAACTTCCGGTACGCGCGGAAAGCAAATACTATAACTTATATGTCAGTCATACCTCTTTTTTCTCTGCGTAGCCAACGAAGGCGCCCGTACAGTGCTCCCTCTCACCAATCCTTCTTCATCTGCTAGCACTGCAGCTGGGTTCTACGATAATCGAGCGATGTCTTCACCTACTGGCCTGGAGGGCCGCGCATGCCAGGCGGCGGACCAGGGGGTCCACGAGGCATCATTCCTGGTGGCATTCCCATCCCAGGGGGCGGTCCCATACCTGGAGGCGGCATTCCCATGCCAGGCATAGGTCGAGGTGGAGGCATCATGCCACCAGGAGGTCCCGGAATACCACGACCCCGTCCGTAGGCCTGTGGTTGTGCCATTGCCGCCACTACAACACATCATAGACGACACACATTAGTCTTGTATCACAATATCCACTGTTAGGAACCGCGTAGGATCTGCTGTGGCTGAGTGGGCTGGACTGACTCCATCATACTAAGATCTTAGGCAGTAGTTTCCTATGTTGGTGCTCAGCCGGGTTCGGAGAAAGCCGTGCGCCCGATCGCTTATCTGTTCGAGTGATCACTTGGAGTCACCCATACGCCACTATGTCACCGCCACCAACAGTCTTTGCATTATGCAGAACAAATAAAGTTGACATCGTACCTTGTCCTGGCTGCATCATTCCGGGAGTTGGTCCTCCAACGCCGCGCATGGGCGCCATGAGGCCCATAGGAGGAGCTCCCATAGGTGCTGCCGGGATGCCGCGTCCTGCCGCACGTGCCACGCCGGGGCCGTTCGGTCCGACAGTCTCGTTCTCCTTAGCGAGAGGCGGGCCCTCCACTGTAAGCGACACGACGCTCTCTCCACGCAGCAACACAAGTCCCAAGTGGCGCTTCTCCACACGCTCTTCGGATACTGCGGACTTAACCTTGGCCTTGAGAGTGCGGAACTCCTCACAGTCGCCCAGCACCAGATTCATGTGCTTGTCGAACGCCATAAAGTAGCCGATGAGCACGCGCGAGTCCTGCAGTGTCACTTTCATGCGGTAGTTGATGTAGTTGAGCATCTTGCTGCTCTTGGTCATCACCATCTTGGCCTCAGCTGTTGGTCCAGAGGTCGACCTCGACACGAAGACCAAGCAGCAGATACGTTCCTTCCTGCTTGTTACTGGCGCCGCTCCCCACCCGATCCACAACCTGTTTATTCACATAAAATATGCTTTACTAGAGTTTCAAAGAGTTCAAGGTATGATGATGAAGCATTTCCGAATCGAGCATCAGATGCAATGACGCCTCAAGCTGCTGACACATTCCCGGCAGCTGGAGCATGTGCGGAGCTACTCCTGGCAGAGAATAAGGACGCAGTATATGAGAGTGAAGTCAAGAACCTGTTGCGCGAGGTGCTGGAGCGCTGCTGTGGGGCCCATCTACTGTCGCAATTGCTGCCGGAGCTGAGTGTGCTGTCTTCATTGTTGTATCACGCGCTCTCCATCGGATCGCAGCAGCCTGGTCAGACACTGGGTGAAGAGTTCTGTGACATCATTCGTGTCACCAAGCCAAGGTCTGGGCCCGTGAAGCCTGTGCAGTATCGGCGCCATGCATTGTGGCTTGCTTGTATCGTGTTACCCCGGTACCTTATGACACGATCACAGAGTGGTTGGAAAAACCTAAGTCAGCTCACGCGCACACCACGGGAGCGGATGGAGCAACAACTTCGTCTTCGACAAGAAGCTGCTGCAGCAGCTACCAATGGCTCAGATGGTGCTTCACCTACTGAGGACCGTGTGGCTATGTTGCATCCGCAGCGATTGTTTCAGCAACTAGATCGAGCAGTGTCAAAGCTCAAGGCAATGAGTGCATGGATCGAGAATGATGTATTCCCAGCGTCCTACGAATTCAGCTTGGCTTGTGTTCAGCAGTGGGGAGCACACGCCCATCTCGCAGCTTTCTACGTGTTCGCGCGTTATCTGCACGTGGCGAAGCGGATAGCCAATATTCAATACGTTTTCGTACGGAAGGACTTGATGCCTGGTATGAACTTGTCCCTACTAGGTTATATGATGTCGATACGACTATTCGCCACGGCAATAATCGAGCTCAAGCGTCTGCGTGGATGTTACAAGCAGGAGAAGAAGCAACGGCAGCAAGAGGCGAGAGCAGCAGCCGGTATCCCAGCGACTCCATTTGCTCAGTCAGAAAGGGTGCCTACGTCGCTTTCGTTCGTAAACCCAAGCTCGGGGAGTTCGCAACAGCAATCAGAGCGTGGGGGTCGTCGTCGTAAGTGCGCTCTTTGTCTAGGTGAACGTGTATCCCCTGCCGCCACCCCTTGCGGCCACGTTTTTTGCTGGGAGTGTGTTGTGGGCTGGTGCCAGAAGAATAAAGCTGAATGCCCCCTCTGTCGTCAGGAGACACACCCTCAGCAGATCAAGTGTGTCTACAACTACGTCTGACAAGCACACGCATAAATGGTAATATGCAAGTATGGTAAAAGTATCAATGCATCGATTTTTTGATCAGGCAAAAATGTAATCTAGCGTTTCCGCTGGCGCTTGTTCTTCTTGTTGGATGTCTTGGAAGCGGCTCGCTTTCCCTTTCCTTCAGCTTGCATGTTTCCTGACTCCTGTTTGGTAGTCTTGCTGTCTTGCTCTTCTTTTGTGGCTTTGATTGCGTCGACGTAAACTTGATCACTGCTCAAAGCATTGTGAATGAAGCGCTTGGAAGCATCCTTGTCTAGCACTAATTTGGGGCCCTTGGCCAACTCCTCGGCATCTTTAATCTTCTTGATAAACGCCTTCACACGCTCCTAATAAATCGAGAGGGTACGCACAGCCACCCAAAAATTATTAGCATCCTGACAACAGCCTTTGAAAATGGTTGAGTACTTCCATACCAACTCCTGCTTGACGTGCGTCTGTCGAATGTCCTTAGGAGAAACACCCTGCGTCTTTAAGAACACGAACAATAGAGCATTGATAGTGTAGGCTAATGACACAACAAATTACGCATTCGTTAGAAATGACAATGTTTATCAGAACACGTTTAAATAAGCGTACCCAGCGAGACTTGCACCTTTGCACGCTCCAGTGGGCTAAGCGGTGCTACAAGGTCCTCTAAAGAGGTCTGCTTGAACACGGCGAGGTGCTCCTCCACTGCTGCCAGCGTCTGGTCCACGCTCCCGAACGCTTCCACCGCTTGGTCGCTCATCTGCTTGTGACAATTGGTTGGAAGACAATGAGGTGTGGCGCACACCAAGGACTATAACCCCGAAATGGCAACAGTAACATAAGCAAAATCTCAAGAACAAGTGCAATAGGTAAACCAATCCTTGCTTTTCTGGATCTCTCCAGTGACTAAATAGCAAAGCCATTATCCTGGTCCTCGTCGTGAGCAACAGCGTTGTCCTTGCCATCACTGTTGTCACTAGTATTTTTACTGCGAGGACTCGTATCTTTCCTGCGTCTTTTCATGACCATTTCAACAGCATGGGAGAAAGCTGATGCGGGTGCTTCTCCGTTGGGGTTAGTGGCCTGCAACGTGTCGATCAGGTCCTTTTGCACATCGATCATTTCACTCATCTTACCCACCAGCTCCTGGAAGCGCTGGTCCATCAGCGCTATGAACTGCATCAACAGCACGCTCGTCGGGTCTACAGGATCCACAGACATTTCCATTGACGAAGCTGGACGCTTCCTACCGCTGGTTTGCTCGCTTGACAACAGAGTATGTGCGGCCGTTGATGCCATGGAGGCCATTTGAATAGAGCTGAGAGGTGCGTTTGTAGTGACAGTTCCATCCTCTCCTCTGTCAACAGGTGCATTCGACTGTTTGGATTGCACGGCAGTTTGTTGCCTCCCTTGTGTCGCTTCAGTGTCAGTTCGTATTTCCTCTCTAGTCGTCGACGACGACATCATTGTCGACACTGCAACAACAGCAGGGGTGAGTTCTTGCTTCAGAGCGTTCTCCTCTCTTGCCACTTCGTACTGCCGCCGATGGTCCACCGAGTATACCTCGCCGTCCTTCAGGTGAGCTTTCGTGAAGTGCATTTTGAACTTCTGCGTGCGCATGGGTTTGTTGCAGTTTGGGAACGTGCAGATGATGCCATTCTTGTGCTTGTTGCCGACCATCAGCGAGCTTAAAGAGATCGGGTAACCCTCGGTTACACTTCCGCAGCGATACTTTTGTATGGAATCCAATATGTGTAGTAATTGATGGTTACGCTGAACACCACAACTCCCCCTATAAAAGCAAGAAACCCCTCTACAAGAGCATTGCATTTACAAATCTAGCTGAAGTAGCTGGGAGCGATGGCTACATCTTCAATCACGTCCAGCTGTGCCTGCGAGAATTTTGTCTTGGTCTCCAGCCAATTGTCCTGGTGCGTGCGCTTAAATTCTAGTAGCGTCTCCTTCACATCCTTCTCCAGGAATGAGATGGTATTGGAGGAGCGCTTCATGTACAGGAATCGACCCAACTCCTCGAAGATCGGCGGTACAAAATGTGGCACGTCATGCGGGAATGCTAGAACAATGGCGCTCAGACTGAGTACGCTTTCCGTCATCTTCGCTTCCAGTTTTTTCAAGCGCTCCTGAACATTCTCTAGCTCTTCATCAGTAGCACCTTCGCCTGCCAAACGTTCACAGCGACGCTTAAGTTTCGAGAACTTCACGCGTGCCTCCCTCGCACTCTCGGTCAAGCGCATACTCATCGCCTCCACTATTCCAGACTGCTCATTGTGGAGGAGACCCCGAAGAGCGTACTTTGCCATTGCCTGGACCTCTCGCTGTTTGTCGGTTAAGAATGTACAGACAAAAGCGTGTACTTGTTCCTTTAAGTCACTCGAAAAGAAAACCCAGTGATAGAAAGCGAATGTCATGGTGAAGCGTAGCACAGCACCACGTGTTTTCCAGGTTTGAGAAGTCGACAAACGCTTGAGGAGGTCCAGCAACTGCCTCATTGCACACTGTCCATTCGTATCCTGAGGCACAAAATACACTCGCAGCGACAGCGACACCGCATTCGTGACGTTCTTTGCTTGAACAGCTACTTCTGTCTTTGGGTGGCCTTGTGACAGCAGAGCAACTGGAAGTAATTCTTCAAGTACAGCAAGCATATCCCGCCCGTCACCGTGTCTTTCGCAACACAATAGCCACTGCATTGCGGTTTCCTTTGCATGCAAAAGAATGTCGTTCACTGGGCGGTCCTCTGCTGATTCGTGTACCATGCTGTCATCAGACATACTAATAGTAACGAGATGGCTCAATGGCAACGACGATTGAGCAACCGGAGAGGAAGTTGACACATCCGTGCATGAAGACTTCGGAACGGCGTAAGTGCCCAATAAGAATAGCATCTTACCTACACGATCCCGGATGATCTTGTATTGATGTGCTAGGGCATGTTCACGAATCACTGTCAGGACCCGTTCGCTAAACTGAAATGCCAGTGTACGAACTGCCGGATCAGATGTGGAAGCTCCAGCCGCAAGCAAATGAACCCCGATAGCCTCTACCAGTGCCAGCCATTTTGCTTGACGCGCGTAATCTTCAGCTGTTGCTCGAGCGAATGAGCCTTCCAGCTCAATAAGCAAGTAGTTCACCATTGGCTCCAGTCTGTGTAGCATCACAGCACCAGACCTGGACGGACGAGAGATGAGGTATACAACTTCGACCCACTGATCCACCAACATGATACTCACTTGAGGAAGAATTGTCTTGAGCAAATCTATCACCACTTCAACATGTTTCGTGATGATCACTTCATCGACTTGCTCTAACTTCACCAAAGAATGAAGCAAACCTGCAATACACTCCGCCAAAGTTTTTAACGCAGCGAATCGATCCTCTTCTGCGATATCGGTGCTAATTTTCTTGTTGGCTAAATCACGCAGTATTCCCACCAAACAGGTTTCAAAAAAAGCCTTTTGGTTTCCTTGCACGAGTTTCTGAACTAACTTCACGGTGGGCAAGCTCACATTTGTGATCGTGTTATTTCCTTGGTTGAGCATCCGTACAGACGATAGTGGTGGTGGTTTTGGATATGAATGCATGCTGTGTGAAATGTTCCGTACTACTTCGCTTACACCAAATGACCAGTCACTGGGGGCCGAATTGGCGTGTTGGCCATCCGCAGATGCAGCAAATTTATTCGAATTCTTGTGGTTGTTGACCATCGCATCGATCAGAACTTGCATCGTAGTGTCCGCGTAAATAATTTTGTCGACATCAACAGTTGTATTCCTGCTTTCTTGGCGATTGCGCTTGTGAAGCTTTAAAAGTTGCCTGAACAGTTCCAACGCAACCTGGCGCACCGGTAGCACTTCGTTGCTCAGTTGTCGGATCACAAGCTTCCATACATCTACTGAAACTGGCATCTCATCCGTTTGCAAGAACGGATACATCATCACTAAATGCATCAGCTGGAACTTCCAATGCTCTGTAGGAGATGGTTCTGCTGTAAGAACGACTTCAAGAACGGATTTTGCCCCTTCTTGATCACAGATGTATCTCCAGTTCGATAACAAAGACAAGAAAAAGGTTTGCAGCTTCATCTCAACCTTCACCTTACTAACTTCGCTGTCCACTTGCTTCACGATTGCAACGTTACTTTTTAGCAACACCACAAGCACGCGCTTTAACAATGCATCTCGCTTCTTCCACAAATTTCTCCGGGCCAATGGTAATGAGAGCATGTGAAGTAGTCCTGTGACATGCTCTTCTTTTACTTGTGTTGCATTTTCGAGTCGTTCCAGTTCCTCGATCTGTGTAGGCTGGCGAAAGTATACCCACCTAGTATACAGTAGCGAGCACTCTTTCATTACTACTGCCGCGTTAGCTCGTACGTCTTCGTATGGGTTCTTAAGAAGCTGCTCCACCTCCGACAAGAGTGCTTCGTAGCGGTGGCGCGTATCCTTATCGCAGTCTGGACGCATAATTGCACTAGCGAGAGCAAAGTGTTGCTGGACTTTCCGCTTGGCATAGAAAAACATCACTTTCTCCACTAGCTCATTGCGAGACAAGAGCACCACTTGTTCACCTTTTGCATACCCACCATAACTTTTCCGATAAGCATACGATGCAATATCCAAGCTTGTCATTCTGGAATACACGTTTTGAGCTTCTTTCACGGCAAATTCGTCAGTGTGTTCCCCTCTCCAAATAAGCAGCTGATGCACAATATCTAAAAGCATGCGCCATACCTGGCTTTCCATCGCGCTTCCACTTCCTTTCTCTCTCCAAAACACAACAGCACCGTAAACTCGGTCCATCAGAGACCCTTTAAGAGACGCAAAATGTTGGTAAAGTTCCGAGTTACCGCCAAGCACCTTGAGTAGCAGAGGTCTGACGCCATCTATCAGTGCGTCATTCGCTAAAACACTTTCGTCCATAAGCACATTTGCAGCTCCACGAAGTCCTTGAAGTACTGAATTCAAAAGGCGCGTCCACGACCGAACTGTTCGGTCCTTTACTTCGGTCATCTGCCTCACCTCGTCGAGAGCACCAACAACATGAGTTTGCAGCAAGTTGAATCCAAACAATAGCTCCGCTTCGCATGGCTCATGCCACCTTACTGAGAGTTTGTTCCACGAAATTCCAACGCCCAAATACTGGAATGCTCCACTGCCGCTAGAGATTGCGTCTGACCATTCTTCAGCAGGCAACGAACGAAAGTCGTGTGTATACACGCCGAGAAGGGCGGAGAGTAAGTGACGAAGAATATCACCAGCAGCTTCGTAAACTTCTTTGTCATCGTCATTGTTCAGAAAATGTGCTAGAATTAGTTCTAATTCATTCTGGTACCGCAATAAAATGCGGTCGTCTGGGTGGTTGAAGCGCACTAATCCATTAAGAATGCGCAAATACCATACTTTCTCATTTACCATCAAGTTGGACACGTTAATTCCTGTCTTTGAAACGTGAAAATTTTCCAACACGAGAGGCATGAATTGCGCAATTGAATCGGAAGGGTGTCCTTGCATGCAATTGAAAATCAGTATAGATACTACCTTCCCTCCAAAGGTGTAGTGTAGAAAGCGTTTGTTACAAAATCCACGGTCTTGCGCAAAGCTATCGTATAGATATCTGGGGACATCTGGACGTACAGGATAGCTAACAGATTTAAAACTTGCAGCACGACCACGTCTTCGCTCCCATCTCGCTTGGACGACTTTCCAACTTTGCTGCTCTCACCATTGCTAGAGGGAGAAGCAGACCTCGCATTGGATCGTGACTGAATAAACTGCAAACACCGATCCAATACTGCAAGTGCCCATTCCTCCAACAATGGACCAATTTCCCACATCCTTTCGTCAAGCTGATTGTCAAGAATGTCCATTTTCGCGAAGAGACTATTCTCCATTTCTGCAAACAATCGGTTCGACAGCTCACCCCTCTGCTTTGTTGCCTGAAAATTCGCCTTTGATGGATCGTTCACAATGGGTAACCATGACAGCAAGTGAAAATAAAGTTGAACTGTTGATTGCGTTTTCTTTTCATCATTTGCATCAATCCCAGGTAGCGTCAATTTCAACATAGGCTCCAAATAGGTAGAGAAAAAAAGTCCCGTACTTTGTGCGTGCCGTCCACACATTAAGTGGTACACAAACACCGCCATCGACGATATTGCAGTGACCGCCAAGTGAGAATGGCTCATCGCCATAGGATCAAGTGCCTTGAGCATTTCTTGCATCACTGGTTCAGCACAGCGCGTCGGGTCAATGCACAGGAGGTTTTTCATCACGTACATACACTTGGAAGCTACTCCTCGGTTCTTTGAATATATCCCCAGGAAGCAAATTTCCAGAAGTACATCCACGACGTTAGATGTTACAATCAATTTCAAACCATTGACATCTTTCTTTTCACGCCCAAGCCGCTTACCAAGTTCATTGCTAAGGTAATATACGAAAGTTGCTAGCGAGTTGCCAACATTAGCGACATTGGCTGGGTGAAAGAATGATTTCATCAAGTTTATAACTTCCAGAAGATATCGCGTTGGAGCTTGATCACTTCCATCATCGTTTGTGTTACGTAAGAGATATACACATAGACGCATTGCATGTTGGCCAAAGCGCTTCGATCCATTGATCGAAGAGTAAGCAGAAGGCCACAACTGTTTCTTGAAAGGGGAACCTAAATCTGAAGGCAGCTCCAGGAAGTCATTCAATTTCGCATACACAAACGGAAGGTACTCGTCCAACATCGTCGTGCTAGGGTATCGTTTAACAACACGCGAGAGAATCTTTATCCAATGGCCATCCCATTCACTACACCGTGAAATTAGTGACCACGTTGAAAGCCATTCCGGGAGTAAGTCGACGACAGCTTGTTCTGTTTTTGTGTCGTCAGGCGCCGACAAGGAAAGGAAAAACGAGAAGGATGCCAACGCACGGAAACATTCCGTTGTCTTCACATCTTTAATGATCTCACCAAATTCCGTCCACAGCTCCATTACAAACGGCACAGCTGGATCAACAGCTCGGAAGTAGTTTCGTGCGACCTCCGCACACTTAACTGTCGTATTTGTGAGCTTCGTCAAATAGCTCTGTGATGCATTCTGTATGGTCCCAGGGGTGCGGAAGCACACGCGCTCTACCGCGTGTTTCACCGATCTCCAGTCAATCACAAGGTCATCATCGACCACATCTGCACGACGCTGACGCTTCTTCCACTTCTGCAATAACAGTTGCAAAGCCTTCACAGCCCGAATCTCCATATCTATATCGGTGAAGGAACATCCCCCGCGAGACCACAACAGCTCCAACAACACACGGATCAACTGCATGTGCAGTTCCAAGGGTAACTCATGTTTCAGCTTGAATAGCGTGCCAACATCTCGAAAATGGTGGTTCTGGAGTACGCTAACATGCGCGGTTCCGTCTCGTATACTCTCCAGACATGTCAGCGTTTCCTACATGATAACAGCAGAAAGTCGGCCATCAGCGCAACTTCTAATATCCTTTATTTTTCACTCAGCATACCTGGATTCGACGTAGAAAGTCACTGCGTTCGACATGAACACTCTCGGGTGTAACATACGACGGTAGCAGTCGGTAGTACGGGTGCACGATTTCCGCGAACGCCTCGACTTGGGCCGTGGCCATTGCGGCACGCAGATCGAATAATGAGGAGGAGGATCGTGCTGGTCCAAATTTTAGCCAATCACGAGTTGATTGCTTAACTACCGGTATAATACTGCAGCATTCATTCATGGGATCCTGAAACATACATCACGCGCATCTGCTGGAGCATAAGTACATGTACCAAGTTGATACATGTTCACGTATGTGTGCATTCACGCCGACGTCAATGTCATACTTCATTGGAAGGTATCAAATCAAATGACCGTACCGTACAAGAAAGTCGTTTAAAAATGTTGCAGGACAACTTGCAGTAACGGCGGCATGCAACATTGCATGCGATTCATTATAAAATGGTTTTGGGTCTTGTTTGTCGTGGCTTGGTTTGTTCTCCTTGAGACCAGCATACGCATCAGGATATCAGATTAATCACAAACTTATCGCTTTATCCATGTAGCTGTTGACTGCACGCTAGACAGGCAATGAGACGGCGTGTACATTGTGTACTTCGTGTATCTGTTCATGTTGATTGCTGTGAAGCATGATATGGACCCGAACGCATTGTGAGTCAGCACTCACTTCAACTTCTCGTTGCGATTACTTTTAATGAGTCTTCGTTGTTTAGACGAAACAACATCGGATAAGCAAAAGGCAAGCATGGGGGACTGCATTGCAATAAAGAATGCGGACTAGAAGTTAAGAGACGTTTCTTGTGGAGCATATTGGAATTTAGTCCTGAATAGGAAAGGCTTATTTCACTGATGGTGTCTGGATCGAGCTGGACGCAATGACAGTCGCAACCTGAAATGCGTGGCGTCGAGTAATTGTCGCTGAAGATGTCCAAGGCACAGTCACACAGTCACACGATGCCTGCGATTTACAGCAAGTTACTGAGTAACGACAAGGTGGCCAAGACGTTTTTCGGTTCTTATTTAGCATCGAAATCGGGCATAAAACGGATAATTGTGTTTTGGTCGTACACATTCTGGGAGAGTGACGTCAATCAAGCCTCTGCTCTCTGACTCTCCTTCAGTATCGAATTCACACTCGGGCCTCGAGACGACGACAATGGCTCCACCCAAGATGTTGCTGTTGCTGCTGGCGGCAGCTCTTGTGCTTACAAGTACTGCGGCCGAGGGAATGCAGTCTGTCATGGGTATCGTCAATACCAAGCGCTCCGTGAAGTTAGACCCCAGCGTGCAGCACATTCCCTTGGACCCGAGCAAGGCGAACTTGCGTCCACCTCCCGCGCAGATCCCCGCGTCCTTCGATATCTTTGTGGGACTCTCAGTCTTTCGCGACGGCTTTCGCTGTGGTAAAACCATTTTCACGGGTCTCAAGCGCGCCAAGTATCCGGAGCGACTCTTCTTCGGCGTTGTGGACCAGGTAAATGACGGTGACGAGCGTTGTCTCGACGAGTATTGCAAGATGGCCGAAGTGGAGTGGCCCGACAAGGGACCGTGTCCATACAAGGACCACATCCGTGTGGACATCCACTCGGCATCCGAGTCGCGCGGTCCCACACTCGCACGCCACCAGCAACAGAAACTTATTCAGCAAGAGGAGTTCTGTCTGCAGCTCGACGGACACAGCATCTTTACGAATCTATGGGACGAAAATCTACTAGCTGAATGGAAACGCGTGGACAATGAGATGGCTGTACTCTCTACGTACTTACACCACATTCACGACTTCGTTAAGGAGAACGGTGACAACGCACTCTCCGCTTCGTTGCCGCACTTGTGCACGACTACGCGTGGATCTAATGGTCTTGTGCGCACTGTTGGTGCCAGTATGATCAGTGGATCGAAGTTCCCGCAGTTGGAAGCGCTTTGGGGCGCTGGCTTGTCCTTCAACAAGTGCCATGCCGAACGTCGTGTACCGGTGGACTCACATACGCTTTGGATGTTCGATGGCGAGGAGTTTTTGCGTGCATCTCGCTTGTGGACGAACGGCTACGACATGTATTCTCCAAGTGTGTTGGGCTCTGTCATCTATCATAACTACTCCAAGGTGCCTGCTCGCTTTGAGCACATTACTGTGGACCCGCAGGTGAAGAAGCGCGAGAGCGAGATGGGTGTTAACCGTTTCAACCACCTTGTTGGTAAGCCTGTCAAGGGTATGGTTGACACATACGAGTTGGACAAGTATGGCTTCGGAACGGTACGCTCCTTTAAGTCATATCAAAAGTTTTCTGGGGTAACCTTCCAGGAGGGTGTGAATGATACGGAGTCGTGCGAGCAACTCCACTGGGTACCGTACGAAAATGCGACGGAGGTGGAGGCACTTATGGGAAATGGTTGGAAGCTTCAGACGACGTTGGCCGCAGCAGAACCCACTCCCCAAGTGCAGTTGCTCAGGAAATTGAACAGGAGGGAAAAGGACAAACAGTGAAGGAAACGACGGAGACATCGCAGCCGACCAAGCAACATGTAGTTGTCGATGACGATCCTAATGCTGAGGTTGCACGACACGCAGCAGATGCCCATGCTGAGAACGGTGCGGACATTGGTGAAAACGAACAATTGGAGGAGGCGAAGGTGCGCTTGCGGCAAGATGTAGTGAACAATCGCTCGGCCAAGGGTCCCTCCTCCGCACCAGTCTGGTTCTTCCTGTTTGTAGTGGTTGCTGCCCTCTTCGTGACCCTTTCGAACGACAGCTTATCACGCTCGATCCGGCTAACTTTCTGTACTAGTTCTCCACACACGCAAAGTAGCAAAGAGTAACCACTAGGAGCACTTCAGTACTCTCTTTAGAAAGGGTCTTCAGTGATGATTCATGAATCCCATTACATTGTGTCTGCGTCCATACTTTTGCGTGGGGAACGTACAAGTACTAGCAGACAGTCTTTAGTTTGCATTCATTCCGCAGCAGCAGCCCAAGTCTTCAAGACTCATAATAGGTAGGGAAAGCAAATCTAAAGGTGTTCGTGGTTTACTTCAATTGATCAAGCAGCGAGATCAAAGCTTGCTTTGCGTTAGCATTGAGTGCATCCCCGTCCGTCTCCTGAAGACGCTGAAGGGCCTCAAGAGCGCCATTGTCGCGACACCAATCCAAATTTTCCTGGTTTGAAATCACAGCACTGTCCAGCGCCAGCAACGCGTTGGTCTGGAGCGCCTCCAATGCTCCAGTAGTTAGGTGTTGCACCAGCATCGCTAGTCCTCCAGCCTCAGCCAATAGTGCCTGACTCTCTGTATTCAGGTGAACGCCGTGATGCACAGCCCATGCAGCGCTGCTGTTGACGTCTTCAGCAAATACCGGTGACAACAACAGCACAAGAGCCGGCAACGCACCACTCTCTCGAAGTAAGTCTTGTGCATCAATATCCCGTTCAGAGAGGATGTTTCCCAATGCAAAAGCTGCTGCACTGCGCAGCGGGTCGCTACATTCATCTTCAAGCAGCTCGCCCAAGCGCAGCACTCCGTCCTGATTGAGGATCCGGCGCCGACCTGGGGCACTACTAGCAATGTTTGCCACACAAGTGGAGGCTGCGCGTTTGATAGCATCATGTGGACTCGCCAGCACGTTCAATGTTGCACTAACCACATCAACAGAAGAAACGGCGTCAGCAGCAGTAGGCTCCAGCGCCAGGTTGCCCAGCAAGAGGCATGCTGCCGCCTGAAGTCGTGGGTCCGTCTGTGTCAAAAATGAAAGCAAGATCTTCGGTGCGTTCAGTCTCACGAGTTCCTGAGCTAGGAGCGGCTCCGTCGACAAGCGGATGAGAGCCAGGAAGGCTGGTACCAGCAGACCGGACGAGTCAATGGTGTCACTGTCCTGGAGGAAGCTCAGTAGCTCCCCCATTGCGTCGCTGTCTACGATTTCCAGTGCATGTCGCTCCTTGATTGTCTTATCCAGCGAGGAGCTCAGATTCAGCGTATTGATGGCTGCCACACGGTCGTCAGTAGACGTTTCCTTGGCCTTGAGTACTTGGATCAGGTCGAAGATACTGTCGATTGACGTCGCAAAGCTCCGGGAAGCAACAATCGGCAGCCGAAGGTTGCGGGTCGCTACAGGATGGACACGTGTAGCTGCTACAGTAAATGACCTGGTGGTTCTGGTTGATGCTACAGGGAGCGCACCCCAGTGACGCGCCGAAGCCGCCACTCTTCTCACTATCACGCGAACCATAGCCTGTCAAGCAATTGTGTCACTAAGTCACTAAAGTGGAGACAGTGTCAAGCATTTTTATCGTTTGGTCAAAGCAGCATGGGCAAGAATCGACACAGCAAGGACCGGCTGTTCATCACACAGACCGAGCACAAGTATCTCTATGGCGGCAAGAAGCAGGAGATCCGTCGTGCCTACAAGCGTAAGCGAGCGGCATCTTCTCATTGTATCCCCTCAGTCTTTGTATTAATCCGTGGCTTCCTGCTACAGGTCTGCCATTCAACTGTTGTGCCATCACTCTCTGTCCCTTTACGGTACCTTATTTAACCTTTTTATTTGCCTAGTACACATTTAACGCCTGCTTTTGATGCCAGAATCCCGTGTGCACACGTGAAGGCCACTTGTTCGATCTGGAGGCCGTTGTCCCGTATGTAAAGGAGCACGAGATCGTACGTCCTGCCATTAAAGACATTGCATCCAGAGATAATTATTATACTCACACTAACTTATTGTTATGGTTTCATTACAGAACCCTATAACGGGCAAACCGCTCGCTTTGAAGGAACTTATTCAGCTGCACTTCAGCAAAAACTCACAGGGAGAGTATTTCTGCCCCGTGACCTACAAGATCTTCACAGATAATACCAAGATCGCCGCTATAGCGACTACAGGAAATGTTTTCTGCTACGAGGCCATTGAAGAGCTCAACATCAAACCGAAAAATTGGACGGTACGCACTCTACATCTAATGAAATAGATCTCTATTGCTAGGAGTGTGAATGCTAACATCGCTTTGGAAGCAGGACCTTATCTCTGGTGCCAAATTTAAGCGTAAAGATATCGTCATTTTGCAAGATCCACAAGACTTTTCCAATCGGGAAATAGAAAACTTCGAACACTTACGACGTGCAAAAGCAAGTGACAATGTACGTTGTGCAAATCATTTACAAACGTAGAGCTATTAGTGAGCAGGTGTGTATTGTATGATGTAGAACGATCATGCACAAACCGCAGCTCGGAATATCCGCACGAATGCTGCAACTGATCGCATTCTCCAAGAGGTAAGAAATGTTTTAACCGATTTTTCTTGCCGCCGATGAGGATGGACTAATTTGTACGTGCAATTATATTGCACTTGTGTAAGTAGTTGAACGCGAAGCGAGCAGCGCAGAAGGAATTAACAGAGAAGATCAAGCGTGGGGCTGATGGCGTTAGTGAGAAGGACAAGATTGTGGCGTCGCTGACCCATTCAAAAGAGGGAGTTGGTGCGACAGACAAGACGGCAGGGTCGGGAAAACTGCAATACTCGCAGTTTACTGCTGGGGAATGCTCCAGTTCGTTCACGTCTAGTGTGAGAGCGGCTGTAACAAAGAACGCGATGGCACTGGCATCTGAACAGGAGCTGCTTGAACGAAGGTGGCAGGCTGTGCGAAAACTAAAGAAAAAAGGACTCGTGCGACTTGAGACAACTGCCGGCAACATCAACCTGGAGGTAGATTGTGACTTCGTTCCGCAGACGGCTGATAACTTTATGAGCTTGTGCAAGAAGAAGTACTACGACAATGTATTATTTCACCGAGTCATAATGGGTTTTATGATGCAAGGAGGAGACCCCACAGGCACGGGTCGAGGTGGTGAATCGATTTGGAAGAAGCCATTCCGTGATGAAATTGACAGCCGACTGGTAAGGGTCTACATCTAGGCTAATACTTCTATCAGCATTTCATGTTTTCTCACATCTGACGGTGTTGTGATTTATGCAGTCCCACGACGCGAGGGGTGTGCTGAGTATGGCGAATTCTGGACCAGGAACAAACAACTCGCAGTTTTTTATCACCTTCAAAGCATGCCCCCACCTGGACAAAAAGCACACGGTATTTGGTCGGGTTGTAGGAGGGATGGATGCATTGGATATCGTTGAACGCATTGAGACGGATGCAGAAGACCGCCCTATTGTGGATGTGCGTATCAAGAATGTCCAGATATTCGCAAACCCGTTTCAGGAGTACGAGGAAGCTCAAGAACAAGGGTTGGATGTCGTGCAAGTTGCAAAGGAAAAGGCTGTGCGTGACGCAAAACCTCAAGTGCATGGCACCGTTCTGAAAATCGGTGGTAAGTGGGTGGCTTATGATGATCTAGGAGAAGTTGAGGTGGCGAATATCCCAACAAGCGAAACAAGCAAAGATGAGAACGTGGGAAAATATCTGAAGACCAAATCGGACCCCGTCGTAAAGAAGCGATCATTGGAATCGGTGATGCCTACTGCCATTGAAAGCAAGAAGAAAAGCAAAAAGCAGTCATCCGGCGGATTCGGCAATTTTTCCGCGTGGTGATGCCATAGACTGGTGCGCTAAGGTCAAGAAAATAAACTCCGAAACGGAAGGTAATGCCTATTTTGAACTGTCTATGCGGGCATCTTAAACAGACGGACACTAGATTGAGTTTCCTCGAGTGCACCAAACCACTAATGGACAAGTACGTTGTGGAAAAAGTCATTGGCGAAGGCACGTATGGCATCGTATACAAGGCCAAAGAAAAAGTACGTTGGTTTTGTTCTCATAGAAATGTGTGTACGTTGCGTACTCAAGGCAATGTCATGTAGGCAAGTGGTGACTACGTGGCGATAAAAAAGTTTAAGACTGCTGGTGGTATGAATATGTAGTTGTGTATTTTGCATTGTATTGCTTATAAGACTTTATGTGATACCGTAGACGAACAGTTGTCGATGCGAGAGATTCAAGCATGTTCGATGCTCAGCCACCCCTACATCGTGTCCTACCGCAACAGCTTCCGGCATGATGGCTTGCTGCATCTCGTGTTCGATTATGTTAGTGGCGGTATGGTGAAGGTACGCGCCACGACAAATATTCAAGTGATGTTCACCTGCTAAGATCTATGATCCCTCGTTCCGGTAGCTTTTATCAAAGAATAAAAAAGGAGTGAAACCACAGGAAGCCAGGAAGATTATTTTCCAGCTGTGCAAGGCTCTAGAGTACTGCCATACCAACCGCATTATTCACCGAGGTGGGTATGTTACGATTTACTGAGTTCGATAATGCTTGGTACTACGTCTACTATTACAGATGTTAAGCCTGATAACGTGCTCATCGATGAAAATGATGATATCAAGCTATGCGACTTCGGTAAGCTACACTACATATGAAGGCACTGAACAACAATATAAGAGGCTTACCGATGGGCATAGGTGTTGCGAGGACAGTGCAGTTCGAAGGTGATCCACTGTCCGACTACGTAGCAACACGTTGGTACCGGCCTCCAGAACAAGAGCTCCGGTAAGTTCTGCGATGAAACCAGTACTGTCTCGAAGTCGTGCTCTTCGCGAACAATAACCTTAATTAACATGTTGACTCTTGGTAATTATCCAGGTGTGATCGATATTCCTTCGATGCCGACATTTGGAGCGTCGGATGTGTGTTAATGGAGCTGCTAACGGGCCGACCGCTCTTTCCTGGTAACACACAAATCGAGCAAATGTAAGCACAGTCATAGGTATTCGACAGTATCCCGGATGATAACTATTTTTCATGACTGCTCAGAAACCTCATCCAGAGTTTCCTTGGGCCTCTCCCAGCGACACTTCTCCCCAGAATTCCTCGAGGTGTTATTTCGCTCCAATCAGCATCGAAGTCATTTCAAGACTTACTTGGCGATCGACCACTTCCTGAAGGAACATTTGATTTCATTATCAACACTTTGCAGCTTGAGCCAAGGCTTCGTTTGTCAGCCAAACAATGTCTTGACCACCCATTTTTGAGACCGTTGCGCGACGCTGAGCTCCGAGATCGTGAAAAGCGGCAACGTGCAGGTCGGGCATCTCGCTTGACTGATGACGAAGGTATCGAAGAAGACATACCCGGCGAGAAGCAACCCTCACCTTGTGCGACCTCGAACGAGTACAAAGCCGACCACAAGGTTGCGACTATTGATGTCCCCGTATCGTCTTGCAAGTCTGGTCCTCGCTCTTTTGATTTTAAACACGATGATAAGATCACTTCAAGTGCGGCTTCAACAAAATTAAAGCTCCATCATCGCATGAATGGACGAGGCCCCAGTAAATACGACAACAACACTGAATGTGATAGTGATGACATCCAGGAAATCATCGAGACCGAGGAGTCAGATTCATCAGCTTGTTTACACTCTCGTCAACAACGTCTTTGTGGTGACACTATCAGGAATGACTACAAATTGATTCAGGATGGTCTTCCACGATCGAAAGGAACTATTAGACGCTCCGCCTCAGCAAAAGCAGAAGTCGACCCCTTGGACGGTGACACTTGCTATGAAGATGACTTTGAGGAATATCACCAAGGGCATGAATGATCACCGAATGCCGGTTAAATGAACGTGCTATTCTCTGAAAAATATGTAGTAGGAGATTTTGAGTTAGCAAACTGCACGGTCAATCTGTATTACCGATTTCTCCCATACTGAAGTACTACAGAAATACCATGCATCTTGATGAACCTTGTGCAGCTCAGTTCAGCTAGTAGAAATCTGAAGATTGTCGTTGTGTTCTTTTTAGGATTAGGCCAAGCTGACAGGTGACTTTACCTCGACAAAGTTTGGCGAATTGGTGTTCTTGCCCTTGTGGAACAGCACCTCGATGTCTTCCAACAGAATGCCCTTCGTTTCCGGGCAGAATAAGTATACAAACACGAGACAAATCAGGCAAAGACCCGCAAAGAGGAAGAATACGCCATTAATGTTGAGAGACGGGAAGAGCTTCACCACCTCCGTCATGACAGCGCCCATGGCCCAGTTAGCAGCAGTCGATAACGACACAGCTGACGCACGAACATTGAGCGGGAAGATCTCAGCAGGATAGATCCAACATACAGGGCCCCACGAAATAGCAAAATTGAAGACGAAGAAGGCCGTGCCGATGCAGATGAACCAGCCACCCACTTTTGGACAACCAGCGTTGTCCACGTTACCGTCACAGATAGCAGTGAACAGGATAGCAGCGAAAAGATGACCGACAATCATACCCACACCTCCGATCAACAGCATCTGACGACGACCGAATGTGTCCACCCAGCGCATGGCGGGAATGGTACTCAGGAAGTTTACTCCAGAGATGAAGAGAGAGGAGTATATACCGGCCTCAGTAATGTCTTTGAATATGAGGGCTCCATAGCTCATAATGGGGTTGATGCCAGTGGCCTGTTGCAGCACCTGCAACAGCATAGCGATAACCAAGCGCTTACGAAGAGACGGATCGACGACCAAGTCCAGAATTCCCTTACCTCCAGCCTCCTCTTCAGCGATTTGGTCACCGATAGCTTCTAGTTCATGTCCAACGTTTTCAGTCATTCGGAGTTTCTTTAGTACTCTTTCAGCTTCAACTTTACCCTTCTTCTGGTATGTCCAACGAGGACTTTCGGGCACGAACCAAATGCCTAAAAGCACGACCAACGGTGGAGCCATAGAGACACCGTTGGTTGTACGCCAACCTCGATTGCGATCCTCCACAATGATGTTAACGACGTTCGCAAGGAACAAACCAATCACACACGTCATCTGCATGAACCCCGACAGCATACCACGAAGCTCCTTGGGGGCCATCTCTGCGCCAAACAGCGGTAATGAGAACGACGAATTGCCAACACCGAATCCTTGAATGATTCGTGCGATGTACATGAGTGAATGTGCCTGTGCCTTGTTGAAACACACCCAGCAGGTTCCTCCACAAAAGAGTACCCCCGCCGAGAAAATGGTCGCTCGGCGTCCAAACTTGTCGGCAACAATTCCTCCCATGAAGGCACCGACCAAACAACCTAAATTGTAGGCCATGTTGTACCAGACAGTAAACGTGGTCCATTCGTCGGGGAGATCAGACGTGGAAGACGTGCATTGCTTATGCGTGATGTTGTGCCAACCCACGCAGTAGTCGTTCAGGAATGAATCCATGATTAGTACTCCCGAAGTCACACCTTGGTCGTAGCCGAAGAAGATGCCTCCCAGTGACGCAAAGACGCAAACGATGATAGCGTACCTGCGTGAACCTTCAGTCGGCGAGTCGTCAATATCGGGTGTGTTTACAATTACTCCAGCCGCCATGATTCAACTCAATTATTAGGGATGCTTGATTGCAGGTAGAACTTCGTAGGTTGAAAGCAAATTGCAGAATGAGCATGCTAATGAGTTGCTTAAGTGTTGTGAAGATTCCTCGGAGGAACAAGATAGCCAGCCAAACAGGAGAAATGCCTGGGGCAACTTGCGTGAATGCAGGCTAGCACTCGAAGATGAGAATGAACGGTACAGTTGATGTGTGAGCAGGAGGTAGATGACGAAAGTTACATGTTTAATGCCCCGAATTTACTCATGATAAAGGTGATAAACAATAAAAAACGAACGATGGGAAAATAAACGTTGGTGTAGTGCAAAATCACTACTGTGAATCACAGTCTGTGATTATAAAGATTTAAAAAAAATCTTAGGTGCACTGCTTCATGTAAGCCTAGAGCATCCCTCCCAGTTGGTCCTGCACACGTAACCAACATTGTTGTGGCGAAATTCAGTCCACAATACCTCCGCCATGCAAAAATTTGACTACGTGGGGTGTGTTAATCCAATGACTTGATGCGTGCACACTTACTCATAGGTTAGACATGCGCCACAATACCAATGCATAGTTGAGCCATACGATGAGGAAGTATTGAGCGGGGCGCCAAGTCCCATTTAGCTAGGACACTGACGACGCCTAATTGGTGCGCAACAATGTTGTTGTTGGCCTCCGAGCAACTTGATTTCTTCCGTCATGAGAACAGCCACTAGTACTTCAACCTTAGATAACTTTGCACACTTTCGTGTCTGGCGTTCTGACGAAGCTGTGGACGTAGTAAAGCACGTCAAACCAGCGTCACACCAAGGTTCTTCCTCGTGTCTCGCGTTCACCGACAATGTTGACTTGACATTCGACTGAAGTGAAGGCGATCCGAGTCGTCGGCTTCGACGCGATGTTCGAGACCGTGTTAAACGGCCTGGCTCAACTGGAATTGTTTATGCTCCATCTTCAAACAGTGAATTTGAACATACACGACAGGGAAACAACGAGAATTACTTCAGGGATATTGAGTTTTCGCAGCTACCTGTACAAAATTAATGACGGCGTTCAGCACTCTTTATCAAATATGGTAATGCGCGAATACTATTTGAAACTCACAGCAGTTCAGCAATCGTCTTAATCGTTTCCCTCGTAGCCTGAAGCTTCCAGCCTCTTTCACTAACTGAAGACGATCCTCAAACATACTGTACCAACCGAATAGGAGTCATCGCGATACCATCCTCGCACTTCCTTCAATATCTTTCCAAGGCGTTCTTAGGTGACAACCACCTCGTCCTCTGGAGTCTCACACTTTGTATCAATATAACTCCGCAACTTTGCCACCTCCGGGAATTTGCGCAGTAACCACTAGATAAGCATTACTGTACACCATATATACCTTTCGCTTCCGAGTACTTGGTCTGTATGGGGGTAGTGGATTGGAACTACTTCTCATCGCTCGAGCAAAGGGTCGTGTCATCCTGACTGCATCAGTGTCAACGTGACCTGACGAAGCTAGCGTTGATGGACGGGATTCAGGAGGTGTCCGAGACACTTATACTTCAATCTCGATGGTAGTAATCCATCGCATTCTGTGTGTGACGATGTTGCTGTCACTGATGCTGGTTTAATGCAATCGATAATGTCGATATTATCGTATAGCATAGTGACCTCCTCGCTCTCGTCCTCCGTAGAAGATGAAAGCCATTGTCGTCTGTAACACCAACATCAGGAGCACTTAAGGCTGATGCAGCTTCATTGTTAGCGGGCCAACTTCATTGCATGTGTTCACAACATGCGAGAGCAAGGTAGAAACGTTCTGCGATGCATTCATCAACGCCACTGGCGACTTCAGCAACTCTCGAGAAGCCTCAGCCACTTGCATTGCGCTTAAGAGCCATCCTAGCCATTTGCAGCCGCATTTCCACATGCTATAGCTCATGGACAGCGTCCACGCTGTGTACTCACTATCGTTTACATCTAGATTGGCATCCAATTACTTCTCAAATCTGGCATTATAGATTTAGATCGGAGTTCAAATGTTGGGTTTGAATCAACAATTTTGCAAGTCGCAAATGGTTTCAAATTCAAACAGATGTTCGCACACTATTCATATTTTCATTTCAGATTTTGGCTGCTTTAATGGATGTGATACTATCTCGCGCAGGCCTCAGCGCCACTCAGCAGCGCTCGGTCTGCTTTGGCGCTGTCAAGGACGAGGTGCGGCAGGCAGAGATGAAGCTGTCGGATGCTCTTTCGTCTTTGAAACGACTGCAGGATGTGGTGCGCGTCGCTCGAGACGTGCACAATACTCAGAGGACCGTCGCGATGCTGCCTACTGATACAGAGGCGTCCATTAATCGGGTAGCACAGTCTGGCGAGCAGATCGAGCCAATAGTACGAGGAATCCAGTCCATGTTGATTGCGTTTACTGTTCCAAGTAGATCGCGTGGGTCTTCGGGATATTCGACAGAGGAAGAGGACGACGATGAGGTCCCGTCGTCACAACGGACTATGAACCAGGAGAGATCAAGGCAACAATACACAGATGGTGCTACTTCAGGAGCACCAATCTGGGGCGCTGTAGCTGCTGATCCAGCGTTCTTTAGCGTTCATGGCCACGAGAGAATGAGTGAACCTTCGACACCTCGTGTGTATTCTGGTGCACCAAGGACGAACTCAAGCCATGATACTACCCCAAAGAGATTCCCCACAAGCACGGAAATTATCGGTCAAAAGCGACGAGCAATTAGTCCCCTGGTTCCATCTGACCACTCCTTTTTAAGACCGACTGCAATAGGAGAGCTGCACCGTGAGGTCGAACGAAGAAGTATTTGGCCACGACACCACCAGTATCGGCTGCTTCATAGCAGACCACGCTCTCCAGTACAGCAAAGTGAAAAGAAGGTAGCACAAGTGATCGATGGACTGGAACGGCGATTGTCCAAGCTACCGGAAGAAGAACAGGATGGTGTGTTTTCCACAAGCATCAAGTCTGTACTGAAGGTTACTCGCCTGACACACGTAAAGGGGGAAGAGGCAAATATCCAAGAAGCCGTGGATAATGCGACAGCAGCTGCTACTGCGTTGCTGCATGGGGACACCACGTTTCCAGAGTCGGATGACCGCCTAGAGGATTTACGACAGGTCCTAATGACTATTGCGCGTGCTGTCCTTGAGACGAATGGAAGCCTCGAGGCTTCAGGATTGCGTGATCTGGTTGATCTTATCAAGAAGCTTCAAGATATGTTTCCAGGATCAGCCGCACGCTTTAAATGGTATGTGAACTTGCAACAATTTGTACTTATGTGTAAGGTCATAACATTTTTTGTATTGGTCTGTGCAATGTTGAGTACAGGTGCAGCACTCAGCTACGTAAATTTCTCCTGCTGAAGTACAAAAGACCTGCGGAAATATCTCGTGTGGATCAAACGAAATTGGCATCTGTTGTCGCTGAGGCTCAGGGATGGGACAGCGTGAATGACTGCTCTGCTTCAAGATTTGGAGAGATCATGATTCTGGTAACGGAAGTACTTGAAGGATCATATGAAGAATGGGAGCCACGCGAGGATGCACTTCTTGCAGAGCTTATCGGTATTATGATTATTCGGCTGGGTGCTTTCAAGGATAGTCATGTACAGCAAAAGCGGCTGTACGAAGTTAACGGATGGTTGTATAAGATGTCGGGGACTTCCTTCACACCTACGCTGGACCTTAAATCGGAAACCCCTCCTCAGACAGCTGGAGTATATGTGACAGCAAACAAAGGATTCTACTCAATGGATGATGTCGAAGATGGTTTCAACAGAATTTCGAAAGCGAAAGCGACGAAGTCATTCGGTTTTCTCACAATGACGTTGTACACATTCCTCGCTACCGCATCATTGACGCGAGACCAAACTCTCCTGCCGACCAATCAACTTATTCGATTTAATAAGGACGTTCAAGAGCTGAAGGAGTTCAATGTCAAAGGAGAACAGTGGGCAGTGCTTCAATCGTATCAAGATCTTGAAAAGATTCTCTACCTGATGCGTGTGTTAATGCATCAGCGTCCAGAGTACGTGGAGTCCTCAGTCAGGTACGTTTTCACTGTCAGACTACTGTTACTTTAATGCGATATTCAGCGAACTAATTGGTTGAATATTCCTGTGCTCTTCATGCTTCAGCACCATCAATACGTTGGTCGCACTCTTCCCGCCCTCAAAGCGGCCGACGTTTGTGTATCCTACCAGCGTCGCATCTCTAAAATCAAATTCCATGCCTACGGGTAAGGCTCTTGACAACGAGACTAGCGACGACTAGCACTTTGTGGATACCACCATTAACCGTGATTGTTGCTGACATCAACTTCATGATTACGGTAATGCACATGGCGTTGTATGACTTGAGCCAACCTAACATGCTCTGCTTTTTGGATAATCTGTCTTCAAGCAACTTCAACTTGACGAAATGCCGATTGATTAACAAAAGGACGCTATACTGATCAAAATTACAAACTGCAGTGGTGCTACATTGGTTCTTCGTCGCACTTACGCGCCATGTACGGCGGTGTAGTTGTAGTACACCAAGTTTTCGTACTCGCTGTCGCAATACGGGAACTCCGTGTCCGAGTCCGTCGGCGCGAACAGCGTCTTGCCAGATGTGTATGTCACGTAGCAGCCCAAGAAACCGCACACGATCACAACCATCAGCGCCGGAATCTTTTCGTACAGGGGAATTTCGCGCCACAACTTCTTGAGCAGGAAGATAATAGGCAGCAGAATACTGATGAGCGTAATGCACGAGGCGCCCACGAAGTCTACCAGGTCGGAAAAGTGGTCCTTCAGGATCACCGAGAGGATCACCAGCACCACGATGATGGCGACACGCAGAATCACGTACTTGATCGCGTTCAGTCCGCGATACTCGGCAGCCTCCGCCTCGACGTCACCGAAGTACGGGTTCTCGGCATCAGCGTTCGAGATGTACGACATCTTGGATGAACGACGGTCGTCACCGTTGACAGCGTCCTTACCGGGTGTGCTAGCGGCAGCGTACGAGGCGGCGCCATAGGTAAGGGCGTTCTCCACATCGTCCTCCTTCTTCTGGTGCATCTTGAGGACCAGGCGCTCGGCGAGGTAGAAGGCCGGGTTCAGGATAACCGAGAAAGCGATCGTAATGTGCAGCTGCATGAAGAAGTAGGCCATGACGACAGCACCCCAGTCGGACTTAAAACCCAGCGTGGTCAAGCCGCTCGTCGAGTCCGGGTAGATGGAGTACAGCAGGTTGCCCGTGATCTGGCAACCCACGGCCGAGTATGCGGTGCTGGCTAGGATCAGGAACAACACCGAGATGAAAGCCATCGTGACGAAAACCACGCGGGGCATGCGCGTCGGCTCGCTGTGCTGACGCTGCAGAGCCGGAATCACAATACCGGCGTTGTAGGCGAGCGACAGGTTACCAAACATACCCGCGACTTGCGAGAACTTGATATCTGGTGATGGCGGACTCGGGTGGCCTCGCATGCCATGCATGACGACGGCCACACCAATGACGTCGGCGATGAGTGTGCCTGCACAACCGGCGAATGCAGCACCAGCTCCTTCCTTGAGCGTCGGGATAAGACACACCGGCAGACACATGAGCGCCATGAAACAGATCCAGTAGGTGGTACTGAAGGCGTCCGGGAAGAGACCGTCTAGCAGGGTGCCGCCCAACACGAGGAAGACGCACGGCACGAGAAGGCATGAAGCCATCTGCGAGACGACCGAGAGCCAGCGACCCCACTTGCCCATGCACCACTCACCCAGATCACTGTAAGTTTTGACACTCTTGGGCGCCAGTAGCATCACGCGGCAGATGGCCACGGACGCGTACACGTTGGCGAAGGCCATGAAGGCCATACCGATGACGGCGAGGACGGGGCCGGCGCGCGAAAAGTTACCAGGCATACCGAGCGTACCAATGCCGTAGACGCAACAGAAGATGTTGAGCGCCATCTTGAGGTCCTCTCCAGTGAAGAATTTCTTGGCACACGCCATGATGAAGTGGCAAGGTGGCAAACAAGAGCACGAGGTTGATTTCAAGAAAGAGTGTGCGCGCCACGACGAAAAAGCGAGAATGAGCTGTAACTAGATCGGTGGGGCTTCAACGAGACTTGTGTCGGAGACCTCCGTGATCGGGTGGGTGCCATCTGGCGGTAGTGTGGCCCAAGTTTATCAAAGTGCATTGAGAGATATACGGAGCTCATCGACGAAGAGGATGCGCTCACGGACGCACCTTTTAGTCTGTACCATGCGCAGTGAAGCGGACACTCGAGAATTCATCCAATCGAAGCATACTTCCAAACAGCACGAATGAAGCCAATCGCTTCCGGTGTCTTTGCAACGCATGTTTGCCAAAAAGCAAGCCAGGATGTGCAGCGATAAAAGAGGAATGGTGGTCATGTTGAAGTGCACAGCAGGGACACTGTGTATCAGCGAGATCAGAAGGTCCATTCGGGTGTCCTCCCGCCATTGTCCCCATGTTTGTGGTCCATCGTGAGTGATGGGGACATTCAGCAAGGCTAGCCGATGCCGGTTGCTGCATGCAAGCTGCGTGGCACGAAGTGTACGAACGGGTGATAAAATGAGCTGAGGCGATTCCGGCGCATGAAGCTGAAGTATCCGTCGGCAGCGGTGCATCTCGTTTAGTGCAACTCCCTGCCTCTGCGTGCTACAGATCAAGACAAGTACAAGTTGTAAGGGAAACACTAAATCAGCTTTCACCTGCTCACAACCTACACGTGTCAACGAGTGCTGGTTAACAATGTGAAGCCGCACAGGCAGCACGCTGTTCATGGCGAAAGCTGTCGTGACTCACGACTCGTGAGCCAATGTTGTAATACAGACTGCTTCGGTAAGTTTGTCGATCTCCTAAACTTGTCTACGATTACTACACTACATGTACATGGTGTATCAGCGTTGAGACTCGCCTCGACTCGAGGCTCGAGGGACATACAGTTTTGTGATGCGCCAAGCGCGGCTGCAGTCGACGAACCACGATTCAAAAGAGAGAGCGAGCATTCTGGTGCCAACTTCTCGCTCCCATCACCGCGGTCTTGGTTTGCTTGTTGCCTTTTGCGACGAGGGAACGCAAGAATCACCTCGTAGAGTCTACGGTAGACTCTACTGTACGAGATGCTTCGGTCGATGCTTCGACGTAGAGAATCCGGTGCATATCCCGCTGGCAGTGCCACTGTCACAAACACTGTGGTCCACAGTGTGGACGATAAGGCCCATCTCTGGCAGAAAAGCGTACCAGAAACCGCGCATATGCGCTTTTGAGGACCCATCCTCTCGTGACGGTCTCCGCGTCGACCATGACGCTGCATCGATCACATTCACGCAAGAGTATTGGACCTCGAAGACTCTACGTCATAAGAGCTACATTGGGCTTTTCCCCGAGTACTTTTCCTGTGTCGATGTTATAGTCTTGTTGCAGGTGGTTAAAAGAAATATTTGTTATGGTCTCAAAAGCTACGATTTTCTGCTCAAATTATATACTGTGAATCTGGTTTTGATGTATTATGGTCGTGGTAATACTTCAAGCTATGTATTTCTGATTATTTTTCTAGGTTTGCATACAAGTTCTCGTCGACGCCATTATGATAAAAAGCTTTTGTCAAAGCCCCTGAGTGCTGAGCTATAATAAAACGTTATAAAATATAACAACCTGTACGTGTAGTTGCTCACTATTAGTATGACACGAGCTGTATCATGCTACACCAGGCCATCAAAAATTGATTCAATTGAGCCATATTCCGCCATTAGGATGGTGACAAGTGGTATACTTGCGGTCAATTTTTTTGCCCATACTTCATAGCAGGAGAAATACAAACTAATTAAGTAAACCAAGATGGAAGTATCAAATTTATCCAAACCGAATGTTGTAGCATTCACTGCATATCCAGTTAAAAATATAGCAAGCAATTCTTTAAACCATTCCCAACAATAATACCGACTCAGCACAATTACCCGAAGCTAAACACACCGGAGCTCCAGTGACGTAGAGTCTTCGAGGTCCAATACTCTTGCGTGAATGTGATCGATGCAGCGTCATGGTCGACGCGGAGACCGTCACGAGAGGATGGGTCCTCAAAAGCGCATATGCGCGGTTTCTGGTACGCTTTTCTGCCAGAGATGGGCCTTATCGTCCACACTGTGGACCACAGTGTTTGTGACAGTGGCACTGCCAGCGGGATATGCACCGGATTCTCTACGTCGAAGCATCGACCGAAGCATCTCGTACAGTAGAGTCTACCGTAGACTCTACGAGGTGATTCTTGCGTTCCCTCGTCGCAAAAGGCAACAAGCAAACCAAGACCGCGGTGATGGGAGCGAGAAGTTGGCACCAGAATGCTCGCTCTCTCTTTTGAATCGTGGTTCGTCGACTGCAGCCGCGCTTGGCGCATCACAAAACTGTATGTCCCTCGAGCCTCGAGTCGAGGCGAGTCTCAACGCTGATACACCATGTACATGTAGTGTAGTAATCGTAGACAAGTTTAGGAGATCGACAAACTTACCGAAGCAGTCTGTATTACAACATTGGCTCACGAGTCGTGAGTCACGACAGCTTTCGCCATGAACAGCGTGCTGCCTGTGCGGCTTCACATTGTTAACCAGCACTCGTTGACACGTGTAGGTTGTGAGCAGGTGAAAGCTGATTTAGTGTTTCCCTTACAACTTGTACTTGTCTTGATCTGTAGCACGCAGAGGCAGGGAGTTGCACTAAACGAGATGCACCGCTGCCGACGGATACTTCAGCTTCATGCGCCGGAATCGCCTCAGCTCATTTTATCACCCGTTCGTACACTTCGTGCCACGCAGCTTGCATGCAGCAACCGGCATCGGCTAGCCTTGCTGAATGTCCCCATCACTCACGATGGACCACAAACATGGGGACAATGGCGGGAGGACACCCGAATGGACCTTCTGATCTCGCTGATACACAGTGTCCCTGCTGTGCACTTCAACATGACCACCATTCCTCTTTTATCGCTGCACATCCTGGCTTGCTTTTGGCAAACATGCGTTGCAAAGACACCGGAAGCGATTGGCTTCATTCGTGCTGTTTGGAAGTATGCTTCGATTGGATGAATTCTCGAGTGTCCGCTTCATTGCGCATGGTACAGACTAAAAGGTGCGTCCGTGAGCGCATCCTCTTCGTCGATGAGCTCCGTATATCTCTCAATGCACTTTGATAAACTTGGGCCACACTACCGCCAGATGGCACCCACCCGATCACGGAGGTCTCCGACACAAGTCTCGTTGAAGCCCCACCGATCTAGTTACAGCTCATTCTCGCTTTTTCGTCGTGGCGCGCACACTCTTTCTTGAAATCAACCTCGTGCTCTTGTTTGCCACCTTGCCACTTCATCATGGCGTGTGCCAAGAAATTCTTCACTGGAGAGGACCTCAAGATGGCGCTCAACATCTTCTGTTGCGTCTACGGCATTGGTACGCTCGGTATGCCTGGTAACTTTTCGCGCGCCGGCACCGTCCTCGCCGTCATCGGTATGGCCTTCATGGCCTTCGCCAACGTGTACGCGTCCGTGGCCATCTGCCGCGTGATGCTACTGGCGCCCAAGAGTGTCAAAACTTACAGTGATCTGGGTGAGTGGTGCATGGGCAAGTGGGGTCGCTGGCTCTCGGTCGTCTCGCAGATGGCTTCATGCCTTCTCGTGCCGTGCGTCTTCCTCGTGTTGGGCGGCACCCTGCTAGACGGTCTCTTCCCGGACGCCTTCAGTACCACCTACTGGATCTGTTTCATGGCGCTCATGTGTCTGCCGGTGTGTCTTATCCCGACGCTCAAGGAAGGAGCTGGTGCTGCATTCGCCGGTTGTGCAGGCACACTCATCGCCGACGTCATTGGTGTGGCCGTCGTCATGCATGGCATGCGAGGCCACCCGAGTCCGCCATCACCAGATATCAAGTTCTCGCAAGTCGCGGGTATGTTTGGTAACCTGTCGCTCGCCTACAACGCCGGTATTGTGATTCCGGCTCTGCAGCGTCAGCACAGCGAGCCGACGCGCATGCCCCGCGTGGTTTTCGTCACGATGGCTTTCATCTCGGTGTTGTTCCTGATCCTAGCCAGCACCGCATACTCGGCCGTGGGTTGCCAGATCACGGGCAACCTGCTGTACTCCATCTACCCGGACTCGACGAGCGGCTTGACCACGCTGGGTTTTAAGTCCGACTGGGGTGCTGTCGTCATGGCCTACTTCTTCATGCAGCTGCACATTACGATCGCTTTCTCGGTTATCCTGAACCCGGCCTTCTACCTCGCCGAGCGCCTGGTCCTCAAGATGCACCAGAAGAAGGAGGACGATGTGGAGAACGCCCTTACCTATGGCGCCGCCTCATACGCTGCCGCTAGCACACCCGGCAAGGACGCTGTCAACGGTGACGACCGTCGTTCATCCAAGATGTCGTACATCTCGAACGCTGATGCCGAGAACCCGTACTTCGGTGACGTCGAGGCGGAGGCTGCCGAGTACCGCGGACTGAACGCGATCAAGTACGTGATTCTGCGTGTCGCCATCATCGTGGTGCTGGTGATCCTCTCGGTGATCCTGAAGGACCACTTTTCCGACCTGGTAGACTTCGTGGGCGCCTCGTGCATTACGCTCATCAGTATTCTGCTGCCTATTATCTTCCTGCTCAAGAAGTTGTGGCGCGAAATTCCCCTGTACGAAAAGATTCCGGCGCTGATGGTTGTGATCGTGTGCGGTTTCTTGGGCTGCTACGTGACATACACATCTGGCAAGACGCTGTTCGCGCCGACGGACTCGGACACGGAGTTCCCGTATTGCGACAGCGAGTACGAAAACTTGGTGTACTACAACTACACCGCCGTACATGGTGCGTAAGTGCGATGAAGAACCAATGTAGCACCACTGCAGTTTGTAATTTTGATAGTATAGCGTCCTTTTGTCAATCAATCGACATTTCGTCAAGTTGAAGTTGCTTGAAGACAGATTATCCAAAAAGCAGAGCATGTTAGGTTGGCTCAAATCATACAACGCCATGTGATTACCGCGATCATGAAATCGATGTCAGCAACAATCACAGTTATTGGTGGCGACTAACGAAGTGTCAGTTATTATAATTGGATTCAACTTGTGTGGGCCACACCGAATCGTGAACGTCACCTCGAAGCGACATTTGGACTCTACAACGAGCGACATGGTCGCTGACTGCTGAATCGACTCCGGCAAGAGTTCTGTGCTGGTGCCAGAACATTGCCGGTATTCTTGCAAGGCATAAGGTCATTCCGGCATTAGACACTTCGAGCGCGTAACGGTAAGCTCATAAGGTACACCATTTCTGAAACAGCACTCTCCTGAGCAGGCACATCGAACACCATGAGCACCGAGAAGCACTACTTCACAGAGGAGTTCCCTGAGAATGATTACCAGTGCACAACCGAGTCTACCCATCCACAAACGTCGCTGTGGCCGGCCTACCTACCAGTGAATCAAGACCGTATCGTCATCTTCGAGCGCAGTAAGAATGCACAGCTGGTAGTCTACTCGGCAAACTTTCGCGACAAAAATCGTCGTGAACTAGACCCCAAGTGGCCGCTGGACATCAACTGGCAAAGCTTTGGTTGGACTGGTCACCCCACTAGCAACCCCACCGGAATGATCGAACGCAAACTGGCATGGGGTTACTCTCACAAGGTTGTGGAACCGGAGAGTTCCGTCGCAGTTGAAGCAGTCGGAATCAGCTTTACCGTAACGCTTAACGCGCTACCGAGTCGCCCTGCTCTACTTTACGTTGACGCTAAAGGCCGAGTTATCCTGCAAGCCACGATCAATGGTGTGCCTTCGCGCCTTTTGAAGATCTACGTGAAAACCAACAGTTCCGTGGCCTTCATTCCCAAGGTGCTCTACGTCGATCTCTACGGCATGAGCGTTGACGGCGACCAGATCACCCACGAGCGCATCACTATATCATCCTAACTTAGCAATCATCCATGGTTCGCCCGAATAGAAATACAAATCCCTTATCCTCGTTACCTCATGCTAAGGTCATCTTCTGCTCGTTCAGCTCCTACCGTTGCAACAACGTCTCTAGAGTTTCTTACCGTCGTAGTTCCAGTTACTACTCGTGCCTCCGTGACCATGGAGAGGGGATAAGTTGAAAGCTGCAGCTACTTCCTCGAGGAAACTGGTCGAGTTATGGATTCTTGAGCCACCTAGCAGAATACGCTGACCTGAATTCGATGCAACCGCCTTCTGGTTAAGCTCAGCCACCTTCATGGCCTCCTCAAAGGTAACACCACCGCAGACGTACACAATCACATCGCGCACGCGCTTCACGCCCTTGCTTCCGCTAAGATCAGTCGACGTTGATGCACCAGCACCTCCATTCACCACACCAAACTCTTGGTCCAGCAGTTGACCCTTCAGAATTAATTCTAGCTTTTTGGCTAGCGGTGGCACGTGTTGTGCGTACACGTTTGGGACGCCTTGTACACCCTGTGTGACGGCACGCATAAACTTATTCAGACCGGCACGATCACCATACAAGTCACCCTGACGAGCCTTTTGGCCACCAAATTTCAGGAACGCGTCAATCAAAGCCACGCGGTCAGAAGAAAGACTTCCTCCATGTGGTGCTGCCAGCAGCTCCTTCACTGTCTTCAGCTGTACTGAGCTATGCATTTCGTAGCGTAGCGCATACAAAATTGCCAAGCGCAACTTGTTGATTGGCTTCACTTGCGCATCCTTCAACTTCGCCACCACATCACGGAAATGTGCATTGTGGTCATCTCCACATGCAAGCTCCTGTTCCAATTGACTCACGTCCATGAGTCCGTCCACTTCCACGCGGCGTGCTAGTTCACCCATGAGCGTAACATGCTTCGACACTGTAACAGACTGAGATCTGAATGCTGGGTAGTTCTCCAAGAACCGCTGCATATCATCGATAGACTGAATATTTTCGTGAGTCTGTGTCTGCGCCTGGTATTTATCCACTAGTTGTTTTACAGCCATACCGAGGTCACCGAAGTTGGCGTGCACATGCTGCGCAAAGAATTCATCCGAAGTTGAAGAAAGCACGAGTTCGGTCATGTCCTTGCGAACGTTAGGCGCGTCGCGGAGATCCACGCGGTTTTCATGCAGTCCGAGTAGTTCATGTACCATCGCTTGATAGCACCACTGCGTTAGCAGCGGCGTGACAGGATCATCTTTGCGGTCCAGCACATACACGAGTGGAGTCACCTCCGGTCGTCTGAAATCAAATAGTCCGTCCTGCTCTAACTGCATCCTCGCAGACACCTCGCGTGCTAATTTCTCGGCCACTTCTGATCCTTTCGCATATCGGATCGTCGGTTTTTTCTTCATAGACAACAGCACGGACAATAGTCCCTCGACACTCCTCTGGAACAACTGTGGGGGCGTCATTTTAGTCTTGTCTATTGGGTCCGTGGTCAAAACGCCTGCCGTCGCAGTGGACAACAGACCTCCTCCTGGTAAAGCGGTGGGCATTTTGACACTGAGTTGGATCGAGTTGTGTAACCCAAAGTCGAAGAGCGAGTCATTAACTGCCAGGTAGTCAGCGTAGTACTCCTGGATCTGCATCACAACCTCCTTCTCGTCAGCCTCGGCGATCTTCTCGAGAGCTTCAACAGGTAGGATGTTGGAGAAGAAGAGGTGATAGCGTCCATACTTGGGGGCCTTGAGCTCACGACGCAGTAGCTCCACGTTCCGTGCAGTGGGACGCACAAAGACTGCGGCCTTAAGGTGCAGCATAGGCTCGTGCGTGGCGTCAAGCTGCTCTACAAGGAATACCTCACGCTGCAGAATATGCGACTGGGACATGACCATACTGATCACGCTCTTGGTATCGGCATCGAGCAACAACGCCTTCATCCCCTCCAGCTGCGGGTCTGAGATGATCTTCTCTAGGTAAGTCTTCACGCCAGCAATCGCGTCCATGGGTATGGTGTCGAGCTTCCTCTTCCTGCTACAACTCAGAGGACTTTTCTACCAAAAATGGATGTGCTGGATTTTACGTACGTTACATTAAGTATGAAACTATTGTACTAAG
This sequence comes from Phytophthora palmivora, assembly GCA_008079305.1. NCBI lineage: Eukaryota > Oomycota > Peronosporomycetes > Peronosporales > Peronosporaceae > Phytophthora > Phytophthora palmivora. Next base: position 286,629 of record VOQZ01001333.1, on the reverse strand, counting down.
TAGGTATAACATAGATAAGTAGTTTTTCGAGACATTGATTAAGTTACGATTGTTGCTGCTTTCTGTTTATCACTCAACAATCACAGCTAGGCTCCAACTGGCAGTGACAATAGCGATCACACTGATAACGACGGAGATGATGGAGTCTGTGGACGTAGCATCCTCACGACACAACTGCCAGTAGAACACACAGGGGAGCACGATCGCCAAAAGCGCAGTAGGTATCAGCATCCACGCAAAGACATCCAGTGTACTGGGCGCGGTGAAGTATCCCAAAAAGAGTGTGGCGAGCACCACAATGCTGCGGCAAAGAACACGTGCAGTAGTTTCCACACCTCCACATCTGCCTTCTTGGTCACTCCGCGATCCTGGAGTGGAGATCACGAATGGCAGTTCACCAGCTGCAGCGGCGGCTTCGACAGGGCTGTTACGACCACTTTCACTCGATGGCTGAAGGATCCACTGCTCGAACGCACGCTGCAGAGGAAACAAGGTGATAGTGTATGACAGTACAGATGAATGCTGTACATCACAATCGCCACGTTACGTACGACAGCGTTGCGCATATTGAAGAAGACTGGGGCTTGTAGCGTTGCGCCGTACACCGCGTACGTGACGCAGCAAATTGGTAGATACATCAGCGCAGTGACACCAAACTTTGTGCGAGCCACCACTGAGCTGCACTGGCTAGGATCTGCCATCGTGTCGTACAGTGTAGGTATGATCGAGTGGCCAAACAGCCCACCAAGTAGCAGCGAGAATGTGTACGAAAGCTTTCCCATCATCGTAACGTCCGATAGGTCTGGCGTCACAAACACAAAGTCTGAGTGTTCCAATGCAATCTGCTTGAGGGGGTACATGGCGTCGCCCAAAATGACCGACTCGATCCAGAAGCTGAAGGCCACATTCACTGCAGACAGTAATGCCAATATTTTCAGCGAGGGTACGAAAACTTGGAACCACACGCACACAGCCACCAACATCATGACCGTGCCATATTGAAGCCCCATTACATCCACCAAGCACGACGACGCTAATGCCAAGTACCCGGTGGATAAAATCAGGAAGGACGCATGCACCAGCACGAAAGTAACCACCTTACCAGCGGTACCGAAGCATTCCTGTCCAAGGTCACAATACGAGACGCTGGTACCTCTCAGCCAGCGCACAGCTTCCAATGCATCAATCAGGAGCTTCGAAGTGTACGCGCTCACCACCGCCGCCGCAACGAGCAGCAATACACCATACCAATTGATTTCCACAAGGGCTAGTGGCAGACACAGCATACCCGTTCCTGTAATGAACGACAGCAAATGATAGAACGTCTGCCAGTTTGAGAGTTTGTTCGCCGTCACATCAAGACGCGAGTGCTTCGTGCTGTGACTGAACGTGGCGCCGTAAGCAGATCGATCGCCCAGTAGTGAGAAGGCACCGACAGCAGCCCCGCGTCCATCGAAACTTCCGTCGTAGCCGTCGTAGGCTCTCGACTGGGGCGGCACTAGACGATGCGTCTCGAAGCTGCGACCCATGCGCTCACCAGCCATGACAGTCCGCTGCTTTTCGCTGTGCGACGCTTTGGCCCAGCTACTGAATCTTGCTCTCTGGGGATTGGGAGAACTAATACCTTTGAGGGTCAAGCGTCTTCAAGCAGAGAGATCACCAAGCAGCCTGAGTGAGACAGACACACGGCGCAATAGACGGAGCGAATAAAATGACTGGGCGTGAAGCCAGAAGCGGATTGGTTGTGTGGTGCACACGTCATACGACATTCAAACGACATACCTACTTGAAGTTGTAGTGATGCATCAATCCCAATAGAATGTGGCAGCAGAACCCGAGCAGGAAGCCTGCGCCCGTATTGAACGCGAGACAGCCCGACACCGTGACCAACAATAGAAGCGCATCGTCGTGTTCACTGACGTCGACCTTCAGCCCGACGATAGCGAGGCTCAAACCACTGAAGACCAACATCACACCGAGCACAGATGCCGGGAAGATACCCGTCTGGAGCAGCGCCACACACGTGGATCCAAGCAGTAGTGCGAAGAACATCTTGAATATACCGAGGAATACCATTGCCAGGCTACTGCGGGCACCAAAAGTGTACTGAGAGGCCAGTCCGCCGGCCCCATGGCACACAGGCAGCATGCCGAACCATGAGAAGAGTAGATTTCCACCTGCAATGCTAAAGCACACACGGCGCACACCGGCAGGCTTGTCGTGTGTAGGAAAAAGCTCTGCAGCCAATGATTCCAGAGCAACCACCGAGTTTAGTAGAGTCAGCGGCAGTTGTGGTAGAACGAGGTAGACGAAAGCCTGACCGAAGTCGTGTGTCGATGGGACCACAGGTGCCACGAACTTAGGTCCCAGGACTAGCGAAGGTAGGTGATATTCGTCACGCAACCGGACGTACTGATACACGGCGACAAGCATTCCGTAGATAAAGAGCAGTAGTGCAATAGGCACTTTCTTGCTGTGAATGAACACGATGCACAGCGCCCCTAGTACCAGCGAGACGGATACAGAGTCCAGGCCAAACCAAACGATGTTGTCTTGACTTTCGATTGTGACAGTAGCTGATGGAAGCGTTGCAGCTTTCACGTATGCGCTTTTGAAGCCTTTCCCCATCAAGCTGATTCCGACACCTAGTTGAATGCCCCGCACAATTGCCACAGGAACGACTTTGTTCGCATGCGTGATGACGTTGGTCAACGCCAAGAACCCTATGATTGTTCCCATGAGAATACCCGCAGCAATAATTTGCTCGTTCGGAAACTTGTCAGCGATAGCCACAGCGGCGATTGTCTTCATGGGCTGCACCGGAATCGGTACGTTGAAGTGAAGCGCTAAACACGAGGTGAAAACTCCCGCGAAGAAGAGTGCTGCACCGAACTCGATTTGTGGTGTACCATTCACACGTCCAATGGCCAGTGCAGTGAGCAGCGGTAGGAATAACCCGATATCTCCGAACGCACCAGAAAGCTCTTGTAGTGTCATGAACTGCTTCAAATACGCGCGCCAGCCCGGTCTCGTAAACACAAACAGCTTTCGATGCAGGGGCTGTCCGATCTGCGGGCCGATCACCTTGGCAAACCGGTCGCTTGCCCCCACTGGTAGCATTGGGGTTGTCGATCCCCCGAAGTCGTCCGACAGGTGCAGCATCTCAAAGGGGGGGTTCGTGACAAATGAGAGGGCCAGACTCTGGCATGCAAATCAAAAGGTATCTTCGATTGTTTGTCTAACATCGGGAGCTGTTTGCACGGGTTGTGGCAGTGCAGCCTAATGCGGACGTGTGATTGAAAAATTATATTCTTTGATGTGTCGCTAACAGTTCGTCTGACCTCAATTTTCTGCTACCGATACCCCGTTGGCGACGGAGTCGGAAAACCCGATCCCCATGTCTGTCTGCATGCCGAACGTGATGCCTCTTGTCCTGTACGTACACTCCTACTGCGGGGGCTCCCACTCGAACGGCTCAGGAGGGTCTGCCTCGTTTTCAGCGCCAGCAGCAGCGGGTGCCTTCACAGCCTCCACATCCTCAGCCTCATCAGGCGTTGTGTCACGCAGCATGATGACTCCTGCCAGCCTCTGCGCAGGGTGCATCACCGGAACGTACCTCTGTGTTGTGTCCAAAGAGATTACAGACTCCTGGGCCAGCGTCACACGTCCGGGAGTAGTAAAAGTGAAGACGCTTGGCTCTTTGACAGGAGGTACCTTCTTGCCAGTCACAGGCTTGGACCCCTCAGCATCCACCTCCATGGCATCACTGCTTTCCTCCTTCTTCTCTTCATCAGCTGCAGAAGTATCCTTCTCTTCCATGACAATGTCACCACTCGCATCAGCAGGCTTGCTTGACTTCTCCTTCGCATCCTGCTTAGCCTGGCGCGCACGTGCCTTGGCGGTTGTGGACAGCACAGCCGTCGCGACCAGTTCTTTCTTTTCCTCCTTTTTCTCCTCCATGCGCTTGGGTGTGGCAAAAGCTGACTTCTTAGCATTGCACGTGAGTTTGAAGCCGCGTGGGAGCTTCAAGTCCTTGTTAAGACCAACCGCCATCGTCGTTTGGAATGACAGCTCCAAGAAGTTAAAGAGAGGATACCAGAACCAGTGCTGTGCCCATATGGCTAGACCCACAACAGCGGCCATCTTAGTGAATCCAGTGTGAGACTGCAGCGAAATAACTACATTGCGACCACCAGCATCCAAGATGCCCTGCGCCAGAATGGCTCCCATCTTGGTCATCGTGGTGACATGCTTATCCGTAATCAACTTTAGGATCTTCGCACGGATAGCTGCAACCTTCGGATTACGACCTTCGGACTCCTGCATAATAACCATCGCCAGAGCCAACAGGGCACCTTGGCGTACATAGTCTACAGCATCATCAAGCAGCGGCTCAAGTAGCTGAATAGCCTCGTTTTTCGCGGTACCAGCGCAAGCAATCCCCACAGCCACACATGCACCGTAACGCACGTGAGGGTTAAAACTTTCAGCCAACAACGAGACCAACTTAGGCACCTGTACAGGAGTGCGGAACAGGATGAAACCAAGACACGTGACAGCAGCGCGACGCACATCATCAGACACATCACTCACAGCCACGTGCAGCAGTCGCCGAATGGCAGTGTTGTTGGCAGTTCCAGCATGCCATGGCCACAGTGTACATACCTCCGTAGCGGATCAGCGGATCTTTATCGCGCGTCAGTTGCTCAATCAACGTGTCTGCCTGCTCTTCACGCTCGTACATCATTAGCGCGATACCCATCACACAGCCCCGAATAATTTTTTCGTGCTTTGTGTCGTGGGCATAGGCCAGTAAGTCCTTCACAATCTCTCCGTTACGTCCCTCGCCACCCGCACCAAGTAGAGTAAGACCGATAGCAATGCCTGCACCCTCACCAGCTACTGCTGAATCAGTAAACAGCACAGTTTTCAATTCTTCGTACAACTCGTAATCATGTGAGGCCAGGCCACATAGACCAATACCCAAGCATGCTCCATGCTGCACGGTTTCGTCCGATCCAGCATTTTTCAGCGCATTACGCAAATACTCCATCGTTGTCTTGCTGCCTGAGCCCGCAAAACCCTTGTTCGCGTGGATTAGACCCATCGCATACAGAGCGCCACCCTCCGAGTACGGAGAAGTTGTCATACCGCCTTGAGGCAGGTAAGGTGCTAGAAGATTCATGCTTTCACGAACGTGGCCCTTGTGCACAACACCCAGACTTGCCGTGGCTGTAAACTTAGCCCAGTTAGTGGCTTTGCCTAGCCATTCCAAATTTTCGCGCAAAAACGAATCGGATGTCGTTCCGCAGTTCATGTAGGCGTGTGCGATCACAGCAGCGTGGTGCAGCACCGAGTTGCGGTTTTCCACAGCAGTCTTAATAGTCTTCATAACAAGCGGGTCCGAATCACTGTGGCTGTGCAGAAAGTCCAGCTTCAAGTCCACGAGAAATTCACCTGACAAAACTTGCTTCAACTTAGCAAGCTTATCCCAGTAATCCGCGCAAGCACCAGCAGGGGCTGGAGGAGGAGTGGCAGGCACAATTGGTGCAACAGCGGCTGCAGGCGCTTCCGTTTTGCCCTCCTCCGTCGTAGTGGTTGTGTCTGCAGCAGGCTCAGCAGCGGGTGTCGGAGGACTCGGCAGCGAATGATAAACGTTCATAAGGAATTTCTGGTTCTCGTTTTCGTTGAGATCAAATGCAACCTGGAAAGCAATAAGGCAATCACGGTCGCTACCGCGCACGAGTTGATCCAGGATCTTGCCAACTTCCACGTGATTGTCCAGCATCTGCAAAACCTGGCACACACTGGCGTGCTCCTGGGTCGGACGCGAGCGGTACACTTCTAGCATAACCTCGAACACCTTAAGACGGAAGTGGCGGTTGCTCACGACCGTCTTGCAGATCTCAAAGCAGTAAGCCAGAGCGGCCGACACATCCGTGGAGCGCGCGAGACATTCCTTCACCTGGTCCAGTCGTCGAGCCTCCAGAGCAATACCCATAGCTTGGCGGAATTCTCCTGCTGCATAGCAGCGCTGGAACATGCGCTCCACCACCTGCGTGAGTCGCGGGTCCAATGCCTTCTCAGCCTCTGGGTCCTCTTTGGCACGCACAGCAACGTAGTTATCGATGCACGTGGCGATGATCGTGTCTGTGTACTGCGAGCGTGTGTTCAGATCAAAGTACTTGCCTGCTCCGAGTGCCAGACGCAGCGCATCCTCGTATTTCCAGGTGGAAGAAACATTTGGATGCCACGTAGGCTGCCAGCTCTCGGTCCGGAAAGTTCTTCTCCTCCGACAGTTCCTCAATGAGCGGGATGGCGTCTGCGATCTCAGCCCAGTAGTGGTCCACCACCTGGTTCAGCTTCTGCAAGGCATGGGTCTGGTCGAGTAAAGTGCACAGACGTTAATAATGGCTCTTAGATGGCAGAACAGGATGCATTAGAAGCGTCATTAGCTGTCGCACCTTCAGCGCATTGTCTTCTTCTTCTAGGAGCGCGAGAACGCCCGCGGCTGAGCAGATACAGACAAAATAGCACAAAAGATCCACCCCGTCAACGTTAGTTTTGTGACTGCTACAGACCGCGGTTAAAGCCCAGAGCTGCATATAATTGTAGACAGGATCCTGGGCTTTAAGGTGACATAGGGGGAAGCGCCCCTGATGTCGTAGCAAACGTACCGGAACTACCGAGCGCGACGGTCATGCTGTCTCTTCCTCCTGTTGCTTCACACTCCAGAAAGAAATCTTCCCCACTTCCCCCAAAAGATAAAGTCGAACCTTATCGAGATATCACGGTACACTCGCGATCTAGACATATTTATTGCAAAAATAGCCATTGCGTTGAAGTGAAGTGTATTCCAACATATTCTATACGAGGTCTGAACGGCAGTCTATTGTACATGTTCGAAGGTGTCTTAGCGTTTACAATTCGGTAACTCTGTCATCAACAATGTCTTCTAGATGCGTAGCATTGGCGCACATTATAAATAATAACCGTTTAGTTACACGACGGTGGATTCAGGTCCTAGTGGCGAACACAACAGCCATGGACTCAACCACTATTGAAACCATGAAGAGTATGAACGAGAACCGTGTGCTCAGGCATAGTTTTGTGTCGTATTCTAAGCGCTAAGCCAAATTTCGCGATGTTCATCATTTCTCCCTTCCACTGTCGTTGTCTCCGTCTAATATGACAAAGATCATCTCGTCACACACATTTCTTTATTTGCTCAACCAACCAACCTGCAATGCAAACACAATCTGCCGACGAGCTTTCGTCGTTTTTCACATTATCGGTGCAGTAAGACTTACACAAAGCGCCGTTCCACTTGAAACTGGTTCAAGTTCCCGTAGTTAAGGTACCGAAGCTCTTTCAGACAGACGTTTCCCTGCCGAAAGTCTATTTGCATCCTGCTCCTCGCCCTTTTCCTTCTTTCTCGCTTCATTATGAAGCCTCCATCACGCTCTGTCTAATGTAGCCGTAGGAGCTTGATGCACTACAGTAGAGATGTTTCTTCCCCGTTCAACCAAGAAGCCGAGCGAGCAAGCAAAGCTTTGCCGTGAGCGGCACCTGCTGGTTGACAGTGTCAACTTGACACTGGAGCTGTCGCCCTCGTATTGGTGATTTCTGTGGCCCACGACCCCAAAACCGGGCCAAAACAAAAGAAACGAGTCATGCAGAAACCAGCCGAAATTTGATAAGCTGATACAACCTGCAGAACTCGCTTATCCGTACAACCATTTATTGTAAAAACTCTCACAAAGGTTTGTGTTGCAGAGGGTAAGTAATGGCAGCGGCACCGCACTCGTGTGCAATGGTGCTTCGTCCAAATGAGCCAGTATAGATCTCTCCAGGACAATTATTAGAATTGCTACTATGCTGTGTAAGGAATATGCTATCAATACCAAGCCTCCGATGGTAATTTGTGATTGTGGTGTCATTCCTCACTCGCAAGACGTTCTTCCGGTAACCTGGTCTTTGAATGACATGTATTCGTGCGAGCATTCCGGTGGGTTTAGCAGTGAAGCACTGCAATTTCTTGAAGGATATCACAGCAGGAGGGTTTGTACAAGTTTACTAGAAACGCAAAGCGCAGCTAGATACGCGGTGCTTGGTCGGGTTTTGTGCAGTATCGTTCCAGTACGAGTTGCAGTTGACTTGGTGTTTGTAAGTGGACGCACGTCCGCTCGTCCGCGAGGGATGGGGGATGAAAGCTGAAGCAACTGCGGGTTCCTCCGATTGCGAGCCTGTCAAGTCGGAAGGCACTCTTGCAGCTCAGAGCTTGCCATTTCTACATTGGACGCGTGACTGCAATAGCCGAGGACTCCAGCAGAAGTTATGAAGGTCGTCGTTGTCGGCTCCGGAATTGGCGGCATCTCCGCTGCCTACCACCTGGTCAAGGATGGACACGAAGTCGTGCTGCTCGAGAAGAACGCGACGCTCGGTGGTCACACGTACGAGATGGAGATCGATGGTGAGATGGTGGACATCGGCTTCATGATGTTTGGCGACTCGAACCCCAATGTCAAGGCGTGGTTCAAGTCCCTTGGCCTGACAGAGCCGGATGGAACCACCAAGAAACGTATTCCAATGAGTCTGACGGTGAGCTCCAACATTAAGGGCGACTTGCAATTCTCGTCGCGTGCCCCATTCCACGGTAGCATTTTCAACCTCTTTGATCTGCGCATCTGGCGTGTCCTGCGTGACATCTACCGTTTCACTATGGATCTCATGGTCATGCCAGTGAAAGAGGACATCACCACGCGTGAGTGGATCGCCAAGGGCCAGTATTCGAAGGAGTTCTTCCACAACTATTTCCTTGCTTTCGTGTCGGTGCTGTGGACGGTTCCCAAGAACGACGTGCTGGATCTCCCTGTCACACAGTTCCTTCGTTGCCTCAAGACTCATTCCAACTCGCTCTACATCCCGCTCTGGCAAGTGGTCATGCGTACCCTCGGTCGCCGCTCGGTTCGCCCCAAGCACCTTTGGTGGTACGTTGGTTCAGCTTACATTGAACCGTTCCTGAAGATCTTCACAGAGGAGTATAATGGCACGGTGCGCTACAACGCCACCGTCGACCAGGTTGAGAAGGGAGGCAAGGCAGTCATCCTTGAGGGTGGCGAACGCATCGAGTGTGACCACGTTGTACTTGCTACCCACGCCGACGAGAGCGCTCACATGCTTCGTTGGAGCGAGAAGGCGTACCGCTCGTTGATGCGCTTCTACTTCCACAAGAGCATGATGTATGTTCACCGTGATCCCACACTTCTGCCAAAATCAAACAAAGTGTGGAGCAGTTGGAACGTGCTGATTTGCAACGAGGACCAGTATATCCTGACATACTGGATGAACCGCATCCAGCACCTAAACAGCAAGAAGGATGTTTTCGTGACCATCACCCCGTACGAAGAGTTTGAGGGTCAACGACCAGACGCTGACAAGACCATCTCTGCCTTCCGTTGGGACCACCCGCGTCTGCTTGCGGACTGCATCCCTCAGGACGAAATTATTCAGGAGGAAGGCGTCACTTTATCTGGCTGCTGGTTGGGTCGTGGCTTCCACGAGGATGGTTTCGTTGCTGGTCGTCGCGCCGCAGCTATCATTCGCGACCCGAAGCACAAAAAGACGGTATTGTACGAGGACCCGGGCAATATCGCGACCCCACCCGTGCCTCCATTCGGTGTCCCGCTCAGTTTCCACATCTTCGGGGCTACTGTTGTCGGTCTGGTGGGCTACGGAATTGCGAAGTACCTGGACGTCAAGTTCTAATAGGTATGTGTAGTGAAAGAGTGTATTAGGTTTGATTGGTGAACAAAGTTTGTGGGCTGGTAGACGATAGTTATTCTCCCCAATTTGACATTTCTTCGATATCCGCTTCTGGTACAGTATGTTTTCAATGCTCTTGGTATGTGCTCGCCAACACCTAAGTACATGTACACCACGACACTGGCCTCTCCATGCCCACTACGCTACAAGCATACGCGTACATTCACAAGCAATGGATGACACAGCAAGACCGTCGGTCTCTCGGCACCACCGCAATATCTTCAACGGGTTACCATTTGCTTGTATAACTCCTACCGAGATTAACCGGAACTTCAGCGCTGTCGTGTCATGAAAACCCACTTTCGGAATGGTTTTGGCTTAGATGTCGATCCAGTCCAATCGCTTGGTTGTCTTTGTATTTGTAAGTGGATCGTCGTCCCCTTACAAACACCAAGTCAAAATGGTCCTGTGGTGGTGAAAAGGGGAAGGTAGGCTCGCTTGATGTGCGCAATACGTCACTTCGAAATTGTTCACGCTTACCCCTCGAAGTTATGAAGGTCGTCGTCGTCGGCTCCGGAATTGGCGGCATCTCCGCTGCCTACCACTTGGTCAAGGATGGACACGAAGTCGTGCTGCTCGAGAAGAACGCGACGCTCGGTGGTCACACGTACGAGATGGAGATCGATGGTGAGATGGTGGACATCGGCTTCATGATGTTTGGCGACTCGAACCCCAACATTAAGGACTGGTTTAAGTCGCTGGGCGTCACGCAACCGGATGGCACCACGAAGAAGCGCATTCCCATGAGTCTCACGGTCACGTCGGATATTGAGGGTGACTTGCAGTTCTCATCACGTGCTCCATTCCACGGAAGTGTGCTCAACCTCTTTGACGTTCGCATCTGGCGCGTGCTCATCGATATCTACAAGTTCACCATGGACCTCATGACCATGCCCGTAAAGGAATCCATCACCACGCGTGAATGGGCTGCCAAGGGCCGCTACTCGAACGAGTTCTTCCGCCACTACTTCCTCGCCTTTGTCTCCATCCTCTGGACAGTGCCCAAGCAAGACGTGCTTGATCTCCCAGTGACGCAGTTCCTTCGTTGTCTCAAGACGCACTCCAACTCACTCTACATCCCGCTCTGGCAGGTGATTCTAGGTGCATTGGGACGTCGCACGGACCGCCCCAAGCACCTTTGGTGGTACGTTGGCTCGGGCTACATTGAGCCATTCCTCAAGTTTTTCACGGAAGAGTATAATGGCACGGTGCGCTACAACGCCACCGTCGACCAGGTTGAGAAGGGAGGCAAGGCTGTCATCCTTGAGGGTGGCGAACGCATTGAGTGTGACCACGTTGTACTCGCTTCACACGCCGACGAGAGTGCGCACATGCTTCGTTGGAGCGAGAAGGCGTACCGCTCGTTGATGCGTTTCCACTACCACAAGAGCATGATGTATGTTCACCGTGATCCGATCATGCTGCCGCCATCGAACAAAGTGTGGAGCAGCTGGAACGTCCTCATCATGAAGGACGATCAATACGTCTTGACGTACTGGATGAACCGTATCCAGCGTCTGAATAGCAAGAAGGACGTCTTCGTGACCATCACCCCATACGATGATTTCAATGGCAAGCGTCCTGCTCCGGAACATATCATCTCCGCTTTCCGTTGGGACCACCCCCGCTTACTGGCGGATTGCATCCCCCAGGACGAGATCATCCAGGAAGAAGGTATTGCCCTCTCTGGTTCCTGGTTGGGACGTGGCTTCCATGAGGATGGTTTCGTTGCTGGTCGCCGCGCCGCTGCTATCGTCCGCGACCCGAAGCACACGCGAACGGCGCTTTATGAGGACCCGGGCAACATTCCGGTCCCACCTGTGCCTCCTTTCAGCATTCCCCTCAGTTTCCACCTGTTCGGCGCGACGTTCGTTGGCCTGGTGGGCTACGGAATCGTCAAGCTGCTGGAGAAGAAATAAAGGATGAGATTGTTTTTGGGCTGTGTACAGGGTTCAACAGAGCTTACAATAAGAATTCATTGGCAACTCCTGAATCAAATGCTGTGATGCTCGATTTGCGTTCTTTCTGCCATCCGTTCCTAACTACGTCATAACTGCTCACGCAGAGAAAAATCGGCAACAAGCGAAAGGTGGTCGCTCGAATGCTCCATGGAAGGTAGCTCGTCGTGTTTGAACAGCAATCCAGCGGGGACCATTTCCACAACTCCATGACAGTGTAACGAGCTGCGAGTATACCAAATGTAGTCAACTGTGCCCTTTGATCCATTGTGGAATATCGTGAACTTTGGTTCGCCGGTGCATCTATGATCAGGTGACTGAGCATACGCACTAGCAAAGTCAAGCTGTAGTTGCATTGCAAACATGCTCCATGTTAGTTCATTCACGAAAATGAAATTTATGAAGGTAGGTTACCTCGTGAGAGTACGTTGTGTTTGCCTTGAAAACTCGGAAATCATTCCGTTGGGCTCGTGCACAGTTAAATTTCCCGAAGGCGGTGCCATTTCCATGGTGTCGAGTTTGATCATTTTCATTCACCCGAATTGCTTTCTATTCACATACAAGGTGCATTTAGTATGGCTATCGCCTCGCGATCCGCCACAAAATAAACACAGAGAACCCTACCTTGAGCGCATAGGTGTCCAAATTTTGACCGGACAAATTGTAGCGAGAAAGACCCGATGCATCCAATTCCCCCGTTGATAAAAAGTGATAAAGTGGGCTGTGTGGGGCTAAATTAAAGTCCCCAGAGAGCAGAACTGGTAGCATTGGGTTGTGCTCTTGCCGCAGAGAAGTCACGTGTCTAAGCAGCATATCCAGTTGTGCCAACTTAATCTCGCCACGCTGTACGTCAAGAGAAATGTTAAAACACAGTGCAAACGTGCAGAATAAACGTCCAACACGAACATTCGGGTTGAACAACAAGTGCGTGTTCGCGACAACAAAGCGAGACGGGTTCGACCCATTGACACTGCTCTTGGTCTCCACCACTGCTGTCAATGCAATATTGTCGCGATTTAGGACAGGATGACCTTGCACATGGTACTCGACCGATTGTGAGGACACAATGCGGAACATGCTCTTTTTGACGAAGATCGCACAACCGTCATGCGTCGTCTCACCCGTTCTACCAACAGCACGTCCATCATCAGTCACGATTCAAAGCAGCTTTTAACTGCACCTCACCTTCTTTTATAGACACCTACAAAGCCTGCCTGCTTGAGTCTCGGTTCAAAGAAATCTTCGAAATGATCCACCTCCTGCAGATTCACCACATGCGGTGACCAGCGCAAAATCTCCTTCACTAAACGCACACTACGATACTCCCAACTGTCAGCAATGCAATACAAGTTAGAATCTACAATACAAATGCAATTCCGTCAACATACTCATATTTCTCGTGGCGCTTGGCAGGGTCGTTCTCGCGGTCATTTATCACTAAATAATCTGCATCAAATGTGCGTCAACACCAACATCCACTATGTATTAACTCATGTCATTACCTGCCAGTACATTGAACGACATGAAGCGGAAGGTTGACACTGCCAAGGGTACAGAAGGGTCCTCAATACTTCGAGGTGGTGCATACATCGTCCACTGTCTATGAATTGGTCTTTGTTTGCGACCATTCGACCGTTGTCGCTTTTCCTGCAAATTGTTGCCATCCGGACGTCTCGAGCGCTGACGTTGGCGACGTCCAGTTGCGTCCTCTTCCATTGGAAATGGGTCACGAATTGTGTCAACTCACAATTCCTGTCAAATGTGACGATCCGATTAGACGGGGTTTGCATTTTTAGTGCCAAATACACACTTGGCAATTGGAGCTCAAGGACGCAAGTATGAATGCTCCGAACCGCAGTGACTCGTATCTGCTGCCTGAGGGCGCGCAGAAGGTGACGTATGAGAAGGACACCAAGATCTCGAACGCCGGCAAGTTCACGATCTTGCGTGAGGACCACACGATGGGCAATCTCATCCGCATGTGCGTAGTAGACTGTAGACCAATTGATTCCTACCTTCCTCACGATGTCTGCGTTACAGGCAACTACTGCGTGACCCGAACGTGACGTTCAGCGGCTACCGTCACCCACACCCGCTGATCCACGACATCATCGTGCGTGTACAGACGAACGACGCGTCGTCGCCTGTGGAGGCTTTGGCTAACTCCCTGGACGACCTCAGCACTGAGTTTGACGAGATCGCGCAGAAATTCCGACGTCTCACAGGCAACTCCAAGGACTCCAGTACCGGTGGTACCTTCAATTAGGTTAGTCCTGTGTGGAATGGAGAACTTTAGGTTCAACGCACAAATTACTTTAACCGTGATCCCGATGTTTCTTCAAGGACTCCTTCCTACAAGTCACTCCTCCAAGCGCAACTCGAGACGACCAGTTTCAGCGTTCGGGTGCAGGAGCAGTGTCATCACAATTGCTTCTAGATGCATTTGCTGCTCACTTAAAGTTTCGACTGTAAATTCACGGAGTAATTCGCGACTTTCGGGGTATTCTAGTCGCCACTGCACTCCTTCATGAGGATCCCACACCTCAAGTCTTACCGCTTTGCCTAGAGGAAGCATTTCTACTCGTACATGGCAATATATGGCGCTGGGATCATCATTAGCGTCGCCATCGTTTTCATCGTTTGTGATATGGAGCACAGGCGAAACTGCACGGAAAATGCACCGGTCGACCGTGACCTCAAACATCGTGGTGTCTGTTGTGGAGACGATACTGCATCTCTCGCAAAGTGCTTTAACCAAATCTGACCAAGGAGCTGATCGATACAACTTGTAGATTTCGTTACTTGCAGCAGTTATTGCACCACGTAGTTCCTCACGCTTCTTCTTACTGGTTGGAGCCTTGGTCTTTCCTTTAGTTGGTGCATCTGTCACGGCATACAATGCCTGGCGAGCCTCCTTTATATTTTCACGCAAGTTAGTCAGGCGATTTATCATATCGGAGATAGAGGAAGCTAGTTCTGGAATAATTTGCTGCTGTTCGTGACAGGTTTTCGTAAGCGCCAGCAACTCGAGTTTCGAGAAGACAAGATTGGAGCACCGCAAACAAGTGGAGGGATCGTACAACTCCAGGAAAAACAATTGATCATCGGTATCCACAGTATCTAAAGTGTCATTGGTCTTGAGTTCTTCAGCAAAAAGTGAGTATCGAACACGCTTCCCTGAAATTCGACAGCCACCTGAAACCAGCAGATTTCGTCCAGGTTGTATGTGTATTCGAGTGAGCCACGCACGCTGACCTAATGGTTTTCGCTTTATCGGTACTGTTGGATCCGATGTTGTTATACTCTGCAAAACTTCCTCGCGTATTCGCTTTCGAGCCCTGTCAGCTCGTCGTTGGGCTCGCTCACACGACGCCTTCTCTTTATCGTTCACGGCTAGCACCTTTTGGGTTAAGTCGGCTATTTGAGCAGATATAGTCTTCATCTCACCTTTCAGTGCTTGTCGTGTCGTCTTGAGAGTCCGTCGCTCTTCGTGCAAGCGCTTTGCATCGGTATTCATTCCACTACCCCCTCCTGCAGCATCAATCTCTTCTATACGAATCTTATATCCTTCATCCTTGGAATTTATTTCAGCTCGCTTTGCCTCGAGGGCTGTAATCTTTTGTCGAATCTCAACACGTTCAGCGTTAGCATCATTACGGAATCGAAGCTGGGCCATTTCTAACTCGAGTTGCAGAGACCGCTGGCTATCTCGCAACATTTTATTGAACAATTCATCGCGCTGAAGTTCCTCAGTCATCATTGGAGCAAGCAGAGGAAGTGCCTTTATCCCCGGTCCTTTTCGACCTCCATTTATCGCGAGCATCATGCGTGCATTCGATCTACATGTACTATTCTCCCGTCCATGAATTTCTAGTCGTGGCAACAAACCTTGCGCTATCATCAACGTTTGTTCAGAGCTAAAACCACTTCGCGGATATGGATGCAATTTCACGAGCGTTGCAGCCTCCAACAAACTAATCATGAGTCGATAAGTTATCGAAGAGCTGGGGTTGTATGCAGTGATAACCAGATTTCGAGCCTGAGCAGGGAAATGATACATCGATATGTAAAAGTGTCGACCTCGAAGTTTTGTTGTCTGGCAAAGAACTCGATGCCGTGCTCGGCGGGGTTTACTCAACAATACTGCCAAATCTTCCAGACGTTGGGCTTCCTCCTGACGCAGGCGTTCCTCTCGTTCGAGTCGCCGGAGGTGAGATTCGTTAAGTTGAATCTCCGGAGAGATTCGTAGTACTTGTACTTTGGTTTTCTGAGCATTTTCAAACTCTTCTGTATCAACATTGCCTGGATTGTCAGGGTACTCAAAGTAGAGCAATGAGATAATCTGACGTAACAATTCCTGTTTTCTACCAGGGGCTACTAGCGCTTCACGTTCTGGATCATCACCCCCAACTCGGAAGATCATTTCAATGTCTTGCAGCGTCACGCACAGAACGAATTTTCGGCTTGTTGCCGGCTCGTAAGCTTCCACGTGCAAGAATCGTTTTTGTCTTTCCCAGTTAGACCAGCGCCATATAGTCGTCCAAAGATGCCTTCTCCAAATATTGAAATGACACAATAGCTACGAGAAATGAGTGCCCCCTGTGCACGCATTAGTATTCGCTGTGGTCTTTTCACTGGACTAGTGAGGCTTGTAGAATGCGATGGGATATGAAATCTGTAGCTTTCGTATTTCGTCCATTTGCCTCGATTATTCACACCCGGAGCTCTCGTCATGCCCCATGGTACTGCCTGATGCTGTTGCAAGCTGCCCCTCATTAGTACAGGCATTTCGTCTTGCAACCAACTTTTGTTTCGATCTCGACAAGGCTCTCGCCATAGTTCAGCGGGCAACAATTCGTAACCTCGATGTTGCAAGGAATGACATGGCATTAGAGCGATTTCATCACCGCCAGACATTTCTTAGGTATTGCAAGCTGTAGGGCATTGACTGGTGGGTTTGGTTCGTTGTATTCCTGGAGCCGCAAAACTGCTCCTTTGCTACGATGGGACTTCCATTGAGGTCGAGCAAAAGTCGAGGTCGTTGTAGTATATGCATTTCCAAAGGTAGCAACGGCGGTCCGATACCTGTTGACTCGAAAGTCTCTGCTGATTGGGGTGTTTTTGGTAATAAATGACGTTGTGCAATGTCGTCGATAAAGTTGTCGAGCTGTTCGAGTCTTATGGCATTGCGTCGTCCTGGTGATGAAGGGGCTGGCAGTGGGACTAGTACTTCACCAGGCATCGGATACTTGCGTTGTTTGCGTCGTTGCTGCTTTGGAGATGTAGGGGATGGTTTTTTCCAAAACTTCCATCGTGATATGCTCGATGCAGCCGCTTCTCTCACAAAGTTGGGAGCGTTCAACTTGTCATTGGTGTGGTTGTACCAACAATGTCGTCGTCATTTTCACTGCGATCAAGAGAGAGTTGGGGCAACTCGCTAAACACCACTTTTCGTGAAGACAGCAAGTTCATTGCCCATCTGTGGAATCGCGCTATCGAAACGGTGCATTTCGCATCAAACAATATAATTAGAAGTGCGAGTGAATTGCTTTGGTAGCGAGTCTTTACGTTTAGATGGGCTAAAACGACAAGATGTTGGGACTACCAAGGCTACATTCTGGAGACAACCATACATGCTCGTGTTGCTTGGTAACAAAGAGCACCACGCTCCGTTAGGCAACTCTTGCTGTGCTTCTGGACACAAACCATGTTGGTTGTCAGTGTTACAAATTGGCCATCCATAAACGCAGAAGCTCTTGTCGACATCATGGACCTGTACTCGTGTGCCGTTAGATTTGAGGCAATAGTCACTTTCCGTCGTCTTGTTCAGAACTGTAACCAAAGATGGTTGTGGAGTTTTGGGAGACCAAATTGTTGGGTCAAGCGAACTGTTGCTGCTGTTGTCGGACTCAAATGCAACGACTGGAATGAGAGCGGCAGGGTCGGTCTCTGCATGTGCGAGCAAGGAACCAGCAATAAAGGCGAGTACAAGTGCGAAGCTGAGTGTAGCAGCAGGCAGTTCGAAAGTGAGCGTCATTGATAGCTGCTGTAGTTTGGTGACAGTGCTTGCCGCCTCAACGTCCTGGCGAGAAATGTGGTACCATTTACGCAGTAACTACTGTGCAGAGAACATTTTTTTGAGACTGTCCGTGGCGAGGAGAGCAGCATGCAGCCCATTGTCGCGTTTGCTCAACTGCAGTTTCGAAGTACTTCAAGGATACTATTTTGGTTGTACCGTTAGTGTACGCCACACAAATCGACCTTGACTTTTGACGAAAAAGCGTCCTCGAGGGGACTCGAACCCCCAATCCCCGCCTTCGGAGGGCGATGCCTTATCCATTAGGCCACGCGGACACGCTTAAGGATTTGCACAATACTAATGCTATAAATCCTTGATGGGTTCGCTAAAACAAAGTGATAGCGATAACTGCTTGGTTTGAGAATCGCATTGGAATGGTTTTGGGTACCCCAGTGAGACTTCCATCAGTGTTGGGCACTAGCGATGCGAGTCGTTTTTCGATCTCGTGAGAAATCTGAGCTTTGAATGCGAGCAGCCAAAATGGCTATAATGTGCGACGGAAAAATTGCCAGAAGGTCATCTGAAGGTTGTGTCACAACACCCTATATGACATATTGATAAGCCAAATCTAGTAATCTTTGCAAATTCCAAGCAGTGTATTACCGGATACTCCTCCTATTATATTCTGTAATGTTCGCTATCGCAGTCGCGGGAACGATGACGTCGTCAGAGTGAACAGCGATAACCACAACCATCAGCGCCGGTTTCATTTTTCACAACTTCCTAAACCAAAGATTTTCAATAAAGTGAAAGAGTATTGTGATGTTTAGCGCAACTGTCTTTCGACAAATTACCATCGTCGGAAGCCATTCAGAGGAACGATGGATGTCAGAACGTATCGAGTCTCCGATCTTTGTACTTTATTGGTGCATCATGCAATGCACTCACCAGCAATTTGGTACCGATCGTCTTCCTATTGAAGAAGTTGTAGAATTACATCCCGCTCGTGGTTATCTGCAGTTTTCTTGGATGCTGCGTCACGCACACAAGCTGCAAGGAGCTGTTCGAGCCAACCACGTCAGACACGACGTTCCTGTACTGCGACAGCGAATATGAGTGAGTGTCTACAACTTTAAAGTGAGGAATTCACCGAAACCATTTCAGCCAATCCGAAGTTGAAGTTGGGTCTAATAGGATTGGTTGAAATGGAGAAATATGAAGATGTAGCATTTCATGCATCTTCCAACGGTATCTGGTATTAGCTCAGCTGTCCGCGAACTCTTGTGCTCTACGAGCTCCGCATCTTGAGTGCACTCAGTTGGCATCTTGATAGAGCATTCAGCTGGTAACACACACAACTGATGGCAGTGCTGACCATGTATCCTGTTCACAAGCCGTTACTGTCGGCTGTAAAGCTATGCGAAAGAGCGCCAAGATCGCCTTTGAAGCTGGAGTGTCCGAAATTTCGAACGACGACGCGCGAGCTGCCAAAGCGCTGCCGATCGATCACTTTCCCACTCGGCAGCTCCTGCACACATCAACTCGTCAGCGTTTGCCATGGGAGTCTGCCACAGCTCGTGCGCCAACACCAGCAGTCTCGAGTACTACGACGCTTGGGGGCATCAGGTCCGTCTGTTAGTCTGCTAACTGTCTCTGTTGACATTGACATGTTCTTGTCATCAGCCTGTTCGCCGACCGTACAAACCCAACGGCTTCAGCAATTGCCGTCCCAAAGCAGACACCAAACTCTGGATGTGTGAGCGTGGTTGCTGTTCCATCCGCTGGAAACTCGACTATGCTGGTAAGTTGATGGTGGGTAAGCATTATGTGCGTAATGGTAATGACGTCCTATGTCTGAAGAGTTCCAGAACTACTTCAAGTACGTCGACATGTCCCCATATGTGGTGTTGCAGGACAAAACGCAGCAATGCGACTGCGTCATGTGTCGCGGCATGACAGACGTCTCGCCCCCACAGAGGAGATGGAAGGATTCGTACGTGCTAAGGAGAAACACAACCTCTCTCACCGATGGATCCCTCACAGACGACGAGCCAGAGAGATTGGAGAGCCCGTGACGAGCGAGATTCGCAGAGCATCACAGGACATGTATTCACTAGTTATTGTAGTCATAGCTTCTCCTTTCTATAAATTAAAAGGCAATCTCGCGTGCACGCACTGCTAGTTGACTTATGCGGAGGTGGGGACTCGTGATAGCCTTCGCTAAACGAGCTTGTGACCTCGACGCCTCACTTTCTGCCATCGAAAATGTCCTCAGAAGGCTGACCTTCTCTTTCCTCTCATCTCGTTCCTCGTGCTCCACCTGTCCACCCGATCCGATATGTACATTAACAGCCAAAAGCACACGCACCATATCTCCACAGATAGGCTACAGACGGCAACGCCACCACTCAAACCGACACGGAACGCGCGAGCACGGCCACCTGCTCCTGAAGTCTTGTCTCCATCTGCGCGTGGGCGTTTTCAGCAGCCTCCTGGTCCTTAGTAAGCTTTGCCTGCCATTTCTCGATGCCCTCCAACTTCTGGATCACCAGTCGCTGCATCAAAATGAGGACATTTCCGCCGCGTGCAGGTTGCGCATCCCTTCGATCGAGAGCGCACTGTGCGGATCGTAATGTGTTCGCGAGCGCCGGGCAAAGTCTGACACCGGTTGGGGGAACTTCGGTGGTCTCACATGAGTTAACTCGGATGCGAACGACTCGTACTTGCGCCGAGCCTCCGGTTGGATAACGTGACAGGCTTGTTCAATGAGATGCCCTGCCTCCACTGCAAGCGGATAGGAACTAACAGCGAATTCACGAATACTACCAGAGTAGTTCGGTGCCACAACGGCAGCCAGAGCCACACGAAGCAGGTGCAATGCCTTGCGGTACAACTCCTCAACACGGTCAGCCTGTTTCTTTACGCTTGCCACTGCCTTGATCTCGCTGGAAAAACTCGCAATACGCGCGTGTAGATCCAACACAGCCGGCATATCCACTGTCTGGAACAAATTGTTGAGGATATCCTCCTTCTCTCTTTCGAGCATCAACAATTCTTCTTGAGCGTCTTCCCAACCTGAGCTCATTCTCATAGTCGGCACAGGTCCACTGCTCTCGCTGCCACTAACATCCCGCGCTTCGTCCAAGTTGCTTAGCCCAGCCACACTGTAGACGCTGTTGCCTGTATTCGCAAAGCTGCTGCTGAAGTTGTTCGTATTGGCAAAATTGTTGCCTCCAGCTCCATGCACATTGCTGACATTCACCACAGCCGTGCCATTCTGCGTGATCGTACCGAGCGTCGTGGCCGACATGGCCGTACTTTGCCGTTCCAGTCTCAGTAGCTCCTCATCCACGAGCACCGACTCACTGAGTTTCTCGCACAATTTGGAGCGCAACTTGGCCATCTTGGCTTGTTTGTTAATTGTGAAGACGCGTCGAAATCCACCGCGCTCCTGCTTCTCCATCTTGTCAAGTAGCTCCTTCTGGGCGTGGATCATCTGCGCCGAGCTCTTCTTGGCTTGACGCAGCTCGTTTTTGATGTGGTTGGCACTGGTGACGTCGCCCATACCTGTGAAGTGCTGATCCATCTGGGACGCGCGTACGACGCGCTCAATCTCCTGGTTTACCTGCTCATACTTCTGTAGTAGTCGACGATCCAGCACCACGTCGCTTGAGAGCATTGGGGGCAGTGACGAGCGCATCTGGTTGTCTGTCTCGGCGCGTCGACGGCCACCCACACGTGCGCTAGATACACGGCCTGAACTCGCAGATGCCGACGAATGGAGGTGCGATTCGCTCTCAGGCCGGCGGTGCGCAGGTTTCGAGGCGCTCTGGTTGCTACTGAGGCGCTGTAAATGGACGGCCGAGCCGCTGCTGGGCCCTGCGGGATTGGAGGTCGAGCTGGAGCTAGAGGGCGGGTCCGCCTTGGTGCTCGCGCCACCTCCGTCTTCGCTCACGGGCCGCGTGCCCATTCCTGCAGAGTCTCCGAGTGTGCGTTCGTCCTACCGATAGAGCTTCCAACTGTCTTCTTGTGCTGAGCTGACGTGCTCGTCGCTCGCTTGTTGCTGGCGTGGGAAACAGAGTACAGACGCCTTTGTGCTGTAATGCTAGGTATACGTGGCAGCGATCTACATAGTTTGTTGTAGTTTAATTTGGTCTGGG
This sequence comes from Phytophthora palmivora, assembly GCA_008079305.1. Lineage (NCBI taxonomy): Eukaryota > Oomycota > Peronosporomycetes > Peronosporales > Peronosporaceae > Phytophthora > Phytophthora palmivora. The sequence continues at coordinate 264,667 of VOQZ01001333.1, read as the reverse complement.
AGAATTTGCGATTTAAGGGGTGTTTAAACTGACTTGAATATTGTATGTAACTTTGGTCACTATACGTGCTCTGGATACGAAATGTGGTTGTATGTAACAATGCAAGTGAGAGACCGGATACGATGGATGCCCCGTCTACACCAGTGCAAAAACCTTCCGACTTGACTCGCTCTATCGCATACCATGCATGCAAGGAGAGTTTAGGCAAGTTCTACTTTCCCCAAGCAGCAGACGGCGTGGTCGTTGCTTCAGCCAGCGAACGATCATCGTTACGATGAGCTCCGAACAGCTTGTTCAACAAGGGCACGACGATACTTAGCTGACCATTTTCAACTTGCGATATCGAGGGAAGGTTCTTCGATTACGGCAAGGATCTGAGCCAAAAGCAGAGCTGCAAGGTCGACCACTGAACTCTTTTCGTTGACGCCGAAACTTGTACTTCTCTCGACCAGGCTCCATCCAAACACAACAACAAGTGTACGAGATTCACGGCACAGCCATCTTCAGCCAATTTGGCAGTGTTCGCATACAAATCTCAGATTTCTAGTTTCGCCGAGACACCCAAAAACATTCATTGGCATGTGACAAAGATTCTCAGACCAAGCAGTTATCGCTATCACTTTGTTTAGCGAACCCATTAATAAAGGTATTGAGGATTCACAGCATTGAAATTGTGCAAATCTTTAAGCGTGTCCGCGTGGCCTAATGGATAAGGCATCGCCCTCCGAAGGCGGGGATTGGGGGTTCGAGTCCCCTCGAGGACGCTTTTTCGTTAAAACTTCCGAATGGGGACAACATGACCCCGGAAAGCATTTGCCCAAGTCAGCATAGGAAATGTATACTATTTTGCACTCGCATGGTCGACATTGTATACTACATGTATTCGTCCATAGTCCATTTTGGCTATTTTAAATTTTGCTGACAAATTGGCCGCTTTTGCCCAAAATAGCTTGTCCATACATTTTCACTGTCAACTTGCCACTCACACGTTCATAATGACCGCAATTGATGCATCGTCACCATCTCGACGATCCACTCGTCGCCTCGACAAGCATGCTCCGCCCTCGCTACGTGTCCTCGTTCGTCTCTTCTCGGCACTGGAGTTCGGCCTCGGAGCCTTGACGCTCTACCAGCACACACCCGACTTTGCAGCCGTCAAGCGCTCTGTGGAGAGCTCGTGTCAGCTCAGCTTTACGCCTGCGCACTTGCAACAGATTCTGCACCTGTTGCCAGGCGCCTACGCACTCGAGTGGAAGAAAAATACACGCACTGCACGCCGTGAAGCACAAGAAGAAGGTGGCGACTCGCTTCAAGCGCAGCACCAGCGATTAAAGCAACAACCACCAGTACTCACACTACGGAAGCAGCAGCTACCGCCTCCTGATGAGGACTGCAACAGCCTTGAAGCTCGCATAACACTGTTTTTCACTAAGGTCAATGCCTATTTGGAAGCTCATGTGAAGACTATCAAGAATGAATTCCCAGACATGACTGACAGTGAAGTGAAAGAAGCGCTGAAGCTCATCGAAATCGAAAAGGCTCCGCTGCCTAAATTGCCAGCGGAAATAGCGAATGAGGAGAGTCCGACAGTGTTGTTGGAGAAAAAAGATCACAAGGAACAGAATGATAATGAGGCCAAAGAGAAGTTAAAAGAAGCACTGGCGAAACCCGTGCCACAAGATTTAAGATCCCTACCCGAGTGGCTCATCAACAAGGTTCGCAAGCAGGAGGTAGGCCGCAAGGATGGAGAGGAGAATAGTGCAAAGGTGCTAAAGAAGCGAATGTTGTCGACGCTGCCCCAACTCAGTGACCAACTGCAGTCGCTAGTGATTGTCACGAAGAAGTCCATCTTCCCCAAGGCTGAAGTACTGCGCAGACTTGCGGTGAGGGCCCCGATTAAGGGTAAAATCGAGGAACAGCTATATCTGCTGGAGTCACTTGTGCCGGAATGGATCACGGTGGTGCTTGACGACGGTAAGGAGTACATCAAGGTTTCGACCAGGAGCAAATACAACACTGTCAAGGCCTCACTTCGCCGCGCCATATCTGTCGAAGCCTAAAAGTATAGGGAACACTTGCCATGATCCAACCAACTGACCACGTAGATAAGATGTCGGCATTTTATTATTAATTGAGCGGATGACCACATTCAAACCAGCGATTCCTCCCCATCAAGCTGACCTTATAACGTTTCGTCGTCCTCGCCGTTAAAATCTCATCGGTGTCGGCAAGCACCCCAGGGTTGCACTGATCAAATGACTTCAGAGAGAGCACGCTCGGCGTTACCACAAGAGCTACTGGTGGCGCACGATGAGCGGCACAGCTACATGCAACGTATGCACTCGCTAGCAGGGCCTGGGGCGTACACTATTCCATCGACTTTCAAGCGCCGGTCACCGAATATGCTGCTGCGCGTGGTGCAGCGTGAGAACTACGGCCGGGAGTTCGCCAGGTACGGAGTGACATCACCAAAGCACAGTGCGCCTGTATCAGCACTGACATGTTCACAGACAGAAGCGAATACCAGAGGTACCAAGTGCAGAAGCAGCGGAGTCGGCAATCAAGTACGTATCCATCCAAACCAAGCACTTCAGCTCTGCATAGATGTTACATGAAAGCCTCTCTTTGTAGTGCCTGAGTTGGATGGCTAACCCGTGATTGGTTCTGTTAGTGCGTCGTGCCAGCTCAGCATCGTCACTGCGGTTGACACGCACCGAGCGCGCCGTGACCAATTGCGCAAGTTGTTGCACCTGTCATCGGTACGCTGTCGCCTTGCCTTCGGGCTGCGCTGCATGCGAATCTTATACGTGCTATTGGTACCAGGATGGACACGCGTCTTCCCCAGTTGCAGCCAATGTAGCGGACAGCAGGACATCGAGCCCGAGAACAGCATCGCCGGAATCTCGACGATTGCCGAGCTCGCGCGCCAGCTCCCCGTCCGGGCGGATGTCGGCCGACATCGCAGACATTGTAGCGGATTTCGGTGAGCAGCCTGCAGTGGAGGAGCAACAACCAGGTGATGACGTGGTGCAATTGCAGGTACAACAAAGAAGGTAGAAGCACTGGTTGTGCATGGTTTCGACGACTGACGTTGTTCATGTTGTCAAAATGATGGCGAACAGGTTTGCGCGTTCAGCTCACCACCTACCTATCAGCACTTCCTCATGAGCACAAGTTACCTGGACCGATTGAGAAAGCAACGACGGCGCGCAGCCAGCCAGTGATGCTGGAATGGCACAAGGAATACTTCACACGTGTAGCAATCGGAACGATTAGATGAGGTAAACGGAAGTTGAAGATGACAAGACCGGTTTTGCGTCACGCCCTGATTTCGTGGAAGCGGAGCCGCGTCACAGCAGCGGCGCTGTGCTCAGCACTGCCACCTGGGCAATGCCTGCGACTGCATCTTGATGGCCTACACTATAGGCTACAGCGCTGCAGCACAGCAACTCCGACGGTCTCCTCAAAGCAGGTCTTCCGTGACGTATGCCCTGAAACCTGTTCTACATCATAAATAACCGAATATCAATACTTCATTTCTATTACCAAGTGAAACCGCAAATATTCTACAAATAGCACTGAGTTTCAGGACAACTGTACTGATAGCTCCACGGCATGATGTCATCGTGTCTCTTCGCGCGCAAAGGGTCTCCACGCACCATACAAAAACCAAGTCAATATCCGCTGACGCAGCCCAAGCAGCAACCCATCCCCTCACATCCGTCTTGAGATTTTCACGTGCGTGGACCAGCTCCATTTGAGAATTTGCGGCGTCCCTCCCATCCTCCTTCACATCATGTCGGCCAAGGCGATCCGTGAGTTCGACGGCAAGCGCATCCTGTCCACGAGCCTGCCGGCCTTCAATCTCAACAAGCGCTTTGCGCAGGTGGCCGTGACCAAGAGCTTTGTGGGTCAGAGCCGCGAGGAATACTTCGGTGCCATCGAGGCCGACAGCCCGTGGCTCACGTCGCTGGGCGAGACCAAGCTCGTGGTCAAGCCTGACCAGCTCATCAAGCGCCGTGGCAAGGCCAACCTGCTACTGCTCAATGCCACGTGGGCCGAGGTGCAGGACTGGGTCTGGGAGCGCATTAACAAGCCCATCCAGGTGGAGACCGTCACGGGCGTGCTCACGCACTTCATCGTTGAGCCCTTTGTCAAGCACAGCGGCGCTGATGAGCACTACGTGTGCATCGTCTCAAACCGTGATGGTGAGGAGATCCTCTTCCACCACGAGGGTGGTGTCGACGTTGGTGACGTCGACGCCAAGGCCAAGCGCCTGCAGGTCGGCATCGAGTCTGTGGCCTCCGAGGAGGAGGTGACTGCTGCGCTGCTTTCGTCGGTCGAGGAGGCTCGCAAACCCATCTTGGCCAAGTTCCTTGTGGGCATGCTCACCAAATTCCGTGAATTGCACTTTGTGTACATGGAGATCAACCCCATTGTGCTCGTTGGTGACCAGATCTCCGTGCTCGACATGGCTGCTAAGCTCGATGAGACGGCCAACTTCCTTGTTGGTGACCGCTGGGGCGCGATTGAGTTCCCTCCGGCTTTCGGCCGCGCCAAATTCCCCGAGGAGGAATTCATCCAGGATCTGGACTCCAAGACGGGCGCTTCGCTCAAGCTCACGATCCTCAACCACACGGGCCGCATCTGGACTATGGTTGCTGGTGGTGGTGCTTCGGTTGTGTACGCTGACACAATCGCTGATCTGGGCTACGGCCACGAACTGGCCAACTACGGCGAGTACTCGGGTGCTCCCAGTGAGACACACACTTACCACTATGCTAAGACCATCCTGGACCTTATGACGCGTGACTTCGACGAGCGTGGTAAGGTTCTGATCATCGGTGGTGGTATTGCCAACTTCACGGACGTTGCGCTGACGTTCAAGGGCATCATTCGCGCCATCCAGGAGTTCCAGCAGAAGCTCAAGGACAACAAGGTGCACATCTGGGTGCGTCGTGGTGGCCCCAACTGCCAGGAGGGTTTGGCTGTCATGCGTGATGTCGGTGAAGCCACAGGTGTGCCTATTGAGGTGTTCGGCCCCGAGACGCACATTACGGCTGTCGTCCCCATGGCCCTGGGCCTTGTGGAGAAGCCCTCGTCGGTTGTTGTGCAGCCCACTGCCAAGGCCATCGGTGGTTCCAAGTCGAGCGTAAGCAAGCAGTCTTCTGAAGAGGGCAGCGCTGCAAACAGTGACAATGAAGAAGCTGGCAGCGTTGATGAGCTGGAAAGCAAGGATGGTGCGAAGAAGCAGGTACCTGTAGTGATCCAGGACGAGGGTATTGTGCGCATGAACGACAACACTCGTTGCATCGTCTACGGTCTGCAGCAGCGCGCAGTACAGGGCATGCTTGACTTCGATTACCTTTGCAAGCGTAAGACTCCCAGCGTGGCGGCTTTGATCTTCCCGTTCTCTCCCAACCACTACCTGAAGTTCTACTGGGGTACTTCGGAGCGTTTGATCCCTGTGTACCAGAAGCTCTCTGATGCCGTCAAGAAGTTCCCAGATGTGAGCGTGCTGATTAACTTTTCGTCGTTCCGTTCCGTGTACCAGTCTACGATGGAAGGATTCGAGCACAGCGACACCATTAAGACGCACGCTATCATTGCTGAGGGTGTGCCCGAGCAGCAGTCGCGCCTGATCTCGAAGAAGGCCCGTGAGCTGAACGTGGGTATCATCGGCCCTGCCACCGTTGGCGGCATCAAGCCTGGTTGCCTGCGTATCGGTAACACCGGTGGCATGCTGGACAACATCGTTCAGTCGAAGCTGTACCGCCCTGGTAGCGTTGCGTACGTGTCCAAGTCTGGTGGTATGTCCAACGAGCTCAACAACATTGTGTCCCAGACGACGGACGGTGTGTACGAGGGTGTAGCCATTGGTGGTGACAAGTACCCGGGCTCCACGTTCATCCAGCACTTGCTGCGTTACGAGGCAAACCCTGAAGTGAAGATGATGGTGCTTCTCGGCGAGGTCGGTGGAACAGACGAGTTCGCTGTCTGCCGCGCCATCCAGTCGGGTGCCATCAAGAAGCCAGTGGTTGCCTGGTGCATTGGTACGTGTGCCAAGATTTTCCCGTTCGAGGTGCAATTCGGTCACGCCGGTGCTTGCGCTACGGGCGAGTCTGAGACTGCTTCGGCCAAGAACGCTGCTCTGGCTGCTGCCGGTGCCATCGTCCCGGAGAACTTCGACCAGTTCGGCAACGCCATCCGCAAGCAGTTCGACTCGATGGTTGCTTCGGGTGCGATCGTGCCGCGTCCGGAGGTTCCCGTCCCGAAGGTGCCGATGGACTACGCCTGGGCCAAGAACCTTGGTCTCATTCGTAAGCCGGCTAACTTCATCTCGTCCATTTCGGATGACCGTGGTGAGGAGCTGCGCTACGCTGGCACCCCTATCTCGAAGGTGTTCGAGGAGGACATGGGTGTCGGTGGCGTCATTGGTTTGCTGTGGTTCAAGCGCAACCTGCCGGCCTATGCGTCCAAGTTTATTGAGATGGTGCTCATGGTCACTGCTGACCACGGTCCGGCTGTGTCGGGTGCCCACAACACGATCGTTACTGCTCGTGCCGGCAAGGACTTGATCTCGTCACTGATCTCGGGTCTCGTGACAATTGGACCCCGTTTCGGTGGTGCTTTGGACAAGGCTGCCGAGATGTTTGCGAGCGCTCACGACTCTGGCATGTCTGCGGCTGACTTCGTGGTGGACATGCGCAGACAAAACAAGCTTATCATGGGTATTGGCCACCGTATCAAGTCTCTGTCGAACCCGGACAAGCGTGTGACCATTATCAAGGAGTTCGCCAAGACTAACTTCCCTGCCACGGATGTGCTTGACTTCGCCCTGGAGGTGGAGCAGGTGACCACGAAGAAGCGCAGTAACCTGATCCTGAACGTCGACGGCTGCATCGCTGTCTGCTTCGTGGATCTGCTGCGCAACTGCGGTGTCTTTACGCTGGAGGAGGCAAACGAGCAGATCGAGAATGGCTGCCTCAACGGCCTGTTCGTGCTCGGCCGCAGCATTGGTTTCATCGGCCACTTCCTCGACCAGAAGCGCCTCAAGCAACCGCTGTACCGCCACCCGTGGGATGACATCTCGTACCTGAACGAGGAATTCTAAATGGAAGGAGCGAGAGCGGACATTGCATTGCATACAGTACATTTCCGCGCAAGTAGTAGACGCTAAGTAGTAAGCCTTGAAAGTATGTGTCTTTCATATCTACCTTTGTCTTCATCCTTCCCTTTGCTTCATCACGCACTAGCGGCAACTGGAAGCGTTGCGACAGTAGCAGTGCTTTCCTCAGAAGAGTGCAGTCGCTGAATGGCTTTCCGAATGCGCAACCTGTGTGCAAACTTGGCAATCCCTACCTCACTCATGGCCTGATCCACATCGTCATCACTCACCAGCTGCGCTAGATCCTCTAACGTCAAGAACCCATGTGCTTCCAGCTGCTTGGCATAAACACAATACTCCTCCGACCGAGAAGTGTCAATCCCTGCTAGCCATTCTCGCAGCTGTCCGCCATCACAGCTTCCATCGTCGTCTTGGAGATTCAGCAACACACTCTCCACCCCCGTCTTCTCTGGAGAGATGGCGTCACTTTTCTCACTTGTTCCATGTACAAGTAGTTCATCCACACTTAACCGCCGCACAGCTTCTGCGTCCAGCGTCTCACTGCTCTTGGAGTGTTTCCTGGTTTTCTTGGTTGACTCGAGGATCTGATCCAGCGCCTTCTCCGTGTCAGATGCCAGCGTTGTGAACGCCTCCTGCTCCTTCTCAGGACTTGTTCTCTTCCACTGTGACGGGTTACTCGCGGCTCGAGCGCGCTCCTGCATCTTGCGCTGTTTCCAGCGGGACGGTCGAGGCGGTTGGTCGGTGGAGATTGGACCCCACCGCATGGTCGGCGTCATGGCGCCGCCCTCCATCACCCGTCGTCGCAACTCCATCATGGCAGCCTCCGAGAAGCGTTCGTCCTCCGTCAATAATGCCTCCTTTTGCTCCTCGTTGAATTGTGGACGGTGCTGACGTAGTCGACTGAAGCACGTGGTGAAGGCCGCTGCCACGTTGGTAGCAGCTTCACTCGCCACCTCACGCGGACTCAGCACGAATGGGAGACTCAGCGCCACCACCGTCTTCACGATCGCACGCGCGCAACCCGTAGGTGCGTCTCCAGTTGAATCCATCGCAGCGAAGCGGACGTCCATCGTTATATTTTGAAAATGATTGACTCGCGTCTCTTCAAGATCCAAAAGATCCAAGATTTTGTGGAAGCGATGAATGAAAGATTGGAGGAAAGCACGTTTTGCTGAACCATCAAGTCGATAAGTTTCAATGTTTTAACGATCGTTTGTATTAGAATACACTCAGTCTTGCAAAAATCCGCCTAGCGGCTGCTCGACTTGTAAATCAATTGTTCTTCTTCTGTCGATAGCGACTTCTTGCAGACTAATCGGCTGCGGAGTTCCCCATAGCCAATCGCTAATACAAAAATTCCTATTTCGTCTGAGTGTGAATTAAGACGTGGATATGATGATAATCTCCATATGTGTGATATCCAGGAAAACCAAAGACCGGGTCACCCACTTGACGGTGCAGCTCAATCTTGTTCTTCGTGTTTATCATTGCCTTACCTTGGTCTGGAATCTGGTACTGTTGAAGAAGACGATACTCGGTGGTTGTATAGCTGAGCCATTCGTTGTTAGACCCGCCTTTCGCCAAGTGCAACGTGTAACTGGAAGTTAAGATTCCTCTCGAAGTGCCACTCTGATACGATCAATTAGTTCACTCACGGTATCATGTGGATACATGTACACGACAAACTGCGTTTCTTTCCTAGGAAAACACAATTAATACTCAGTGTACCAGAGCCAACCATGCCAGTGAGTAAAATTGCGCAAAAATGAAAAATGCCAGTGGATTTCGCTCAAACTCCTTTCGAGTCATTGATTTTCCGACCTCCGCCGTTATCAATCGGATTGAAACGAACTTGATTGCAACTCTGAAGATATAACTTATTGAGTAAATAGTTCAGCAGATTTGACAGCAACTTGGCAGTAGCCACTCTAGATTGGACAATGCGACCTGTCTATCTAAGATTGCAGATCCGTTAACTAATTACAGATATGCGTACTGAAAAATATTATGTTACAGGAAGGAATGGAATGCCCTCCGTGTTAACCACGCACTGGATACGCAGGATATTTATCACTACCGTACTAATCATATTCACAAAATATCAGTTTTGGTCGTGCCCAACGTGTACATAATTCAGTCATAAATATATCTCAGACTTCCCTTATTGAGGTAATGCTTGTGGTGTTGTTGGCAAAGGCCGATGTGCGTAGATTAAAGTTAAAGAAACAAACTTGTCCTACCCGTACTGTCTTCCTAATGCGCGTCTCTAGTCCAGCCATGTCGACGAATCAAACCAGAAGAGCCCCTCGTATGAACCGCCCATGCGATCCCGAACTGTGGTCTAACCGTGCATAAGAGGTGTCAGCCCAACAATTCCCTACATGAGCAGATAATAAATATGGAATAAATTGCACGTCATTGGACGATTTTGTCGTACCAAACTAATTTCAATCGGCGCAGCCCTACTCACGTACCGCAGAGCAGGACAGCGCAACCAAACCAAGGTAAATGGCGAGGCAGTGATGATCTGCTCAGCCAGGAATCTAACATACGTCTTGTTTTATTGGTTGACAGTTCCTAGTTGGAATATCAGCACAGTGATGATGACGACGACCGCTATGCGAGTGTGCACAATCTCCAGCAGCGAACAACAGCTGGACCTCTGGTCATTAAACCATAGCTGTATTAGTACGAGGGATCTGGCCTGACAAGCCTCGGACATCATGTGCTTGGCCGCATGCAGCGGGAATCATGAGTCTAGCCGCATCACGAAGGCCTGGAAGTTCGACGTGGACATGCGAAGGTGCAGGACTGCGCAGGAGGCTCGCAGTTGACTGCATCAGTAGAGACAGTCAGTATGTAGTTTTTGTCTTCACGCCCATCAAATCACTTTTTGACTTACCTTCTTCGCCACAAAGTTGAAGCAGTTAGTTCCTAGCATGGGGTGTCCAAGTGAAGCTCGTGCTCAAGATCAAGAGGCTGTAGGTAGATGTGCAAGAAGAATCCCCACCTCAAGATGGAATGCTGCTAAGGCCAACAGGATCGATGCGCATGCTGAGGCGACTGGAACGACCGGCAACCCCGTTAACGCCACTTCACGATCGCTTGATAAAGCAGAAGGTGGTGTGACGAAGCGGGTCGGCAGAAATTGCTGCCTGCCGGTTCCCCTTACTCACTGTGCTCTGGACTACCGACTAACGGAGGGGGAACTCCGATAGTCGGCTTCCGCTGATCTTGGTCTCACATTGTGTACCCGTCGGTGAAGTGGGTTGCACTCTTCCGGCGACGTGAGGATGCCTTGTCGGGTGGTCGTCGAGGAACCGTACTCTGGATTGTTGGTCAGAGGCGCGGGAACTTCTTCACGCATCTGTCAGGTAGTGGTCGCGGTTAAGTTTTGAATATAACTCAGTCCGCGACGGGGTATCCTTGGGTGTGTTTTCCTTGCCGCCTCAATGGTGGGTGGATCTAGCGATCGCGCCCTGGTCAAGCTACTATGGTTGACCTCCTCCTACTTCTTCAGGGCCTTTCTGTTATCTCGGTCGTCGGAATGGCCAATGCATGTTCCCAGCTTGAATTAGATGCCATGTGGCCCTAGGTGATGCGTGAGCCCAATGTCATGAGTCTAAAGAAGATTCAGATGTCTCAGGTCTTTTCCTTGACAGATTTGGATAGTTCGTTGTCGTCGGGTAGGCCTATATAAGTTCCTGCCCCGGAAGGCCAAGTGTCTCGTGTCATTATAAGAAGAAGCTTCCCTATGTTTCTAACAAACAAAAATCGGAAGTCTACCTTTTTCCTATCCTACTCGCATTGCCACTAATTCCGAATTGTACCAAAGTAGTGGTACCTCATTTCGCAATCATCGTATCGCTGTATTCACATCAGCCTTGATTCAGCATGAATCCAAGGGTTGGTGCCCTGCTCGTCATGAGCGCACTTTCCCGATGATCCTGCGGATAAATATCCGGATGATCGCATTTCTGGGTGATAGCATCTTTGTCCGCATGTCACTAAATTGGTAGTCATCGGAATAGAACATATGTCCGGGTAGTTACATCTCGGATGATCACATCACAGTGATCGCAACTCAGTGATCGTATCTCGGTAGGTACCTCGGTAGGTATTGACAGTAGGTACTGTTTACACTCCGGGTCTCCTGGTCCGTACAATCGCGATCGGGTCCCTTAACCGGGCACATGATTACCTCCCGCGTATCTTTTCCACCGTTTTCCTCTGGTCTTAACGACAGTGGCTGGCTCCATCATTCTGTCGGCATTGACAGAAAAGATGGCTGCAGAGGTGTATCTGCTCGAACACTCACTAGCCATGCTGCAGCACTTGCGCCTCACCTACAGCGTGAAATGTAGCGCCAGTGTCGGTGCGGCAAAGCGAGGGTACATGGAGTTGTAATTTAATGACGGCGACTCCGTGGGTGAGCTCATCAAGACGACCAAACAGGTCATTGGTGAACCGCAACAGCAACGTTTGATCCTCACCGATGAGGAAAAGCGTCAGAACTTCATGCAGAGCCTGGGTTCTGCGTGGAATGGTTTTGTTGCCGTTCTGGAGATTTGAGGCTATGGTGACTCGGTGCCTAGCGGAAGCAATCTGCCGAGAGCAACTGAAGGACCGACGTTCGACTAATGGCGGCAAGACTAATGCTGCCTCCCCTGCTGAGCACACAACTAGTTAGAAGATCAAGTGCTAAAATCGCCAAGATATGGGCTTTCAAGGCGCGACTACACGAAGTACCGTGCACCACATAAAACCAAGACCGTAGGTACCAGCAAGACATTCTCTGTGGAGGATCTCACTAAGGACAGCAAGCGTGGATGGATCGTAGACCGGTCACCTGGATAACAGGATTGGTGTGCACTAGTTGATTGAGCCTCGCGTCCTCACTGTGGCTTAGGGTGATAATTTAGTAGCGACGGCAATTGGCCAAACACCATTGTACAAAAATTGGGCGAGAAGTTTGTGTTCTTCAAGAGATTCTGCTTGTATTGGTCCTTGCCCGTAGTCTGGTTCGGTTGCGACTGTATCGCGTCGGGGAATGACTGCGGAGTATAAAAGTGTCGGGTGTAGTATTCGCTCTTCAAGTGACATCATCGTGAGAAAACAATCACATGTATGTGCTGAAAGCTGTCAGCAAATCCACCGAGCAAGCCGCAATGATGACGAGCGAAGAACCTCATGTTGAAGCTAGCCCCAATAGCTTTGCCACGCCAGTCGATCCAGGGCTAATGATTTGTGGCCATGGCATGCTCAGAATCAAGTCGTACTTGCCCATGTCTAGGACAAGGGACGACTCTGTGCTGTCAAAGCCCTCGAACTTTACAGCCAGATCCATCCAGACCCCAAGTACTTTACCACCATACCATCGGCTAGCCTGGCCCCTGCCTTCGGTTTCACGCAAAGCGTCAGCATACTTGTCGCTATTCCGTGCCACCGCCTGGTGTTAAGCAAGTTCGTCGACGCCCCAGAATCGATTAGGATTCTGATCTCCATGTCTCCGTACGTTCACGTGTACCACAAGCGGTCCGCCGCTATACTTCCTCGCCTCAAGAGCGCCCAGGCTCTTAGGGGCTAAGCCTCCATGGCGTGCGCCGTCCGCAATCCTACCATGGGGACTTAGATCTTCTCCAGTAGGGCGCCCCGACCCTACTGTTGACCCCAGTTCCCCTGGCTCTTGGGTCGTGGCTTCTGCCACGGTCCCCTCGCGCCCCTAGGTTTAGAAGGGAACTTCCTTTGTCCTCCCGCTGGGTAGGCACGTTGCAATGTGCCCGAGCTTACCACATCTGTAGCAACGGATGGAGCTCTGTACGGCCGTACCCAGTTCCATGGGTACCGGCCCGGTGCTAGCTCCAGCTGCTGGAGCTCCGTGCACTGTGCCTGACGACGCATTATGGCCTTGCCACACCGACGTAGGAGTACGAGCCTGTCGGTGGATGTACTCCTCTTGGAGGGCGATCTGTATCGCCTCCTCCATAGTGTTCGCATCCACGCGGAACAACTGTGTGCGGGATGGTCCCACCTTCAGGCCATCCATGAACACTGTCACCTTGATGTGTTCAGGTAGGGGGTTCCCCATCAGAGATGCAGCGAGTACTCGCATCTCCTGAATTCTCGTGAATGTACTCATGTAGCTCACGCTTCCCTTGTTTACAGGCAAGGAAGCGCGAGCGCTGGAGATACTCATAGTTCACCGGAAGGAAGGCGACTCTAAGCTGTTGACACAGCTGAGCCCAGGTTGTGCAGCAACCCGGCGTTGTCGCTTCGCGCGTGTACGCCCAGGTCTTCGCCCGACCTCCTAGGTTGGACAGGACGAAAGCGAAGTCGATCGGTCGAGATTAGAGCCGCGTCCATCGCGAGCTCGACCTCTCGGACCCAGAAGTGGAGGTTCTCTCCCTCCTTTCCCTCATAGGGGTTAACCTTAAGCCTCAACGGCTTAGGTTGGGCTGGCTTCATCTCAGCCACGGGGTCTGCAGCCCCTGTACGTGGGCGATAAGCCCTCTCTCGTACGTGTCGAACGCCTCGATGTGTTCGACTTGCTCGGCCGGCGTAGCAGCCGCCAAGCTTCGGAGGACATCTCCTCCAAAGATGCCCACCATCTTCCGGACCAACTCAAACTGAGAGTCGGTCAAATGAGGGAACTCCCCTCTATCCATCCTGGCTTACCTTGTAGGAACCACAGAGGATTCAGGTAGTCAATCTACCCGCGTAGGCGTGGATTGACTACAAGTGCTACTAAGTGTGACGGGGTCACACGAGCACCTTGCTTGAGGAAGCGTGCTATCAAGAATATACAAACTCTTAGTAAACCACAGTTCACTAGTCCCTGGTCTGAGGGACTTAATAGCCAGTTTGGAGTAGGCTTAAGAATGAATGTACTTATAGAAAAGTTTAAATTTGGTCTGCAGTATAAACTTATATTTACCTATACTGAATCGTATATAGTATGGAAATGAGTGACATGACTAGGAACTAGTCACTAATACGAATGAGTGACTTATGTATCCATTGTCAAAAGGGTAATGACACGTTTTCATGTAACCACGTTACACCATGCGCACAATATGAGATTTAAAGCAATGTGCCAGTACCAACTTGGAAGGGTAAATTTAACGCACAGTTTTAAAAAGTAGTTTGGAGCAGCATGTTGCCTTAAATCGATATTTATGATTGATTTTGGAACGACTAAGAGGGTACAATAGCGCACCATAATAAAAATCAAGAGTTGTCAAATCAAACAAAGCAGGGTATACCGAATAACCTTAGTTATCACATACGCTTAGTTATGAGCTACAGATCCAACTGACCAATAGCAGGCCTCAGTGAAGAGTGAGCCATGCATCCCTGTGCATCCTCTGTTATAGCGTACAATCTGTTCTAGCCAGCCATTCCGGCCGACCGTGCCACGAAATTTTCTCACTTCTCAACACTACCAATGGCCCCCAAGACTCGAAAATCTCCGAAAGGAAGGCCTCGCCTGCCAGGTGGGAAGGGCCGATCTGTCAACAAACACGAGATATCGACCTACAGTGCTCGTCACAAGTTGAAAGTCCTGACGCATTTCGACCAGTACAACGACATTGCCGCTACAATAGCAATGTTTTATCCTTCCCTACCCAGTAAGCAGTACAATAGCCGGAGGATCCTAATCTACTCGTGGCGTCGTTCACTGGGTAAGATTGTCGCTTCGTGTGCAACACACCGAGGTGCCAAAAAGAAGTAGGCTAGGTCAAGCGGGGTGGCTACTCTACGGCCTATATCGGTGGAACTCATGCTGGTTCAATGGGTAAGCGAACTACGTGACGAAGGCGTACCCGTCACACCCATGATGCTGAGGCTGCAAGCCTTAGCAGAAGCAGAAGAAGTTGGCATTGAACGCTTCCGTGCTTCATGGTGCTGGCAGCATCTTTTTAAGGCTATCTAGCACTTCGCGCTAAAACGCGACAAGGCCAGCTACGTCCCTCTGAGCTCACCCAAATTGCTAGAGATTTTGCTAAGGAAGTGCACGAGAAAGCTCGTAGCCTCGGTGTCACTCATATTTTTAACGCCGACCAAACAGGTACAGTATTACATTACGATACTGATCGGTATTGTGACCTTACTAACGTTGCTTCAATTTGTTAGCTGTGAATTTTGAATATGTACCTAGGAAGACGTTAGATAGGAAGGGAATTAAGACAGTATGGATGAAGTGCAGTGGGAAGGAGAAAGAGAGAGTCAAGGTTACGCTGCTGGGCGATTCTGATGGAAACAAGTATACCCCTTACGTCGTTTTCAAAGTTCGACCGTCCCGCAAACCTGAAATGGAGCTAGAAAACCTCCAGCGCCGCAATGGCTTTGGACTACACATTTGGAAAGAAATCAATGAAGCCCAGAATTCAACTGGGCTCCGAGTCCACGGCAACGGAAAAGGTAAGCCAGAATATCTATTACATAAAATAGCTTACTAACGACTGTTTTAATTTGTCTTTGCAGGGCGGTGGGACTCAGCACTAACCGTGGAGTGGCTTCGCTTTCACTTTGGCGCCCGTGAAGATTATTCAAAGCCCGTGCTGCTGTTGCTGGATGACTTCTCCGGTCACTGGACCGACGAAGTCGTCGAGTATGCTACGACTATCAATGTATCCTTGATGAAAATTCCACCTAGCGCCACCTCCGTGTCCCAACCAGCCGACGCCACGTGGAACGGGCCCTTCAAGATGAGGCTGCGCAACGCCTGGATACTGAATCTCAGAGAACAGCTAGCTTCCCGTGTTTCGGGTGTGCCTTTTAAACTAAAGCCGCCTCGCCGAGATCAGCTGTGCGAGTGGATTGCTGACTCATGGGGTGAAGTAGCTGCGTCGACGATTCAAGGTGGATTTCATCGTTGTGGTCTGTTGCGGCACGATGGTGAAGCCACTGCCGTACGGGAACAGGTGGAAGCGCTCCAAGCCGATGATGAAGTCTTTCAAGCTATGGTCAACTCAAACTTGATCGACACAAGATTTCAGCAATTTAGTTTAGAAGAAGACTTTGATAATCTTTGCCGTGAAGATGCTCATGATGAATAAAATGCTCTCTTCCTTTCACCGTATGTACAATGAAGATGACTTTAGCCGGTACATGTCCAATACTGTCTCTATCACTACAGATCAGTTGTACGCCTTGACTAAGGTTATTCGGTATATATATTTTCGAAAGAGTCAGTTAGTTGAATGAATATGGAGCATAAGGCATATACGATTAAGAGATCCTCCGACAAGCTTATCAGTCGTAATATGCTTGTGCTATGATGCTCAATGAGAAGGTCTACCACAACTGAGGAAACTGTAACGGGGCTACATGAAGGGGTACCCTAGAAAGGGTACCACCTTTCAAAGTAGATATACTTCTGTGGGTATTCGTTTAGATACTCTTTTGTGATTGGTGTGGACCACACTACTGCCACGTAGGTCTGGTGGCTGAGGGCCAACCAATAACATTTGACCTACCTTTTATATGCATAATTAGGATAAAGTATAGTTAATTAGTATTTGTATTACAGGCCAAATGAACCAAATTAACTATAAATATAAATCAGTCTAAAACTTACTTCCAACTGTCTATTAAGTCCCTCAGACCAGGGACTAGTGAACTGCGGTTTACTAAGAGTTTGTATATTCTTGATAGCACGCTTCCTCAAGCAAGGTGCTCGTGTGACCCCGTCACACTTAGTAGCACTTGTAGTCAATCCACGCCTACGCGGGTAGATTGACTACCTGAATCCTCTGTGGTTCCTACAAGGTAAGCCAGGATGGATAGAGGGGAGTTCCCTCATTTGACCGACTCTCAGTTTGAGTTGGTCCGGAAGATGGTGGGCATCTTTGGAGGAGATGTCCTCCGAAGCTTGGCGACTGCTACGCCGGCCGAGCAAGTCGAACACATCGAGGCGTTCGACACGTACGAGAGAGGGCTTATCGCCCACGTACAGGGGCTGCAGACCCCGTGGCTGAGATGAAGCCAGCCCAACCTAAGCCGTTGAGGCTAAGGTTAACCCCTATGAGGGAAAGGAGGGAGAGAACCTCCACTTCTGGGTCCGAGAGGTCGAGCTCGCGATGGACGCGGCTCTAATCTCGACCGATCGACTTCGCTTTCGTCCTGTCCAACCTAGGAGGTCGGGCGAAGACCTGGGCGTACACGCGCGAAGCGACAACGCCGGGTTGCTGCACAACCTGGGCTCAGCTGTGTCAACAGCTTAGAGTCGCCTTCCTTCCGGTGAACTATGAGTATCTCCAGCGCTCGCGCTTCCTTGCCTGTAAACAAGGGAAGCGTGAGCTACATGAGTACATTCACGAGAATTCAGGAGATGCGAGTACTCGCTGCATCTCTGATGGGGAACCACCTACCTGAACACATCAAGGTGACAGTGTTCATGGATGGCCTGAAGGTGGGCCCATTCTGCACACAGTTGTTCCGCGTGCATGCGAACACTAAGGAGGAGGAGATACAGATCGCCCTCCAAGAGGAGTACATCCACCGACAGGCTCGTACTCCTACGTCGGTGTGGCAAGGCCATAATGCGTCGTCAGGCACAGTGCACGGAGCTCCAGCAGCTGGAGCTAGCACGGGCCGGTACCCATGGAACTGGGTACGGCCGTACAGAGCTCCATCCGTTGCTACAGATGTGGTAAGCTCGGGCACATTGCAACGTGCCTACCCAGCGGGAGGACAAAGGAAGTTCCCTTCTAAACCTAGGGGCGCGAGGGGACCGTGGCAGAAGCCACGACCCAAGAGCCAGGGGAACTGGGGTCAACAGTAGGGTCGGGGCGCCCTACTGGAGAAGATCTAAGTCCCCATGGTAGGATTGCGGACGGCGCACGCCATGGAGGCTTAGCCCCTAAGAGCCTGGGCGCTCTTGAGGCGAGGAAGTATAGCGGCGGACCGCTTGTGGTACACGTGAACGTACGGAGACATGGAGATCAGAATCCTAATCGATTCTGGGGCGTCGACGAACTTGCTTAACACCAGGCGGTGGCACGGAATAGCGACAAGTATGCTGACGCTTTGCGTGAAACCGAAGGCAGGGGCCAGGCTAGCCGATGGTATGGTGGTAAAGTACTTGGGGTCCGGATGGATCTGGCAGTAAAGTTCGAGGGCTTTGACAGCACAGAGTCGTCCCTTGTCCTAGACATGGGCAAGTACGACTTGATTCTGAGCATGCCATGGCCACAAATCATTAGCCCTGGATCGATTGGCGCGGCAAAGCCATTGGGGCTAGCCGGCCTGCAGTCTCCGACAGAGCATTGGTGAGTAATGTTCCCACCTCTGTCCGGGACTGGGGCGCCAGAGATGGTCGCCAAGGCGCTTATGCGCCCGAATAAGTACTGGGAGTCACGGACTCCAACGAAGATGTTGCGATGAGTCTCGCAACCGGTCATGAGACCAAGGCTCATTGCCAAGCGTGTGGGATTGCCACGACTGCAAGTCCCAACGCTGAGAGTCGTCGCGCCGTATGGGCTTCGACTGTGGCAGTGCCGGACGGCACTGACCAGGCGGGTAACATAGGTCCGCAAGCAGCTGGGGCTGCTGAGGAGAGCGCCAAAGGCGTCTCCGGCGTGGGTAACATAGTTCCACTCAGGGCCGAAGAGACAGAGAAGACTGAGAGCGCAGCGTGCGTCTCTAGCGTGGGTAACGTAGTTCCACGCGGGGTTTCCACGCGGGGTCAAGAAGAACAGTACGAGTGCGGAGGTGCCGTTGAGCGCCTCCTGGGTGGATAATCAAGTACCACACTCGGAGTCTGAGACTCCACCGGCACGGCCGGTCGAAGAGCAATGCCATATCTTCGACGGCGTGTCCGGCCGTCAAGTTAGGGAAGGTGCCGTCCATCTGGCGGCACTGGCAGAGGTGTCAGCACTGCTGAACCTCGAGGAATTGTCCATGAAGGACTTCCTGGCCGAGTTGAAGGCCGGAGAAATTGAGGAGATGGTACTCCTGAAGCCGGAGACCTCTCCTGAAGATTTGAGCTCTTCCTCCGTAATGGACGAGGATGTCCTGGAGGGGTTCGCGAAGCAGCGCGCAACGCGCTTGGGTTATGAGATTCTCAAGAACCCGGAGGGTCCAGTGTGTGCTATAGTTAAAGCGTTCTCGGATGTGGTGTCAAAACATCCACCATCCCAACTCCCGCCGGATCGGGGAGTACGACACGAGATTGACCTCGTGCCTGGTACAAAGTATTGTATCACGAGGCAGTGGCCTCTACCTCACGAGCAGTGCGAGGTCATAGATGCCTTCTTCGCCGAGAAGGCGAAGTCAGGCATGGTGCGGGAATCGAAGTCCCCGCACACGCCAACTTTCTGGGTTCGCAAACCAAACCGGAAGTGACGTCTTGTTGATGCCTACAAAACGCTGAACAATGCGACGGTACCGGCACAGACGCCGATCCCTCGTAAGGACGTGTTGTTGAACAACGTGTCGGGCTGTACACTGTACAGTGCCCTGGATCTGGTAGACGGATACTACCAGATCCTGATGCGGGAGAGTGACATTCCTCTCACCGCAGTGAGCACCCCGAGTGGGATGCTCTGGGAGTGGCTAGTAATGCCACAGGGGCTATCGAATGCTCCAGCGACGTTTAATCGCTTGGTCACACAACTGTTTAGACCATTGCGTACGTTCGCACAGACGTACTTCGACGATATATTCGTCCATAGCCGTGCCGAGGGCGGCCAGACGGCTATGGAGGTGCATTTGAAGCACCTCCGTCGAGTGTTTGAGGTCATGAGAGCTAACAAGCTCTTTGCCAACATCGATAAGTGCGTCTTTGCAGCTGAGGAGATAAAAGTCCTCGGCTGCTTTGTCAGCAGGGTCGGCGTACGCGCCGATCCAGAGAAGGTCAAGGCCATAGCGGCTTGGCCGACCACGAGGTCACAGAAGGACCTCTGGAAGTGGTTGGGCTTAGCCAACTATCTTCATAAGTACAGCGCAGGGTACGCTGAACTAGCCCGACCCTTGTCGGATCTCTTAAAGAAAGATGCCGACTGGGTCTGGGAGCGGCAGCACCAGGATGCCTTCGACGCATCAAGGCGAGCTTACAGCAAGCGCCAGTCCTGGCCCTGCCGGACGAAAACAAGTCATTTGGCGTCGTCTGTGACGCTCCCGACCATACAATAGGCTGTGCGCTGTTGCAGAAGGACGATGAAGGACACGGACGTGTCATCTCCTTCCAGTCCAGGCAGCTGAAGGCTGCCGAACGGAACTATCCCGTTCATGACAAGGAGCTACTTGCAATGAAGTACGCTCTTGTCAAGTTTAGAGTTTATCTCTTGGGCACAAGGCCCTTTGTGATCTACACTGATCATGCGTCCTTGCGGACTGCCACCAACTCGCCGCATCTGTCACAGCGGATGGCGAGGTGGCTGTTATTCTTCGCGGAATACAACTTCCGCGTTGAATACAAGCCGGGCAAGCTTAATGTGCTTGCCGATGCATTGTCGCGTCGACCTGACTATGAACTAGCTCATGTCAGTCGGGTCACGACAGATCTGTACGATCGGATACGCTTAGCGTATCAAGGGGACGAGAACTACACACCACTGGTGCAGTTCTTGTCCGATGGCAAGGACGCCAAAGTCGACAGGCTTTCGCCTCGACAGCGGGCGCAGCTTCATCGTTATGAGCTGGCCGAAGGGTTACTCCACTATCGAGTTGTCCCTGGAGATACTCCTCGGGTTGTCGTTCCAAACGACGAGGATCTGAAGTATGACATACTTCTAGAGGCGCACGATGCGCCGATAAGTGGTCATCTTGGCCGAGAGAAGACCTATCAAATGGTCTCTCAGACATTTTGGTGGCCCCGCATGTATAAGTGGGTGGCACACTATGTCAAGACATGTGATACATGTCAGAGGGTGAAGCCTTCGGGCCACGCCTCGGCTCCATTGCAGAGCCTACCTGTACCAGCGGATTGCTGGAAGTCGATGAGTCTCGACTTCGTCTTCGGCCTGCCGGCCGATGACAAAGGCAACACCGGCATATTGGTGTTTGTCTGCCGTTTGAGCAAGATGGTGCATCTTTCTCCGATACGTGACAAGGTCACCGGGAAACAAGCTGCACAGCTGTTCCTAGATAGCGTGTTTCGCTATCATGGTCTACCAGAGACCATAGTCTCGGACAGAGACCCGCGTTTCACGGGCGCGTTCTGGGATACCCTGTTCCAATGTTGGGAACTAAGTTGACGATGTCAACTGCGGACCATCCGCAGACGGATGGTCAGACGGAGCGCGTCAACCGCGTGCTCGAAGATACTCTTCGCAATATCTGTGCGGAAGCACCTCGATCTTGGTCGGATCAGCTTCCTATGGTTGAGTTTGCACTCAACAATGCGGTACACGCATCAACGGGGTTTACCCCTTTCTACTTGAATGGGTTACGACACCACCCGGTGCCGCTAACCTTGCGGGGAGGCACCGATGCCTCCATCGTAAGTGGGGGAGAGGCTCGGAAAGCCTTTTGCTCCCAGGTCTCGGAGATCCAGCCAGAGTATCTAAGGAGACAGTTGCCGTCGTTTATAGACGACAGGCTGACGCTAACCAGCCGGGTTAGAGATGCAATGGCATCGGCCCAAGACAAACAAAAGGAGTACTCAGATAAACACAGAGGAAACTTAGATGTTTTTAAAGAAGGTGAATCGGTGTTGTTAGACACTAAAAACCTACCGCTAAAGGTGGTTAGCTCCGTAGGGAGCGACAAGTTGAAGCACCGCTTCATCGGACCCTTTGCGGACCTGGCCAGACATGGCGCGGCGTATACCATTGACCTCCCAAAGTCAATGGCGACGCACCCGACGTTCTACGTGGGGCGTCTTAAGCGGTATCACGATCCGCTGGGTCTTCCTTCTCAGACGGAGGAAGACCAAGGTGAGAACACACCTCCTCGAAACGAGGCTGAGACCTCTGGACAACCGGAGTTGCCGGTGTCGAAGCCTGTGAATGGAACACAGGCTGGCACCCACGCGAGTCATACGAAGGGTATGACGGTACCGAATGGGAAGACGTTGGGTAAGAACTATACCCATAAGCCGAGTGGTACGAGTACCCCTGCGGCTCATAAGAGGGCATCCGACCATGCACCTCATGGCTTAAATCGTCTAAGCCTCGACGAAGCTCCTTCAAGGCAGCAGCCGGAGCTCGGCGGTCAACGCGCCCATGGAGCTCATGGGTCTCACGACCAAGAGCGTCCAAATCCCGACGAAGGACCTCAAGGGTCCCCGGCTTGCCAGCCTGAGAGGCAGCCTGACCACCAGGTCCAAGCCCAGGGCTATCTCGATCGCATAAACGCGATCTCGAAGCTGACGGACCTCGTCGCTTAACAGGGACCCCACAGGGTCCCGACCCGAAGATGAGGGCGCAGAAGGATAAGGCTGAGAAGGAGCCTCGTACTCAAACGCGTGCGAGAGCTCCTCCTGCCCTCCTTAATCGTGACGGCGAGCTCCATTACCACGTGGAGCGGATCGCCCAAGGGAGGCCGCGCTCTGGGAAGCGCCAGCTGCTTGTGAAGTGGCTGGGTTACCCCTCGTCACAGAACTCGTGGGAGCCGGAGGACCGGCTCCGGGTTGACTGCCCGAAGGGTGTTGAGATCTGGGATCAACAGCCGGGGCGTAAGTAGTCCGCGGCTTCTTAGCCGCCTTACGGTGTACGGTCCCTGGGTTGACGGAACCGCACCCGCGCTCATCTTCAGCGCCGGACTTAGACTGCTGTCTAAGTCCCTCCATGACGGAGTGGAGTTGCCGCTTAGCGATTAAGTGGGCAAACTCAATGCGAAGATCACGCTGGCCCAAGACATAGGACAGCTGGCGATTTTCTCGGAGTTCTTTCAACTCCTGAACTGTGAAGTTCTTCAGAGAAACCGATCTCCAGAACAGGTCTTCTGCCTGGGTCTGTGTTGTAGTGTTCTCGGGCTGTACCCAAGGGTACCCCCACACGGGGAAGAGCCCACCATGGTCTTCCGATTTCTTCCGGAGACTTGTGAATTCCTTAAGAGGAATTCCGTGTGGTGCAAGCAGCACACACCTAGCGGCCTCGATATCGTTGACAAAGAGTGGTTTGTCTTTAACCAAGGCACGCTCATAGGCGCCACGCGAAGTGCGACCATGGTTTAGACCACGAGGGGCCTTAAGGTGCTCCAAGAACATAGGAGACCCAGACCCCGCATCCGGTGGATAGTATCCGCGAGGATACACCGGCGTGGGAGGCGCAGGAGCGCCTTGCAGCTGAGCAGCTTGATAGCCCTCCTGCTGCTCATCGAGATCATTGGAGATCTCTTGGGGCTCAGAGACAGCCCCCTCCTCTTCCTCCTCGTCGGAGAAGTCGAACAGGGATTGGAATCCCTTTGCGATTGAAGGCTCTGAAGTAGGAGAGCCAGGGGCTGTGCGCTTCTTAGCAGCAGCAGCAGCCTCGTCAGCCCGTGTTGCAGAAGCTGCCTTCGCAACTTTGGGCTCAAGCCTTACCTTCGGTTAAGGTAAGGTTCTTGGCAGGCGAGCTCGTCGAAGCTGCCTTTGCCTCTGATGATTGAGCATCATCAACAGGAGCGTCCTGTGAAGGAGCGTCCTGTGCAGGAGCATACTGTGAAGGAGCATCCTGAGAAGAAGATGGATCCTTGGTGGATCCAGGAGAGTCCCCATCAGACTCTGATCCCATGATCGTAGGGATATCAACTACCGGGGACTCTGCCCCAGGACTGTGGTCCCGATAGGCGAACCGGGGGTTCGGCCTATCATCGGGCGACAAGGATCGCGAGCGACTGCGTCGCGGGCTCCCTCCTTGTTTGGCAGGCGGTGCGCTTGCTGGCTGCCTCGGAAGCAGCCTTGCGAGCCTCCTTGCGTGGAGCGGCCTTGTCTTTCGACTTGGCCTTAGCAACCTTCGACCTCGGGGTCTTAGACTTGGAAGGCGCCGAAGCGCCGTGGGTGCTAGCCTTCTTAGGCATCTTGGGAGGTTGACGTGGAAACCTCCGGTGCTTGCAAAAGCGCGAAAGGCTGAATGAAAACCTCAAAGCCACAACGTTGGCTCGTCGGTGGGTATCGACAAGGACAGGAAAGAGAGCGGCGCTCTCTTCCTAGCTCCTCATTGGTTGGGGGTGTTTCCAACCTAAGTGGGGGAGGATGTAACGGGGTTACATGAGGGGTACCCCAGATATGGTACCACCTCTAGAAGTAAATATACTTCTGTGAGTATCCATTTTGTGAATACTCTGTCATAGGTGGCGTGGATCGCACCACTGCCACGTAGGTATGGTGGCTGAGGGCCAACCAATCGTATTTGACCTACCTTTTATATGCATAATTAGGATAAAGTATAGTTAATTAGGAGTTTGTATTACAGGCCAAAATGAACCTAATTAACTATAAATAAATCAGTCTAAAATCTACTCTAAACTGGCTATTAAGTCCCTCAGACCAGGGACTAGTGAACTGCCGTTCACTTAGAGTTTGTATACTCTTGATAGCACGCTTCCTCAAGCAAGGTGCTCGTGTTACCCCGTCCACACTTCCGCTCAGTTTCGTCAAATATTTGTATTAAGAGGCGTCCCTCTGTCACTGACTGAGGTGAAAGACGGATCGTCCTAGTGACGACAGTATAACTAATGCCGTGCGTTGCCCGGGGAAGCTCTGGATTTTCATACTCGGACACACATGATTCTAAATGTTATTAAATAGTTTATCACACTTCCTCAACTATTAATCATTAACCACAACAAAGCTTTCATATGATCACAAACCATTAGCCACATGCAATGACTGATGCATCAAAGGTGATATTCCGCCTGCGGCGGCCCTCCTCCTGTGCTCCTCGGGGTCCTCCGCTAAATAAATAGTACCTCCTTGCAGGGCTAAGCCCTCCGCGCTACACGCCGTCCCCTGACAGACCTCCGCTGCGGAGGTCAAATGCTGATTATGACAGCTGTAGCAAACACCTTGGAATGGTACTGCATTTTGTCGGGGCGCCGTTCGTGATCGGCAGCACGTTGTTCCTGTTCACGATCTGTGTACCAGCTGCAACAGTGATGCCATAATATTTACACTTAGGATGACATGGGGTTCGTCCGTCCACCACCGCGGAATGGTAGTTAGGCTTCAGAAGCGTGCCCGAGGCGACCCAGCACACCACAGGCCTTGCATGGCGAACTGCTTTGCTTGATTGTTTGAATGTCGTTTGAAGCTCGAGCCTTGAGTACGAAATATGCTACAGTATAGGATGACACTCGTGATGTTGACCCTAGCCGACACAAGCAACATTCACAATTTTTTCAAATTGACTTCAGGGTATGTGGTATCGAAGGTAAATTTACTTGGCCACAGTCGGATTTCCAACGCCGCTGTAAGTTCTCATTGAGACAAGGAGGGAATAGCTCGATTTTGGCCGAGGTCGACGATCCGAGAGTCGTTTATAACAGGTCAATCGAAGTATAGAGGTTTTGAGAACTGAGTTAGTATAGAGAATGTTACTTTGGGTTCCGGAGAATTGGGTTCCATCAAGTATCAAAGTTAGTTTGGGTTCGAGTTGCCTTCTCCGAAATACTCTGGATCTAAAATCCAGAGAATAACAGGTCAGTCGAAGTATAGAGGTTTTGAGAACTGAGTTAGTATGGAGAATGTTACTTTGGGTTCCGGAGAATTGGGTTCCGGAGAATTGGGTTCCATCAAATATCAAAGTTAGTTTGGGTTCGAGTAGCCCTCTCCGAAATACTCTGGATCTAAAATCCAGAGAACAGATAACACGCAGTGCATACAAAGTTCCTCATAGAGTTCCAGGACAAGGACTAACAACCAGACCTGGAGAATATGCATACCCGCTGCCGTGCTCTACGACACAGTTGGGTGTCTATTATATACGCCGAAGTATCTGTTATAACCTAGATAGTCACCGCAAGGACTACAGAGGCTGGAATACCCGGTATCCACTACAGACACCAACAAGTTACGTAACCCCTTGAAACAGTCTTGCAGCATTTAGTTTGATTCCACGACACTGTGAAACAAGCTAAAGCCTTCTACTTGAAGTAAAACTCGTATCACATTGAAAGCTTCCATACAGAGCAATCCTTCACAGCAACATATCCAGTATGCCTACAAATTGAGCAACACAATCATAAGCTCAAACAAAGTACTTTAGTAGAGCTTATGTCCATCAAAAAGCCATAGCCATTACCTTACAATTTGTCAGGAATCATTCGGCGCCGCTAGTCACAAGAGGTTTGTCACTCTAGTCCCTGAGTCGTCCACACTGTCTAACACATAATCACCTTAAAACTGTTTGCTTTGGTTGGCTCCTTCACGCCTGTTCGATGTTTGTCCCGTGCCGGGATCGGATGGGGTGGTGCCAGGCGGTGGGACCCTGAGCCATGGCTCCGCTACTACTACTGGGTCTTCCGACCGGGTTAAAAGGGATGGGATCCATAATTCAAGTACCAGGGCGGGGTATCAGGCTTGAAGAAGCGGGACCGTTCCTGGGTGCATAACGGAACAGTGGACTTTCATTGATGGCGCGAGGTCATCACGGCGGATGACCGAGGCGAAGCATCCTGTGAGAATGAAGAGCCTACTAGTATCTCATTAGCAAGTTTGATGAGTGTATCTTCGCGAGGAAGATACTTGGTGCATGTCTTTGCTTTGGAGGACGGAAGGCACGTCGTAGAGACCAGGTCACCCAAGTGGAAGGGGTGTCCTGCTCATGAGCGTTCTTTGTCTTCCGTGGAACACTTTTATTTTTTTAGTCACTCGTACTTTTACCTGGCCTAACACAAGTGGAAACAAGTTCTTTACTTTTGGTTTATCTCACACATCTAATCCTCCTACACACCCCTCTCGAGACCTGTACTCTTTGATAACAACCCGCGAGATACTCGACCCAATCAGGGGAAGTACGGGACATTTGGTGGAGAAGCAGGGTATCTCGTCCGTTGGAGAAAGGTCCGAGAGGTGTGCACAGTGGTAGGTTGTGCGGTGGAATTTGGAGTTGATTCCCTGAGCGGGGTTAGTGCAGTGTCTAGAACAAGTTGTAGCTGGAGGAGTGCTGGAAGACGAAGAAAGCATGACTTCTCACGGAGACGGACAGGAATTTCGGGACGCTGTGGATGCCTACTCTAGTGGTGGCGGCTCTGAGATCGATATGTTCGGAACGGACATTGGTGAGATTCAAACAGTATCAGGAGGACCTCGCCAGATTATGACCGATCCGTCACGGCCGGATTTATCAACGCCAGCAGGATTGGGATCTGTCGAATCTTTAGTGCAGCGTGCAGTAATGGATACAAGTCGTGGGCGAGGAAGTACGCGAACACCAGCTCGTCGGTTAGGAAGAAGCCTATCACCATCTTTTGGCGGCTCAACAACAGTTAATAGGAGTGTTCCAACGGAAATTATCGGTCAAGTGTCGGCTGCTACTACTACTACTGGTACCTCTGACGTGCCTACTACAACTAGGATCCAGAGTCACAACACTGTTTCTGGGACTTCTTCGGTGCTGCAACCTTCTCGATCAAGTGAGTTAGCTGCGGGGGAATCGGGCCCGCAATTGGCCCCTCTTGGAAGTGGAGCTCAGCAGATAGGTAATGGAGGCCAACAACAGGCTAGCACTTCTACTGGTTTTCAGGCACTTAGTGGGGCCGTGAGTCTATCACAGCATGGGGCAGATGCTGGGACCCAGTCTCAACCTTACAGTGGATATCAACATCAGCCTTCTCCTGCCTACACGATGCAGACTTCTCGGCCCTCGATTCCTGGGTGGTTGGGTGCGGTCACTCCGCCTAGCGTGACTCAGTCAAGGACTACTTTACCTGCGCAGCGCATTCGGACTGCTATTCCTTCGTATCGGAATTGTACGATTGGCGAGTCTCCGATGACTCCCGGCCTCAGTTTCAACTATCCGTTCAATCAACAGTCAGGATGGGCTCAAGCGGCTGCGATGAACTATGGTCACGTGTCCCCGTATGGCAATGGACAATTCGTACAATCAGGTATAACTGCCACTCCCGTGAGCAGTTCCGGTATGGTGGTAGCCTCTCAGCCTTCGACACAACAAGCTCTTGTCCAGTTCTCCCAGCCCATGCAGCAAACCTCTCATGTATCTCACTCTCAGTCTACAATGCAGAACTCCCAAGTGCCGCCGACTCAACCTTCACAGTCAGTTTCCCGAATGCAGTATTCGCGGTCTACACCTCAAGCATCTCAAGGTCAGTACTATCCTGGTGAACAACAGCAACTTCAAGTACAGTATGGGCATCAGTCATATCTAGGACAACAGCCGACTACTCCGGCTAGTGCGAATGGTTTCGACAAGTTCTCGACGGAAAACTACGCGAACACTTATGGTCACTATACTGGTGAAGCGAACGGCTCAGGTTACGGCTCTAGTTCTCCCTATGGACAGGGAATGCCCTCTCACATCAAGAACGCTGTTCGGATGTTACCTCCTTTCTACTCTGACAACACTACTGTGGATAAAGCTAGGACGTTTTGGGATGCTTTTGAGCGTGCAACGTTTGGACTCAGTGATCCTCTTCGACTGAGTGTATTTCGTGATCGGTTGAAGGGTAGTTCGGGTGAAAACTGGTGGATGTACTCGCAGATTGACGACTTCGAGACGCTCAAGACTCGCTTTCATAACCAGTTTGTTTGTCAGACTCCTCAACAAATGATTGAACGTCTGAAGACAACGAAACGTTCTCGGGGAATGTCGGCTGAAGTGTGGGGAGATTTGATTTCTGGTCTGTGCGATGCTGCTCAGTGCTTCGATCCCCAGATGCGGTACCAGTACTTCTTGGCTGGGATTCGTAATAAGGAGTGGAGATCTGCACTTGCTACTACCATGGTGAATTCGATTCCTCAAGCCGTAGCAGTTCTACTTTACAAGAACTTACATCTACCTGTGGAAGATGAGTCCGAGTTTGTGGAAGGACCTACCTCGCAACAAGTGCCTGAGAATGCAATGATGCAGCGTATACTTGAACTGATCGAGTCAACACAGGCTGTACAGCAGCAAATTCTGAACCCTTCTCGTCAAACGAGGAGGAACACTGTTGCTGCTGCTATACCTACTCAACCTTTGGCCCAGAATGCTCCTGTGTATCTTCCTACAGCACCTCAAGCTCACGAAGTGCCCTTCTACCAGTCTGTGAACACTGCGTTCCAACAGTCCTCTTCACGTGGGGTACGTCCTGATCCTGATTTGCGTACGCAGGAGGGTGTCATTGTCTGTGGGAGGTGTCGCCGTGTAGGTCATGGTCGTCTATCCTGTGGAAGGAACAACCTGAATTGCAACAAGTGTCAGATGTTGGGACACATTGCTCCTGAGTGTGAGCAAGTGTCTTCACAACAACAGTTCAGTAACTTCTCGAGTGGACCTAGGCGGGATACTTCTGGAGCTCCAACTATGAATTCAGCGGATGGTAGAACGCAGTACTCTCGAGCTTGTTTCCTGTGCAAAGCTACGGATCATTTAGTAGCTAATTGTCCTTCGCGTGCGGCTTTCGATCAGATGGTTTCTCGACAGTCAACAGGTGTTAGGGGTCCTCAGGGACAACCCCAGGCCCAGAACTGAAGGTGGCAGGAGGGAGGGGAAGGGTGTGTCGCTCCTTCCTCTTGCCTAAAGAACGACACGGGTAGGGACTCTTCGAGTGTGAAGTCAGTGTTGCGGGACTTACTGGAGTTGAACCTAGACGGACTGGAATGGCGCTGAGTGTACCTCAGAAGTGTGAAGCGATTGACATTGGTGAAAATTTGACTGGAAACGAAAATTATTGCGAAAACAAGAAAAAAACTATCTGAGAAATTGTGAGAAGGGATTCTGCGTTGAGGACAAGGTTGCGGTAACCAAGTGTCCTACGAAGTTTGGGGAGAAGCGTCTACATGGAAAACAGCCTAAACGAGGAAGGGAGGACTTCACGAGCAATCGCCTGGATGAGAGCAAGCCTGAAGCGTCAAAGGACAACTACACAGGGTCAGAGGACCACGAGGGTGACTCGGGGAATACTTTTGAGACTACTGATTTGAGAGCGACTGCTTTTACCACTTTTACTACTTTTGCGGATACTGTTGGGAATTCGTCACGTGTGAGTGGAAGTCTGGCGCCTGTGTTAGTTGAGAATTTTGCGACGAAGGATAGCTCTGAATCTGGGAGCGATTCAGAAGACAGTTGGGTGAATACTGATCGTTTTGTGGAAGCCAGTTCGGGTACTCATCCTGCGCATGCAAGGAGAGTTTCGGTAGAACTCTTTGACAGCGTACTAGGATCGACTAAAGGAACTGTCGAGCCTACTCACCATACTGAGGGAGAAAAAGATGACATAATTATTGCGGAAACAGGGGACACGTCACCCCGTTGTGAAGAAGAAACTTGCAGTGTGAAAAAGGGAAATTTTCGCAGATTGAAGATTTTAGTAGTGATGAATTTACTGAGAAGGTTGAGATGTCATCGAGAGAACGGCGGGAGACCGTACCTCTGTCAAGTACGAGTGTTGATAAGGTGAGGGATGGAAGTGTATTCGCTAATTATGAGGAGTCGTCTACGGCGAGTGTTTCTAAGAGTGATGTGGGGCTGAATGTAGTAAAAAGCACAAGAAGCGAAGTGCTAGGGTCGATTGACGGGGACCCAGTGGTAGCGGTTCCCGTTGAACCGCCAGATTTAGTGAGTGATGAAGTTGTTGGGAAGGGTGCATCTGAGGAGCCCGAGGATAAGCAGAACGCTACTGGCCCTAGTGCTTACAGGAGGGTTTTCAGTTCTGCTGAGTTGGAGGCAATGGAAGAGGGACAATCAAACGGTGTTATCGAAGAGGTTGAAGAGTATGGAAAAGAGCTTGAAGATCGTTTATTTCCACTGGATGAGGTGGAACTGAAGAGAAGAATGAAGAAGAATGAGGAACAGCAGAAGGAGCTATCTCTAACGGAATTGAGTACGCTTCTTGGGATTCCTGAGGAAGTTTTAACTAGAACTCGTAATTCGTCGCCTGGAGTGTTATCTACCCCTGAATATTGGATCGACTGGTATCATCGAACGCTAGCCTCTTCCGAAGCTGCTAGGAGAGCTAACCGTGATTTCCGACCCCACGATAAGGATGAAAAGTCTGTCGGAAAGTGCACAGCGTCTTCCACTGCTTCGGATGGAAAAGACGTGGGCGGTGGAAGGGTTTCGAGCGTAAAGAATTCTATAACTCGCTCTCCTGAACATCGGTCGACGCCCACTGATGGAGATACTGTAATGGAGAATATTGCCGTGTGCCTAGGGGAGGTGGATACTGTGGTTGCCGCATGTCGGTCTGAAGACAGTGTATACTCGGAGTCTCTTTCCCATCTATGGTTAGCGTGGGTTCGCAAGACTGTGTACTCACTTGTGAAAGAAGAAGGTTTAGGCGAAGCACGATGCCCAGCATGTCAAGCACGGAGCACTTCACATGGTGAAGTCGAGAAGGTTCAAGAAAATTCCGAAGAACCCGCTGATGTGAGGATTCAGTCGCGAATCGAGGAGAAATTGTCGGTCTTCCCTTTCGAAAAGGATACTCTTCTTCGTGAACGACTAGTGAGGGAGGTTGTCTCCCTATATGAACAGGAAGCGCCTCTAATCAAGTTGAAACTGATCGAGCGAAGGTCCTGCTGTGACTCTTGTCGCCCTGTTAAGAACCGTTCTAGTAAGGGCAGATCCAGCAAGAGAGTGAGTTTCAACTGCTCTTCACTGCACTCGGGGCGTTCTGAAGCGTTGGGATCTCCCTATTCACGTTCTAATGAGAGTGACGGGCTATTCCAATATGTCTATGTGGTGACCGACTCAGCTCAAAGGAAAACAAAAACCGGTCTAGTCGAAGTACCACAACCTGCCGAAATTATTTCTAGTAAGACACTAGTTGTTCCTGAAGGGAAGCGAGTGATCGGGTCAGTCGGAGGAATCGAAGCCGTGTCGACGGGTTACATTGATTGTGTTCCGATGGATATGCTAATTGACTCAGGGGCAGTGGCTAGTCTAGTCGATTATCGCGTGCTCAAGAAAGTGGGACTATCCGAACTCTCTCTGAAACCCTACTCGATGAACTTGAATGGTGTGTCAGGCAAGCCTCTAGATATTCGCGGTGTTGTCGAATTGCCAATACGGTTAGGAACGCTGGAACTTGTCCTTCCGTTTGTCGTGGCTAAGCGATTACATGTGGATGTGATTCTGGGAACGGATACTCTCAAGGCATTTAGAGCAGTGATTGACCTAGAAGCTGACACAGTCATGTTGAAGAGTACTGGTGAAGTGTTTCCCATTGGATCTCCGCGTGTTGAAGAAATGTATACTTCTAGGATCAACTCGACTATTCGGATTCGTCCTGGAGGCCAAGTGCTGGTTGTCGCTGAGGTGCAAGGTGAAACTGAAGAAGCGTCTACTGTATTAGTTGAAGGCTGGCCGGAGCTGGATAGTACCGTCCAGGTCGCTCGTACGCTCTGCACTGTGCACAACAAGAAGGTCGTCGTTGAAGTATGCAATTCATCTACTGAGGAGGTCATCATTAAGAAAGGTACACTTATCGCGACTGTGACGGTTGTCCCTAAATCTGCTTTTACTTTTGAAGATTCGGAAAAGAAGGCGGTCTATGATAATCTTCGGGGCGTGTACTCGACTACTAAGGCAGGCAGGTCAGTCTCTAGCGTGGATGAGTCGACGCCTACTGTTGGTAAGGAGTTACATCAAGGGTTGGATGTGGATTTCTCCGATTCTACACTTGGAGACGAGCAGAAGCGATTGTTCAAAGAAGTGCTAGAGTCCTTCACCGATCTCTTTGTAGAGACCTCTCTGAAACCTGGAAGAACCGATCTGTTGGAATTCTCGATTGACACTGGCGATCATCCTCCTATTAAGCAGAGGCCATACCGTGTCTCGAAGGCGGAAGGGGATGTGATGGAAGCAGAAATTCAGCAGTACCTTGACAAAAATTTCATTCGACCATCTACTAGTCCTTGGGCCAGTCCTGTCTTGATGATAAGGAAACCCGATGGTGGGATTCGTTTTTGCATCGACTACAGGAGATTGAATGCGGTAACTATCAAGGATTGCTATCCTATGCCACTCATAGATGATATTCTTGACGTATTAGGGAACGCTAAGCTGTTTTCCACCATGGATATCGCTTCCGGATATTGGAATGTACCGATGGCTGCTGACAGTGTGGAGAAAACGGCATTCACTTGCAAATACGGACTTTACGAATGGTTAGTGATGCCCTTCGGGTTGTGTAATGCTGTTCCTGCGTTTGAGCGCCTGATGGAGAACGTTTTAGTTGATCTAAAGTGGCGAACGTGCTTAGTTTACCTCGACGACTGTGTAGTGTTTAGTGAGGATTTCCCTACTCATCTCGTGCGGTTGAAACAGGTGCTGGAACGGTTCCGAACTGCTGGGTTCAAACTTAAGATGAAGAAGTGCAAGTGGGGTAGAGATCAAGTTGCTTTCTTGGGCCACATTGTGACTCCGTCTGGGATTCTCCCTAATCCGGAGAAAGTGAAGGCTGTGATGAATGTGGAAAGACCTCACGATATTCACACTGTACGAGCTTTCCTTGGGTTGACTAGTTACTTCCGTCGTTATATTCCTGGGTATGCTGCAATCTCGGCACCGATTGAACGTTTGAAAATGAAAGGTGTTCCTTT
Source organism: Phytophthora palmivora (assembly GCA_008079305.1). NCBI lineage: Eukaryota > Oomycota > Peronosporomycetes > Peronosporales > Peronosporaceae > Phytophthora > Phytophthora palmivora. Next base: position 230,906 of record VOQZ01001333.1, on the reverse strand, counting down.
CAAGTGGAGCGGGGACTGTGAGACTGCTTTCATGCAACTGAAGCGAAAACTAGTGGAGCCCCCTATTCTAGTGTATCCGGACTTCAATAAGCGTTTTAAGCTGTATGTCGATTCTTCTCAACTAGCAGTTGGAGCATGCCTTATGCAGACCGTGAATGGAAGGGAACGCGCTATAGCTTACGCTAGTAAACTTCTCGTAGGTTCTGAGAAGAATTGGATTCACAAGCAAAATGGTACTTCGGAGATTGAGTGTTGGGGTATTGTTTGGGCGACTCGCAAGTTCAGATGCTACTTGGATCGTCGTGAATTTGACCTTTACACCGATCACAAGGCTCTCACGTGGGTGTTCAATGAAACTAATCGCACAAGTAACGCTAAGTTGGCTCGATGGGCTATGGAGTTAGCACAGTTACGTTTCAAAGTGTTCCACAAGGCTGGTACTGCTATGGGACATGTAGATGGACTATCACGACTTCACCAGACTACTATCTGCGCCTTAACTATGTCTGACCTCTTAAACGATGCTGAAGAAGACCCTAGTACCATTCTAGTTGGGGAGGATCGCCCTGATGCCAGTCACGAACCCCCTGAACAGCTATCAGTGTCCCCTGTGGATGTGTTTAGACTCGATCAAGAACGGTTTGTTGCGGAACAACGACAAACGCCGTGGATTATGGCGTTGATCGCCTTCTTGGAAAGTGGGGCGCTTGCCTTAGATGCTCAACTTCGTGCGAAAGTGTTATTGATGGCTCCTAACTATGTCGTTAAGAACGGTGTCCTCATGCGTCGTGTCCATTTGAAAGCTCGAGCTGCGCATGCTCGAACGATCGAGGTTCCAGTGATTCCTCTCCCTTTTATTGCTACAGTACTACATCATTGTCATACGGATGTTTGGGCAGCTCACATGGGTGTCACTAAGACGAGGGACCGAGTAAGGAGGCACGCGTACTGGCATGGTTGGAAGCGAGATGTCGATGAATACGTTCGGGAGTGCAGCACTTGTGGTAGTGGGAAGGGTTATCGCCCTTGGAAAAATGGACTCATGCAGCGGATGCCTATCCAAGATCTGTCTGGACCGTTTTCATTGCTAGTAGTGGATGCTGTAGGTCCTCTTGTCACTACTCCTCGCGGGAGCAAGTTTATTCTAGTCTTTGCCGACTACTTTACACGATGGGTGGAAGCGTTTCCGATCAAGCGACTTGACACTGTTACGTTTGTTGAGACGATGGTGAATGAGGTCATTTCTAGACATGGGGTACCCGAGCGACTGTTGAGTGATCAAGGGTCTAATTTTATATCCGAATTAGCGCGATCTTTTTACGAGACACTTGGCATTAAGAAACTCTTCGGAGCTGCTTACCATCCTCAGACACAAGGTTTGGTAGAACGATTTAATGGTACGCTCATCGGGATGCTCAAGATGTTCGTGAACGAAGCTCAGGACGATTGGGACCTTTACTTACCACGAGTCCTGTTTGCATATCGGACCTCTTATCATGAAGCGCTCAAGGATTCTCCCTTCTTTAGCCTATACGGTCGGGACCCAATACTCCCACTGGACCTAGCTTTCCTGAACACCAATCCTGAGTGGAAGAGCAATGAAGTGGCTGCATACCGAAGACGACTATACTTATCGCTAAGAGACACTCGACGACTAGTAGAAAGACAACTACTCAAGGCTCAAGGAAGGCACGAGCAACGACTTGAAAATCAGGTGCCTGCGAAATTTAAAGAAGGTGACCCCGTCTGGGTGTACCAATATTTTCGCGCTCGCCGAGGGGAAAAGAAGACCAAGAAGTTAGCCTTCTCTTGGCACGGACCGTACCGGGTGGTTGGAACAGTTGGAGAGAACTCTTACCGGATAGCTATCCCTACGCACCCTAACCGAGTAGTGACGATCAACGTGAACCGATTGAAGCGTTTCCGAGGACGGTGGAGTCGTCCTTTCCCTTCGGATGTGCCTGTTGGTGTGGAGACTCAGTCAGGACTGGATGATAACGGCCCTCTCACCGAGGAAGATTTGCCATCGACGAGTTACGTGGAGAGACTTGTGATCGGAAGTGAGGAGACTGCCTTTTCTGGAGTGAGTTATCCCGTCGTCGACATTATTGCGAGACGAAAGAAAAACGGTGAAGAACAGTTCTTAGTGTTACTAGCCACCTATGAGACCTCTTGGTGCTCTCGTGCTACCCTCCTGCCTACTTACAGTGTTCTTATTAAAGCATTCGAAGATGCTCAGCGAAAAGAGCGAGGGCTTCCTGAACTCCGTAGGAGCTCGCGACTGGCCGACGCTAACGTGGCCGTCGATGAAGATGAGATACTTTTCTAGTGTGGAATGACTTGAGAGCTACCTATGGAATGGCTCGATGGTGAGAAGCCTTGTGCGAATAGTACTGGGAGTACATTCGGCACGATTTTATATTTGAACTCTATTTTACGTATATGGTGTTAGTGATGAACTGAGGATGCTCTTGTTACCTCACTATGGATTACCGATGAACGCCTGTGATGATTCTGTGAGAACGAGAAACTGGAACTGATAAACTTTGAATTATGACTACCTTACGTGCAAACTCTCATTTGGACGGACAGACGGGAGATCCTGTTTTTGACTTCTTCGCTGGAGGTTTCTCTTCATCTTCGTCCGAACGAATCTCTTCGGTGTCGCTTGTCTCGATGTCGGTGTTCTTCCTCGAGCCTTCTTTTCTCTTGTTGGATTGACTCTTCCCGTTGTCTGAATCTGTTTCGCTGATGTCAGACGTGGATCCGTCTTTGGAATGCTTCTTTCCCTGGTCGGTGTGACTTGACCCTTTTGCATCTTTGAAAACACTGGCAGTGTAGGATCCATCGGAATGCTTGAATGGCGAATATCCACTGATCTTCTCTTCTTTGCGATTGAACGGCTCCACAACTGGAAAAGGATACTTGCCTGCCTCTAGCTCATCACTAATCCTCTTGCCCAACTTTTGAAGACGTGTACAATGGACTAACTTCGACCAAACGCCTCTTGACAGATCTCCTACCCAGTGATCACTCTGTGGATCTTCCTTGGAACAGATATCCAAACGCACTCGAGCTAAAGCACGCTCACTAAGGCGATTTTCTGGTTTGCCTTGACTGGGGTTAAGGGCGTCCGTTTGCACAAGTAAATCAGTGATATTGGAGAAACCTCCATCATCAATTCGGAACGGTTTGAGAGAATCTCTGATCTTGAGGCAGTACGCTTGCTGGTCGTGGCGAAATAATTCACTCAAATTCTGAATAATGGGTCCATGGTAACTTTTCGCGTCCGGAGAGTTCTTACCTGGTTGGCCTCCCCACCACATGAGCAAGCGAGAACTGTTCACGGCTTCAATCCTCTTGAGAAACTCGTAGTATCCCCATGTCTCAATGCAGAATGAAATGAAATCCAGTCTCTCGATGATTGCGGACATCTTCGCCTTTCGACGCTGCGTCTGTGCGCTGGACCCTCTTAAAGGAACATTCAGCTGCCAATCCCAGAACTTCGGACGGTTCTTCATCCAGAAGCGCCAATGATATAAGTGCAAGTCACTGAAAATTTCAGGATCATACCACACGATCGAACCTTCCCAAGGGTACGCTCTTTCATAGGGAGATACTTTCAGACTGGCTGCTTTTCGGTAAATCTTCTCAACATCTCTCTTGACTTGATCGGGGGTACGGTCTGCAAGCTCGTGTGGAAAGTACTTGGTGGATTTAGCCGGTGGTGGGTCCTTCCTTTTCTTGGACGTCTTAGTGGGAGATGACCTCGGGGACGATGAAGAAGGACTCGAAAAATCTGTGTAATTGGAGAACCTGTGGTGATCTGCAGCTTGTCTACTCATACGCTGACGAGACGGTTTCGGCAAGATCGTGATCAGACCACTCAGAGCGTCACTCGCATTCCCTGTCTTGTCGATTATAGCCTCAGCTATATCATCAAGCACTTCCAATCCCACGGAACTCTCATTGACGCCAATAATTTCGCGCATTTCACTCCAAAAAGAAAGCTGAGCGAGGCGATTCTGTTGAGTCGTATTCGCAGCTTGCTCTTCCTCTTGTTCCTGCTCGAGCAGAGCCGTAACTTGCTTGAACTGTTCCAACAGAGCCGACTTGCTAGATGTCTTCACCATGGCTAGAACCAGTTGTCGTGATCTGATCACTGGAGGTCGAATTTGCAACTGAGCTTTTCTGTCATTGAAGCTAACTCGAAAGAATGCTTCTCTGTTGATGATTCTTCTGATGGGTTTTGACAACTGCGACAAGGTGACGAGAAAAGAGAAGGATTTTTCTGTGAATGTAAACGCTGATGGAGAAAGAAGACCTCGTGGATCGTAGACTAGAGCTATTCTCAGGCCTTTCCCGACAAGGCGAGGTGTACCTTGTCGAAGCATTTTCAGTTCGACTGCACAACGTGTTCGTGCCGGCAAGGAAAAACTTAAACGCTTCTAGATGGACGAGTATGTCCGCTTGGAACTGTTACCTGCCTACTTGGGTGCTATCGGAGTATGGGTGTTAACGACCCCGTTAAGACAAGTAGCTTGGACATTCTTCGTTCAAGTATGGCGAGTGATTAGTATGAACGGGAACTTGCTGTTAGAGTTCGTCGCACGCTATCAGGCCGTACTGCGAGACCGCGAATTGCGTCGACTCGAAGGACCTGCTTACGCGTATGCACTGTGGAGCGCCGTGTTCGCTGTGCCTGTTCAAGTGTTACTTGATAACGAAGATGAATTTGGAAGATACGGTCGGATGATCAGAACCTGGTGGACAGCTCTACAAGTCACTTACGGCGTTTATCTTCCTGATCTGGTCGTGCGTACTTGTTGGTCTACTGTCAGATACTATCGGGCCTTAATTGGAGCTGCTATCGCTACTTGGATGAGAATGTTGTCTGTCATGAAGGGTCTTTGCTGGATTCTATTATTACTGCTGTCAATGGCGATACACTTACCAATGGCGAGTTACGACCTCTTGGAGTTCGTGTCCTGCGGTACAGTAGGAGTAGCGTTCCTGTTAGTTGTCACGACTACGCTTTGCTACTTCATTGGTTGGGTTCCCGAGGGTTACTACACCAGTGGTACAGTCATCATTGTAGGAGTAATCACCCACTGTTGGCGTCTCGGAGATGGTGACGGCAGACTCCGTGGAGTTACTCCAGACACTCTGACTAACGAAGCCTTACGTAGTGTCCGGACGGACGCTGCTACACGAAGGCGCAAAGAAGCTGCAAACTTGACTCGACTTCGAAACACTGAGACTGAAGAACTACAAGACTGTCGAGACGATAATGATGGAGAGCGGAGACCCCAAGAGACACAAGTTCGGAGATCTAAGCGTGAAAGGACAATTGGAACAGGTCCGTTGATGGACGGTGTTACCTCGGATCTCAATGCAGCTGAGCAAATGGTCGTGCAGCTATTACGGAGCATGGCCCAGGTTCCCGACGTTCGCCGAGGACGGCAAACTTCTAGTTGGGGAGAATGTCCCGTGCCGGGATCGGATGGGGTGGTGCCAGGGGGTGGGACCCTGAGCCATGGCTCCGCTACTACTACTGGGTCTTCCGACCGGGTTAAAAGGGATGGGATCCATAATTCAAGTACCAGGGCGGGGTATCAGGCTTGAAGAAGCGGGACCGTTCCTGGGTGCATAACGGAACAGTGGACTTTCATTGATGGCGCGAGGTCATCACGGCGGATGACCGAGGCGAAGCATCCTGTGAGAATGAAGAGCCTACTAGTATCTCATTAGCAAGTTTGATGAGTGTATCTTCGCGAGGAAGATACTTGGTGCATGTCTTTGCTTTGGAGGACGGAAGGCACGTCGTAGAGACCAGGTCACCCAAGTGGAAGGGGTGTCCTGCTCATGAGCGTTCTTTGTCTTCCGTGGAACACTTTTATTTTTTTAGTCACTCGTACTTTTACCTGGCCTAACACAAGTGGAAACAAGTTCTTTACTTTTGGTTTATCTCACACATCTAATCCTCCTACACACCCCTCTCGAGACCTGTACTCTTTGATAACAACCCGCGAGATACTCGACCCAATCAGGGGAAGTACGGGACATGTTCAGCGTACCGCATGTGAGATTACAGCACCCACTGACGTCCTCGAGAGTCTCGGCAACGGTGCTGTGGAGCTGCCACGCCGACAAGTCTTCATTCTTGGTGTGTCCCTTTTCCTAACTGCTACTGAATGTGGTGTACTTTAAAATTGGTATATCATACCAAGGTGGTGTTGATAGCCATTTTGGGTGGTGTTGATATCGTCTCTCTTGCGAACATTTTTGCCTGTTTACAATACAGCTACTTAAACAATCTCATAATTACTATCTTTGCATAATCAAGGAAATTGGCAACATCTAGCGCACATTTTTTGCAATACACAGCACCACAGCTACAAAAACAATCTCATAACCACTATCTTTACATAATCAAGAAAATGGTCTAGGAGCATAATTGATACCTTGCTCCGCAGCTGGGCAACCGAAAAGGAGTGGACGGGGGTGCTCAGCAAAGCGCTACCGCAGCGCATGCTTAAGTAGTAAACGTGCTCTTGGATACGCGCACCAACATGAGGGAGCCACAATAGAGAGCCGCCACTGGTGACAGCTACGAGCTCCTGGTGACCACCACATGTACCCGTAGTTAAATATCTGTAACTGGAAATGTTATTGTGGAGATGGCCACACGTAAAATTCTTATCAATTTCTCCACCCCTGTTACGACCACTTCACGGAATGCTAAGTATCCGAAGTTAACGTGGGTTCAAGCTAGTAAAGAGCAACCTTATCTCATACATTTCCTCGACCAGACAAAACTCTTTTGCAGTGAAGAATGGCGTCGGGATATGATGAATTATACACTATCTGGTATGGTACAAGTGTTTTTAGCGGCTCACGTTTGGATATCTGGCGTTGTGGCTATTTTGCTTGATTCTAGTTCCTCGCCAAATTGGAATAAAGATCATTCCGGAATTCACTCGTTCTTCGCAGCTAGAGGGTGTCACTATTGGAAAGCAGTACAAAGTGGTTCGTCTATAAACTTTTTTAATTAAATCAGTTTTTAGGTTTCTGTTGAAAAATGCTATTTGCTTGCTGTCTCTTGAAGACAGAATAACAGATGAATGCAGCTTTTGACCGACTCTCTTCTCAAAGTTGCAAACATCCAGCGATATCGCATCTTAAAATTTACAGTTGCAAACTGTGACACAACCATAGTAAACAAAATGGTATTCAATTTCATCGATTATCATTGTGGGAAAAGTAAGGAATATATCCACTCCAGAACATCTATGACTCCAAACAAAAGTAGTGGCAGGTTTCGACTGCGCACTAAAGCCAAATCACTAAGACTGTGAAGTTTCTACATATCCCTGCAGTACAAGTTGAACCGAGATACCAGTTCGATGGACATAACCACACCACCAAATCGTGCAGAGCTTTCTTTCTTTGCTGAGACACCACGTGATTGTGATCCGAGCAACGACTTTCTTGTCTGATCATCAAGTTTTTATCTTCAAGGCATTGATTAGATCTCTAGTGAGGAATGGTGTCGATCAGTACCATAGAAGCTCTAATCTTGCATTAAGATATCCTCATTTCGTTTGGAGATATATTAATGCCCGTCAACATGCAATGCACAAAAGAGCTGGTCTCTATCCTATACCGATATAGGTAATGCCTAGTTCTACGTTCATGCACTGTATATGGTGTTGTCCACGATCTCATGTACTGCATAGTAAGCAGTATGAGATCTACGCCTGGTTTTGAATTTGACCTCGAATCTACATTATCTATTTCGCCCTCTCTACACACTGTTGTCCAATTGAATTGATAAATGGTGTCAATGAACGTATCATCGTCAAAAGTAATATAAGTAAGTCGCATCGCTATTACCGTGTGGTTCAGCCGAAGCCTTCGGCGCTATGGCAACACTACGATACACATCTTAGTGCTTTGCATCAGGGCTGAAGTTATCGCTGAGGAGAACTTGTTGCCAAAAAGTTTGGATGGATCCTAGATGCCCACTTCGCAATACGCACCGGGAATACCAAGACGCTCACTGTCAAAGATGCGTGTGCTATCACTAGTGGCTCTGATTACCCTCGTCTCAGCCGCATCAGGCTCCACCACATCGGAAACCATCGGCATTGCCCACGTAAAACACAATTCTAATCGTGAGCTAGCTGGTGGACACAAGCAAGTCAAGCGATCACTACGCCAGTATGATTTTAACGAATTAACCAACCCCACGTCCAACCATGAAGAGAGAGGCATCGTTGATAAAGTGGACGATATAGCCACGAAGGTGGACGATGTGATTGGTAAGGCTAAGATTCCAACTAACTTGAACGCGGCGGTAGAGAAGGCGACAATGACGGCGGACGATATGGCAGCTATGGCGAAAAAAATTGCTGCGAAGTACCCAGAAGGTTTGAGTGCTGCGACGATGAACCAGATCCAGAAAGTTGAACAATTAAGGCTGAAAGATGTTGCTACATACTCCAAGAAAACTGGTAAATCAATGCGCAGGACAATTGAGCCCTTTGAAGGCATCAAGATCGCTCCTCAAAGGTATCTGGAATCCCATGTAGGACGCGGCGACCAACTCTATGAAAATGGCAAGCGACTGCTATCATCCGCCGTGGTCTCTCGATCTGCCAAGGAAGGTGGCGGCGACGTTCTCCTCATTTCGAGTTCGAACCCGACCAAGAACGACTGGCTTCTACCGAAGGGAGGTTGGGAAAGGGGTGAGGACATCAAAAGCACAGCGTTGCGAGAGGTCATCGAAGAAGGAGGAGTACGTCGATCTATCTGCTTGCCTCTGAATTTCAGTATTAATCTTTGCCTCTGCAGGTTAAAGCGAAACTGCTGCACAATATGGGCGACTTCACAGATGACGGGCACAAATACTACACCTACATGATGCGATCAGACACAGTGTATGACGATTGGGCCGAGAGTGTGCGCTATCGCCTATGGGTATGTGGCTGCCTGGGCGAAAGATCAATGAATGTTTTACGAGAACTAAGAAACGTGTTGTGTTAACCAAACAGGTTTCGTACGAAGATGCAATCAAGCTACTTGCGAAACGCCCGCAGATGGTCGATATGGTGAAGAAAGCGCAGGAGACAGATGAACTTATCAAGCTTGGCCAATTAAAAGCTGTAGACCCCAAGCTGGCAAACGTCGCCCTACCGATGTAGTTGATGGAGAAAGCAACATTGTTCTACCAATGAACTAATTAGTTCAGAAATGACACTAATGTTAAATCCACGTCGAGTTGTTCGTGTGTGGAACAAAGTACTGAAATATACTACAGTACATTGATGAAGACGAAAGAGTATGTGATCGATTTCAGGTAAACCAAGCATCCAACGAGCTCATGGGTACGCAAGCAGCAGAAAACTAGACTGGGTACAAAACGTGAGTTAGCACTCATTTCTAAGTAATGGGTTTTCAGGGTCCCCGCCAAAGTACGAAATTGTTGAGTTCATGTAATCGACGCTTTGGTACCTCACATACTGGGAGCTCGCGCAGGACAAAGTCTTAACAAGTCGACAACCAATAACTAAGGTGACGGAGTCACACGAGCACCTCGCTTGAGGAAGTGTGCTATTAAGAGTATACAAACTCTAAGTGAACGGCGGTTCACTAGTGAGGAGACTTGATAGACAGTTTAGAGTAGATTTTAGACTGATTTATTTATAGTTAATTAGGTCATTTGGTCTGTAATACAAATAACTAATAATTTATTATATTTATAATAAACTATAAATTTATCCTTAATATGCATATAAAAAGTAGGTCAAATGCCATTGGTTGGCCCTCAGCCGCCCTGCCTACGTGGCAGTGGTGTGGTCCACGCCACCTATGACAGAGTATTCACAAAATGAATACTCACAGAAGTATATCTACTTCTAGAGATGGTACCCTATCTGGGGTACCCCTCATGTAACCCCGTTACATCCTCCCCCACTTAAATTGAGTTTACCCTCAACCAATGGGGAGATAGGAAGAGAGCGCCACTCCCTTTCCTTCTCTTGTCGATACCCATCGACAGTCCACCGTTGTGGCTTTGCGGCTTCATTAAGCCTTTTTGCGTAAATGTAAAGCACCGAGGTTCCCACGTCAACCTCTCAGAAGATGCCCAGGAAGGCAAGCACCCACGGCGCTTCAGCGCCTTCCAAGTCTATGATCGAGTTCAAATACTGCCAAGACCAAGTCGAAAGACAAGGCCACTTCGCGCAAGAAAGCCCGCAAGGCGGCTTCCAAGGCAGGCAGCAAGCCTACCACTGCTGCTGCCACCCAAGGAGGGAGTCCACGACGTAGTCGCTCGCGATCCTTGTCGCCCGATGACAGACCGAACCCCCTGTGCGCCTACCAGGACCACGGTCCTGGGGCGGAGTCCCCGGTCTTTGACATCCCAATGATTACGGGGTCAGAGTCCGATGGGGACACTACTGGATCCACCAAGAATCCTACTCCTGCACAGGATGCCCCTTCGCAGGATGCTCCTGTTGGTGATTCTGAATCATCAGAGGCTAAGACAGCTTCGACGAGCTCGCCCGCCAAGAACCTTACCTTAGACGAAGGTAAGGCTTGATCCCAAGCTGAGAAAGCAGCTCCTCAAAACGGGCTGACGAGGGTGCTGCTGCTGCTAAGAAGCGCACAGCCCCTGACTCTCCTTTTCGTGAGTCTAGTCTACCAACAGGTTACCATAACCTATTCGACTCTGAGTCGGACGAGGCAAAGAGGAGGGGGATTTTACTGAACCCCAAGAGATCTCCAATGATCTTGACGACCTGCTGGAGCGCTATCAAGCTGCTCAACTGCAAGGCGCTACAGCGGCAGCATCCTCTGCGCCTTCCATACCGGTGTATCCCGCGGATACTATCCACCGGATATGAGGACTGGGTCTCCCATGTTCTTGGAGCACCTCAAGGCCCCTCGTGGTCTCAACCATGGGAGCACTTCAAGTGGCGCCTATGAGCGTGTCTTGGTTCAAGACGAACCGCTCGTTGTCAACGACATCGAGGCCGCTAGGTGTGTGCTGCTTGCACCACACCGAATTACACTCAAGGAATTTACGAGTCTCCGGAAAAAACCGGAAGACCGTTGGGGCTCTTCCCCGTGTGGGATATCCTTGGATACAGTCCGAGAACACCACAACCCAATCTCAGGAAGAAGACTTGTTCTGGAGATGGGTTTCTCTCAAGAATATCGCAGTTCAGGAGTTGAAAGAACTCCGAGAAGGTCGCTTGCTGTCCTATGTCTTGGACCAGGGCGATCTTCGCACCGAGTTTGCCCACCCAATCGCTATGCGGCAACTCCACTCCGTCGCGGAGAGATTTAGACAACAAACTAAGTCTAGCGTTCATGATGAACGAAGGTACGATTCCGTCAATCCTGGAACCGTACACCGTAAGACGGCTAAGAAGTCGCGGGCTACTTACGCCCCAGCTGTTGCTGATCCCAAATCTCAACAGCCTTCGGGCAGTCAACCCGGAGCCAGTCTTCCGGCTCCCACGAGTTCTGTGACGAGGGGTAACCTCGCCACTTCACAAGCAGCTGGCGCTTCCCAGAGCGCCGCCGCTCACGGACGATCCCCTCCACATGGAAGTGGAGTTCCCCGTTCAGATCAAGGAGGGCAGGAGGAGCTCTCACACGCCTTTGGGTATGAGGCTCCTTCTTAGCCTTATCCTTCTGGACCCTCAACTTCGTGTCGGGACTCTGTAGGGTCCCTGTTAAGCGGCGAAGTTTGTCAGCTTCGGGAGCGTGTAAACGCGATCGAGATAGCCCTTGGGTTTGGACCTGGTGGTCAGGCTGCCGCTCAGGCTGGCAAGCCGGGGGCCCTTGAGGTCCTTCGTCGGGATTTGGACGCTCTTGGTCGTGAGACTCGAGACCTCCACGGACCCGTTGACCGCCGAGTTCCGGTTTCCTCCCTGAAGGAACTCCGTCGATGTTTAGACGATTTAAGCCATGAGGTGCATGGTCGGATGCCCTCTTATGAGCTGCAGGGGTACTCGTACCACTCGGCTTATGGGTATAGTTCTTACCCAACGTCTTCCCATTCGGTACCGTCATACCCTTCGTATGACTCGCGTGGGTACCAGCCTGCGTTTCATTCACAGGCTTCGACACCGGCAGTTCCGGTTGCCCAGAGGACTCAGCCTCGTTTCGAGGAGGTGAGCTCTCACCTTGGTCTTCCTCCGTCCGAGAAGGAAGACCCAGCGGATCGTGATACCGCTTAAGACGCCCCACGTAGAACGTCGGGTGCGTCGCCATTGACATTGGGAGGTCAATGATGTACGCCGCGCCATGTCTGGCCAGGACCGCAAAGGGTCCGATGAAGCGGTGCTTTAACCGGTTGCTCTCTACAGAGCTAACCACCTTTAGCGGTAGGTTTTAAGTGTCTACTAGGACTAATTCACCCTTTTTAAACACACCTAAGTTTCCTCTTCCATATTTGTCTGCGTACTCCTTTTGTTTGTCTTGGGCTGACGCCATTGTGTCTCTAACCCGGCTAATTAGCGTCATCCTGTCGTCTATAAACGACGAGAATTGTCTTTGTAAAGACTCAGCCTCAATGTCTGAGACCAGGGAGGAAAAGGCTTTCCGAGCCTCTTCCCCACTTACGATGGAGGTATCGGTGCCGCCCCGCAAGGTTAGCGGCACCTAGGGGGTCGTAACCCATTCAAGTAGAACGGGGCAAGCCCCGTTGATGCGTGTACCGCGTTGTCGAGTGCAAACCCAACCATAGGCGGCTGGTCAGACCAGGACCGAGGTGCCTAAGCACAGATGCTCCGTGGAGTATCTTCGAGCACGCGGTTGACGCGCTCCGTCTGACCATTTATCTGTGGATGGTCCGCAACTGACATCGTCAACTTAGTTCCAGTGGCTGGAACAGGGTGTCCCAGAACGCCCCTGTGAAACGCGGGTCTCTGTCCGAGACGATGGTCTCTGGAAGACCATGATAGCGAGACACGCTATCTAGGAACAGCTGTGCAGCTTGTTTCCCGGTGACCTTGTCACATACCGGAGCAAGATGTACCATCTTGCTCAAACGGCAGACAAACACCAATATGCCGGTGTTGCCCCTGTCATCGGCCGGCAGGCCGAAGACGAAGTCGAGACACATCGACGTCCAGCAGTCCGCTGGTACTGGTAGGCTCTGCAGTGGAGCCGAGGCGTGGCCCGAAGGCTTCACCCTCTGACATGTTTCACATGTCTTGACATAGTGTGCCACCCACTTATACATGCGGGGCCACCAAAATGTCTGAGATACCATTTGGTAGGTCTTCTCCCGGCCAAGATGGCCACTTATCGGCGCATCATGCGCCTCCAGAAGTATGTCATACTTCAGATCCTCGTCGTTTGGAACGACAACCCGAGGAGGATCTCTAGGGTCTACTCTGTAATGGAGTAACCCATCGGCCAGTTCATAACGATGGAGCTGCGCCCGCTGTCGAGGCGAAAGCCTGTCGACTTTGGCGTCCTTGCCTTCGGAGAGGAACCGTACCACGGGTGTGTAGTTCTCGTCCTTTTGATACACTAAGCGTATCAGATCGTATAGATCTGTCGTGACCCAACTGACACGGGTTAGCTCATAGTCAGGTCGACGCGACAATGCATCGGCAAGCACATCACCGGCTTGTATTAAACGTGAAATTGTATTCCGCGAAGAATGACAGCCACTTCGCCTGTTGCTGCGCCAAATGCGTCGGGCTAGCGGCGGTTCGTAAGGATGCGTGATCAGTGTAGATCACAAAGGGAAGAGATGAACTCTAAACTTGACAAGAGCATCCTTTATTGCAAGTAGCTCCTTGTCATGAACGGGATAGTTCCGTTCGGCAGCCTTCAACTGCCTGGACTGGAAGGAGATGACGCGTTCGCGTCCTCCTTCGTCCTTCTACAACAGCGCACAGCCTATGGCATAGTCAGAAGCGTCACAAACGACGCTAAATGACTTGTTTTCGTCCGGCAGGGCCAGGACTGGCGCTTGCTGCAAGCTCGCCTTGATGCTGTCGCAAGTATCCTGGTGCTGCCGCTCCCAGACACAGTCGGCATCCTTCTTTAAGAGATCCGACAAGGGCAGCGTACCCTGCGCTGTACTTATGAAGATAGTTGTCTAAGACCAACCACTTCCGGAGGTCCTTCTGTGACCTCGGGGTCGGCCAAGCCGCAATAGCATTGACCTTCCCTGGATCGGCGCGTAAGACGATCCTGCTTACATAGCCGCCGAGGACCTATATCTCCTCAGGTGCAAAGACGCATTTGTTGATGTTGGGATAGAGCTTGGTAGCTCTCATGACCTCAAACACTCGACGGAGGTGCTTCAAATGCACCTCCATAGCCGTCTGACCGCCTTCGGCACGGCTATGGACGAATATATCGTCGAAGCACGTCTGAGCGAACGTACGCAATGGTCTAAACAATTGTGTGACCAAGCGATTGAACGTCGCTGGGGCATTCGATAGCCCCTGTGGCATCACTAGCGACTCCCACAGCATCCCACTCGGGGTGCTCACTGCGGTGAGAGGAATGTCACTCTCCCGCATCAGGATCTGGTAGTATCCGTCTACCAGATCCAGGGCACTGTACAGCGTACAACCCGACATGCTGTTTAGCAACATATCCTTGCGAGGGATCGGCGTCTGTGCCGGTACCGTCGCATTGTTCAGCTTGTTGTAAGCGTGAACCAGACGCCACTTCCCGTTCGGTTTCCGAACGCAGAAGGTCGGCGTCGAGTGCGGGGACTACGATTCCCGCACCATGCCCGACTTCGCCTTCTCGGCGAAGAAGGCATCTATCACCTCGCACTGCTCGCGAGGTAGAGGCCACTGCCTCGTGACACAATACTTTGTGCCAGGCACGAGGTTAATCTCGTGCCGTACTCCCCGATCCGGCGGGAGTTGGGATGGTGGGTGCTTCGACACCACATCCGAGTACTCTTTCACAAGAGGATACACTGGATCCTCCGGGTTCTTGAGAATCTCAGAATCCAAGCGCGTTGCTTTTCGACCAGCCGTGCCGGTGGGGTCTCAGCCTCCGAGTGTGGTACTTGGTTATCCACGCGGGAGGTACTCATCTTCGTTGGAGTCAGCGACTCCCAGTACTTCTTCGGGCGCATAAGCGCCTTGGCGACCATCTCTGGCGCCCCAGTCCCGGACAGAGGTGGAAACATTACTCACCAAAGCTCTGAGTGCGGACAAATCGATCCAGAGCTCGTACTTTTCGAACCACGGCATGCCCAGAATCAAGTCGTACTTGTCCATGTCTAGGACAAGGAACGCCTCCGTGCTGTCAAAGTCCTCAAACTTTACCTCCAGGTCCATACGGACCCCAGGTACGTTAACCACCCTACCATCGGGCAGCATCACCGAGACCTGGCCCCTGACTTCGCTTTCTCGCAAAGCATCGGCATACTTGTCGCCATTCCGTGCGACCGTCTGGCGTCGAGCAAAGTTCGTCGACGCCCCAGAGTTAATCAGGACTCTGAAGGGATCACCGTATCCCCGTACACTCGCGTGTACCACGAGCAGTCCGCCGCTGCTCTTTCTCGTTGCGAGAGCACCCAGGCTCTCAGGGGCTAAGCCTCCATGGCGTGCGCCGTCCGTAGCAACGGATGGAGCTCTGTACGGCCGTACCCAGTTCCATGGGTACCGGCCCGGTGCTAGCTCCAGCTGCTGGAGCTCCTTGCACTGCGCCTGACGACGCATTGTGGCCTTGCCACACCGACGTAGGAGTACGAGCCTGTCGGTGGCTGTACTCCTCTTGGAGGGCGATCTGTATCTCCTCCTCCTTAGTGTTCGCATGCACGCGGAACAACTGTGTGCAGAATGGGCCCACCTTCAGGCCATCCATGAACACTGTCACCTTGATGTGTTCAGGTAGGTGGTTCCCCACCAGAGATGCAGCGAGTACTCGCACCTCCTGGATGTACTCATGCAGCTCATACGTCCCTTGTTTACAGGCAAGGAAGCGCGAGCGCTGGCGATACTCATAGTTCGCCGGAAGGAAGGCGGCTCTAAGGTGTTGACACAGCTGAGCCCATGTTGTGAAACAACCCGGCGTTGTCACTTCGCGCGTGTACGCCCAGGTCTTCGCCCGACCTCCTAGGTTGGACAGGACGAAAGCGAAGTCGATCGGTCGAGATTAGAGCCGCGTCCATCGCGAGCTCGACCTCTCGGACCCAGAAGTGGAGGTTCTCTCCCTCCTTTCCCTCATAAGGATTAACCTTAAGCCTCAACGGCTTAGGTTGGGCTGGCTTTAGTTTAGCCACGGGGGTCTGCAGCCCCTGTACGTGAGCTATGATTCCTCGTCCATACGCGTTGAACGCCTCGATGCGTTCGACCTGCTCGGCCGGCGTAGCAGCCGCCAAGTTTCGGAGGGCATCTACTCCAAAGATATCCGCCATATCCCGGACCGACTCAAACTGAGCGTCGATGAAATGAGGGAAATCCCCTCTATCCATCTTGGCTTACCTTGTAGGAGCCACTACGAGGAATAGACTACGGTCGGGATGTCACTTCGGTTGTTCTTATTGCGAGTTGGAAGTGGATATCCTGCATTGAGTGTATGCTGAAAGACTTTGTTAGCGAGTGATGACTGAAGATCAAGACTACTGTTGAAGAGAAACTTTCAGGAAAGGAACATAGGGGTTTTCCGGGAAAGTCTTTTGTATGCGTGCAACTTCAATTGGTGGCTGCGGCCAGTAGTCTAGAATGGTTTACGGGGATTTTACGGCTTGCGAAGCTTTCCCCTACACCAACACTTAAACAACATGAATCACAATCACCTTTTACTCGCACTACACAAATTAGTTTAACTACTTTGCAGATTCTTCTCAGTTCACAGAGGTGAAGTGCTACGAGATCAACTTATAGTTCTCGTACCCACAGAGGATTCAGGCAGTCAATCTACCTTCTAAGAGCCATATAGGCTTAAGGTAGTCAATCTACCCGCGTAGGTGTGGATTGACTACAAGTGCTACCAAGTGTGACGTGGTCACACGAACACCTTGCTGTAGGAAGCGTGCTATTAAGAATATACAAACTCTTAGTAAACCGCAGTTCACTAGTCCCTGGTCTGAGGGTACTTAATAGCCAGTTTAGAGTAGATTTTAGCGAGTTTATTTATAGATAATTAAATCATTTGGCCTGTAATACAAATAACTAATTAATTATAATCTTTCTTATAGAATAGTAGATCAAATACTATTGGTTGGCCCTCGACCTACGTGGCAGTGGTGTGGTCCACGACTGAGTATACACAAAACCAATACTCTCAGAAGTGTATCTACTTCTAGAGGTGGACCCTATCCGGAGTACCCCTCATGTAACCCCGTTACAACTTCCTTCAGTTAACATCACTACAAGCCTCCTTTGCAACCCTATACTCCTAATTGGACCAACCATACCAGTGAGTAAAATTACGCAAAATGAATAATGACAGTAGATTTCGCTCAAATTTCCTTTCAAATCATTGATTTCGACCTCCATCATTATCAATCAGATTGAAACGGACTTGATTGCTATTTCCAACTTCTAAAGATATTTAATTTAAAAGCAAAACTTATTATTATTGAGTAAATAGCAACACCGATTTGACAGCAACTTGTAGTGATTTTGTCGTTATCAATGTGCTTGAAGCGGACTTGAATTTCCGACTTCTAGATAAAATTAAATAATTCTTCAAGTAGAGCAATTTGGACAGTTTATATTGGGCAATGTGACGTGTCTAGCGAAGATTTCAAGTTCCCTGGATTTTACTCAGAGTTATTAGAAGGATGTGAACCGAGTTGACAAATAAACATAAGCATTTATTATTATTTTATGGACGAGTCTCCTGCCCAGGTATCCTGGATCAGATGTAAAGGGCTAGGTTTACTCAGATGCAGGTATCTCCCAAGTCTCGATCAGTTTCCTTTCAGGTTTTCGTTTATGGAGGAAATAAAATACCATTCAAATATTACACAGGTATCGGTAGCCGTGATACCTGGAATAGTCATGTGAACGCTTCACGAGCAAAAGTCGATGTGATGAAAACAATGGTTTGTCGGCCATCACAATTGCAGCTGAACCAATCATTTCGGCCAGGTATGGCAAATATGAACACGGGTCTCGTCCAGGTAAATGCCATGTATTAACCATTGCGCTTCGAACCACATACACCTTGTCGTGACCTACTCTTACCAGCGGCGCTTCAACTTCAAGCTTTCATACAGCATCTTCCAACGTAGCATGGTGATGCCAGCAGACGACACGTCTGTTGGTGCATCGCTTGACACGGCCTTCCAGAGGGAGAGATAAATATGGGACAGGTACTAACAGGTCTTCCTCCACTTCTTTAACGGAGCGCTTTTTCCGCCGGCGTGAAGACGACCCTCGATCTTCAGTCTTTTCCTCCTCCTCATCCGCGTCCTCCTCCTCCACGTACTCCTCCTCCACGTACTCCTCCTCCGCGTCCTCTTCCTCCGCGTCCTGCTCCGCATCCTCCTTCGCCGATTCCTCAGTGCCGTGGGTGTTGGCTTCCTTGCTCACGGCATGCGGACCAAACAGCATCGCGCTGGCTTGTTCACGCTCCTCTCTCGCGCGTTGCAGAGCGGCGGCTCTCTCAGACCGAATGCGAGCCTTCTGGACGGTCGCAAGGCGAGTCTTCTCCTCCGCCGCGGATTCATCCTTCCTCTCCCCTTCTTCGGCGTCTACTTCGGCTGCAGCTGCTGCCAAGCGTGCCTCCTCCTCTAGGCGAACCTCCTCCGCCATCTGCTGCTTGATACGAGCCGTCTTGTCGGTGCACGCCATAGCTGTGGTGTCCACTTCCGGCTTCACCGCGCCCGCCAACTGTGTGGGAGCTGCCGCGTGGCACCGGATGAGTGGCTGGGAGACGGAAGAAAACTAAAATTTTGGAAAAGAAACGGTAAACTAAAAACCTGCTCAATGCCTGTTGTCATACCTGGTCGATGCCTGCTGCAAAAAAACTGGACGCGAGCCGTGCCCTTATTTTATACTATTATAATACCACTTCATCATCACGAATTAGCACTACTGAAGAATTGAGAACGGCATACCGATGTCACATGCACAAGTTCACGTAAATATTGCTTGAGTCTTTTATGGATAACACCCAGTACGAGTACGTAGGTCAGAAAGGCGTACTGAGTTGGTCATATTTACTGGCGTACACTGTTAGTGGACAGTGGTATTGATTGTGAGATCGGCATTCAGCAACAACAAACGCTTCTGATATTGAGATCAATTCGGTAAAGCAAGTAATACGGACATTTGGTCCACGGCACTACCGATTTCCTTGGCTTATAGTGGTCCCAGCTTATAACGGTCAGCCAACCCGCGTACATTGTTTTGACGACACGGTTTATAACGGTCACTGTACCGTGTTTCTGGTACCCGAACTGAAATTGCTGCGGCATTTAACCGCGGCATTCATTTAGCATTTAGCAATGTCTGCAGCGCAAGGAAAACGGCGGTCGTCATTCACTCCAAGTCAGAAGCTAGATATAATTGAAGCCGTTGGGGACCCTCCAGATATGACCAGAGTTGGCCGCGATTGTTTTTTCCTGATCTAAGCCGTGTTGCCTACACATCACGTTGAAACGTAGTGTAGTCGTGGCTTAGAAAAAAACTACTCTTGAAGACCAATGTAGAAATGAAAGATAGCAATAAGAAGAAGGCACGACCGGAAGGAGTGTGCCCACGGCTCCCTGATGAGGTTAAGGACAACTTGGTGGTTTGGGTGAACGATCTACGAAAAGAGGGTGTACCAATTTCACATTCAATGTTAAGATTAGAGGCTTTAGCTCTGTGTGAGCAATTACGCGAGCATACTCCTGGGGTGCCATTCTCATGCGTGCGCCAGACCGATCGGTCATGGCCAAGTGGATCCGGGAGGAGTGGGATGCTCTGTCAAGTGACCTAATTGCAAGAGGATACAACAAATGCTACAGAAATCTATGTGATAAGAGCGATGTCGTGGCTGCCGCGTTTATAGCATGCCTAGAACAGCAGTGCGTTTTAGACAGAGAGGTAGGCGAAGTTGAATCTGACGATGATATACATACCTAAAACTTATTGTGAAAACCACACAAGATGTCCAATTTATTTGCTAATCGACCAATTTAGTGATCTAATAAGAACGAACTGGTATATATAAACGGAATACAACCTATAATTAAACGACAACTCTCCGATATATACTCCGTTTTATAACTTGCAATATTGTCCATATATACGTGTTATTCGTGGAATTCCCATGTCTGGCTGGGCATTCTGAGTATCTGTTGCATATATAAACTCGTCATGGAGAATACACAAGCTCTAGATTCGGTAAAAGTAGGCGAGTTCGGTCACACGAGCCAAACTAGTGCGCCTGTTCAAGATGCTGAGTTTGAGTTTGATGAGGAGATCGACAGCTTCGAGACGGTATATTCAGAAGCCGATAAAAATGTTAGTTTAGCGCTAGAGGTCTACATGTATACTACAAAACCAACTCGGCCCGATATGAATCTCTACATGAAGCCAACTTAGCATGCAAAACAAGCGCAGCTTGTCCCACTTACAAGTGCCAATTGGCATGATATGCTGGCAAAAACCAAAACCAACTACAGCAAGAAGAAGACGTTTGATGATCCGTTCGTTGTGCACCTACATATGTACGCTTCGAAGGAAGTAAACAGGTCATCCGCCGCGCAACACCAGCTCGGATTGAAGAGGCAGCAGCCGCCATCGACTCGTATCTGACGCAGCGACCCGACGTACAGGTTGGCGACATAACTCGCACACATTGGGCTATTAGTCAGGCACGTTAGCTCGAAGGCGCGGAGGTTACGTTGCCTGACAATGCCACCTTCCGCCAAATGCAGCATCTTGACGCGATGCAAAGCTCGACAAGAGAGGGAGATCATGAGGAGAGTACCTTCAGCACACTGGCTATACGGCTCAACGGTTGCACTGGGATGCAACTAACTATCAATATTCAGGAGCTTCGAGCAGCACTGGGGCTTCCAAACTACAGTCTTATAGCGCACGGGATACTAGCCAATTTTTAGGCACCAAGCGATCCCGCTGTTAACACAGAGGATATTGATCATTTAAGCGACTAAGTTGCTTGATTTAGAAACAAAAGTAAGATGAACACGATAAACTTCTCTCGCTGCGCTCTTTGAACTATTCCACCCACTCCTCCACTTCTGCCCCCCGTGGTTACTACTCCATATCCGCTGCGAAGACTTCTTCACCTAGACCAGTCGAACCATACCCACAGTGTCGAAACAGGTTCACCCCTATATCTTCGCTCTTTACGCACGCACGCATCGCTACCAATAAAACCTTCTCAGGATACAACGCAAACGTTAGGTTAGCATGTCTAGCTAACCACCGCTTCAGCTGCCCAAAAAGATCTCTATGGGATTAAACTGCGGGCAGTACCGAGGTAGGACATCCAGAACACCACCTACAGAGTGAATAGCAGCCTCAAACTCTGGGTACATGTGAATACATGCATTGTCCAACACGACGATGGACCTCGGAAGAGGCCACGGATTCAACCGGAGAAGAACACTCTCAACAAATGTCCGATGAAAGGCAAGCCGTGTCAAGGTACCACGAGTGGCACGCCACGCTACGAACCCGCTCACATCACAGGCTGCCAGGATCGACACTCGCTCCCCTCTTGCGAATGGTACACGAACAATTGCATGTTCTCCACACTTCGCCCACGCGTATCTCTGAACACTGCCTAAGCCTTTATTGGACGTCTCGTCAACATATACAAGCGGCTCGGGGTATACAAACCAATATCTCATTTTCGTTAGGAACGCCTCGATTTCTTGGGGACGGCTTCGCGGGCACGACGCTCGATAACCTTCCTGCTCAGCCCGAGGTCAAAACTTGAGTAGTCGCAGGATGCTTGGTGCTGAGAAGCTCTTCCCTTTTACAAACCTGGCACGCATCTCCACTTGCAGATCTTCCACGTAAAAACAGGGGTGTTCCTTCACATACTTACCTACAAATGCTAGCAGCGCGGGATCCCGCGCCCTAGTGCTTACGTACTTGTTAGGCATCACGTGGCCAGTCGACTTGAAGAACTTGTACCAGCGACGTACGGTGCGGCCAGAAACGCCGAAGATGCGGCCGACTTGTTCGCATGGAGCGCTGTATGCGTAGTGAAGGGTAATAGTTCGCCAACGAAAGTCTGCACAGTACATCGCGACGTCGCGCAAGTTCTAGAATGATTCGCTACGCTGGCACTTGTGGTCTTATCTCCGTCTATACAAACTCGGATTTATTCTCCAATTTAAATGTTTTTACCCAGATTTGTACACTGATTTATCGATTGCAAAGCCTTCGTTTATTAGCGTGCCCTTACCCTAAAACGTCCAAATAGCGGCCGATTATGAAGGACAAAGCATTCGACAATCACAATAAATGTATATATTTGTGAAAACCAAGCATGATGTCCAATTTATTTGCAAATCGATCGATTTAGTGACCTCATAAGAACGATATGCTATATATAAACGGAGCACAGGTACTAATTAAACGCCGGCTGTCCGATTAGTACTTCGTTTTATAAAGTCCCATCTTGTTTATATATACTTGATCGTCGTGGAATGCCCATGACTGACTGGGCTTTCTGAGGATCCGTCACTTATATAAACGTCATGGAGATAAGCTCTGGTAAAATGAGGCGAGTGTAGCCACTCGAACCAGACTAGTGTACCTGTTCAAGAGGCTGAGTTTGAGAAGATCGACAGATTCGAAGCAGTTATTCGAAGAAGACGAAAAAATTTAGTAGAGCACTAGCAGTATATTCTGTCACGACAACTCGGCCCGATATAGGTCTCTACATAGGTAAGTCAGCATACAAAACTATGAGAGTTCTACGGTGATGTAGTCTCATAGCTTCTCTCGTGGTCACTCACGTTCATGGTCAGGTCTCAGTACTGCTGAGAGTCGGCTTGCAGACTGATGTGTTCTGTGTAGTCAAAGGGGATTTTAGGCACGATGCTTTCCTCCTCGTGCGTAGGCACGTGGTAAGCATGCAGTACAGGCATGGCCAACGAATAAATTCATTCGGGATTTTACTCTCAACTATACAAGACTTCGTCTACGACATCTACTTCACTACGCACTTTAATTCCTCGCAGCGCTAAACGCTGCTAGGTTATGAGCCCAAAGTGTTTTGCTTTGTGAAGTGTACAAGTCAAATTGTACAAGACCGAAGTCATGGGTGATTAAGGAGCCGAAGCTGATCCTGCTGGTGCAGAAGGTGCTGCGGTCAATTTTGTTCGGGGGTCTACCAAGCCTCCGTTATTTGAAGGAACGTTCGAGCTCTATCGAACTGAATTGGAACTCTACTTGGACGAATGGAACGCATGGAGAATTATGATAGGAGCTGAAACGCGGCCGGAGAATGGAGATGCCGAACAAGCAGAGTTCGATAGACGTGACCGCCTGGCACGTGCTACCATTTTGCGTGGACTACGTGGTGGACGTAAAAATGATGACGCTTTAAAGGTATGTGGATTGTCAACGGCGGCAGAGATGTGGGAATTATTAATGTCCGACTACACTCAGCGCGAGTTTTCGTATGCGGTCTTATTACGACGTCAACTATACCAATGCTCTCATCAACCGGATCAGTTAATGACAGACTACTTGAAAATTATGACACAACTACGACAACAACTGAAAAACGTCGGTACTGAGCACACAATTACTGACGATGAAATGGCCCGTCTTTTGCTTATGGGCGTGGCTATGACTCACAGAGAACTTGTGGAGCAGTTTGACTTACCATCACGAGATGGACGCCCGCCGACACTGTTACAAATCACAAACGCTCTCCGATCACGAGACGAGCGAGACCGAATGGCAGGTCAAGGTGGTGCAGTGATGAGTATGATGAGAGGACGTGGTGGTCGTGGTCCTGGAGGGTTTTCACCTAATTTCGGCAGTGGGGGTGGACACGGCAGCAGAGGTGGTAGAAAGCCGTTGCCCAAGTGCTATCATTGTAAGAAACCAGGGCACTTAAAAAGAGATTGCTACCAGTACAAGAACAAGCAAGCAAAAGTGAAAGAAAACGGGGCAAGGTTAGCGAAGAAAGGAAAGGAATTTCAATAGAAACAGAATGCGAAAATCAAGAACGAACACGGTTAATAGAGCGCATGGCGTTTCTAAACAGTGGTCAAGATGAAAGCAGTAGCAGCGAGGACGACAATATGGTTGGAATGGTTCAGGAGATGCAACCAGGAAGCAATAGATACATTTCTGCACTATTAATGGGAAAAAGTGGATGTTACGACAAGATCCCCTTTGTGCCATTACCAGTAGAATATGTAGCGAAAGACAGTGTGAGAGCTGATGCAGTACAGTCGGTGGGTGATACGATATTGCAGTACAATGACTCCGGACGCATAAGCGAGTCAGGCTCAGGGCAAGATTCCAGCAGCAGTGATGAATCAGAATATGATGCTGTGGTTAATGAGCATTCGAATCATGATCTCGTTAGACCAGCCCTTGATGATGCAGCAGTACCTGGTGCTGATGACGACACAACCAACGGAAATGAAAGCCCCGCTATGGGCAGCCCAACCAGCTCTAATTCGGAAACCAGTAGTACCAGGTTGACAGCGCGTGCATCAAAGACGGCACGCCGTGTTCCAGGTAGCGGGAATATAGGACGACAGTCACGCAGACAGCGATTACAACCTACGAATCCTGTCAGACGATCGACAAAAGTAAGACGAACAAGTTGCAGGCTTGATAGATACCAGCTGATGCTGGAGGAAGAATTCGTTGGAACACCAGAATCAGTGGAAGAGGCACTGCGATCACCTCAACGAGAAGAGTGGCAAGCTGCGATGAGAGCCGAGTACGAGTCGTTGTTAAAGAATGGAACATGGATAATGGTCGATAGACCAAAGGCGCCTGATGGAAAGTGGGTAAAAGTGCTCACTACCAAGTGGGTATTTCGCGTTTAGTGAGACGAGAATGGAAATGTCATTCGGGACAAGGCGAGGTTGGTAATTCATGGTTTCCAGCAACGATTTGGGATTGCGTATTGGGATACATACTCACCAGTCGTAAGGATCGTTACGATGATTTTGGTACTCTTAATTGCACTTTTACTTGGTCTGGAGGCCAAGCATGTCGATGTGGAAACCGCTTTCCTGAATAGTGTCCTAAAAGGTGTGTCGATCTACATGGAACAGCCCGCGTTCTTCGATGATGGAATGGGACTGGTGTGTTTGCTTCAAAAAGGCATTTATGACCTTAAGCAAGCTGCAAGAATCTGGTGTCAGACATTGCAAGCTTACTTGGTAGAAATCGGGTTTCGTCGAAGTGCGTTCGATGTCGGTCTCTATGTGAAGCATATTGATGGAAGAATTATCATGGTCACAGTTTATGTGGATGACATGATGGTGGTTGGTATGCTGTCTGATATTGACAGTGTGATTGAAGATCTTCGGCTCAAATTTGTGATGAAGGACCTTGGTCGAGTGAAGCACTTGCTTTCAATGGAAATAGTTTACGAACCGGGCGTACTGCTGTGCCTATCTCAATCGGCATATATTGAGCAACTTCTAGACCGCTTTCGGATGAATGAGGCGCGAACGGTTGGATCACCTCAGGTACATAACGAGAAGATGTTACCCATAGAAAAGGAAAAGTGCAAGATCAACGATCCATCGATACCATATCGAGAATTGGTTGGGAAATTGCAGTACTTAGTGAGCTGCACCCGTCCAGACATTGCCAATGCCGTTCGGTGTCTTGGTCGCCATGTTGGATCGTACACCCGGGAGAATTTCTCCAATGCCAAGCGTGTATTGCAGTATTTGAGAGGTACAAGGAACCACGGATTAGTTTATCGCAAATCAGATGCAGAATCAGCCATCAAGTTGCAACTTTGTGCCTACAGCGACGCTGATCACGCTAATTGCCCCGATACGAGCAGATCAATCTCGGGATATGTTCTGCAACTAGGTAATTGGAGCTTCGGGTTTAAGAGCAAAAAGCAGAAAACTGTGACCGACGGGACTTGCAAGTCGGAACTCGTCGCTGCAAGCACATGTGTGGAAAGTCTGATGTGGGCCCAAAGTCTTCTTGTAGATATTGGAATGGACGTCCATATTCCTAAACTTCGTCTAGACAATCAAAGCACTCTAAAGGTGTGTCAAAACGTAGGAAACTATGAAGGCGTCAAGCGGTATGCAAAACTTAGTCACAAGATTGGAGAGCTAGTGGAAGGCGCAGAGCTCAATCTCGATTACGATCCTACAAACGAGAACATTGCCGATATGTTCACCAAAGCACTCGGACCGCAGCGGTTTTGTATACTGCGGGAGTTGCTGGGAATCGAGGACGTGGTAGAAGCTGCCGGACGTGCACTTCTGCAGGACCAAGATTCGTGAGTTCGGGGGAGTATGAGAGCTCTACGGTGATGTAGTCTCATAGCTTCTCTCGTGGTCACTCACGTTCATGGTCAGGTCTCAGTACTGCTGAGAGTCGGCTTGCAGACTGATGTGTTCTGTGTAGTCAAAGGGGATTTTAGGCACGATGCTTTCCTCCTCGTGCGTAGGCACGTGGTAAGCATGCAGTACAGGCATGGCCAACGAATAAATTCATTCGGGATTTTACTCTCAACTATACAAGACTTCGTCTACGACATCTACGACATCTACTTCACTACGCACTTTACTTCCTCGCAGCGCTAAACGCTGCTAGGTTATGAGCCCAAAGTGTTTTGCTTTGTGAAGTGTACAAGTCAAATTGTACAAGACCGAAGTCATGGGTGATTAAGGAGCCGAAGCTGATCCTGCTGGTGCAGAAGGTGCTGCGGTCAATTTTGTTCGGGGGTCTACCAAGCCTCCGTTATTTGAAGGAACGTTCGAGCTCTATCGAACTGAATTGGAACTCTACTTGGACGAATGGAACGCATGGAGAATTATGATAGGAGCTGAAACGCGGCCGGAGAATGGAGATGCCGAACAAGCAGAGTTCGATAGACGTGACCGCCTGGCACGTGCTACCATTTTGCGTGGACTACGTGGTGGACGTAAAAATGATGACGCTTTAAAGGTATGTGGATTGTCAACGGCGGCAGAGATGTGGGAATTATTAATGTCCGACTACACTCAGCGCGAGTTTTCGTATGCGGTCTTATTACGACGTCAACTATACCAATGCTCTCATCAACCGGATCAGTTAATGACAGACTACTTGAAAATTATGACACAACTACGACAACAACTGAAAAACGTCGGTACTGAGCACACAATTACTGACGATGAAATGGCCCGTCTTTTGCTTATGGGCGTGGCTATGACTCACAGAGAACTTGTGGAGCAGTTTGACTTACCATCACGAGATGGACGCCCGCCGACACTGTTACAAATCACAAACGCTCTCCGATCACGAGACGAGCGAGACCGAATGGCAGGTCAAGGTGGTGCAGTGATGAGTATGATGAGAGGACGTGGTGGTCGTGGTCCTGGAGGGTTTTCACCTAATTTCGGCAGTGGGGGTGGACACGGCAGCAGAGGTGGTAGAAAGCCGTTGCCCAAGTGCTATCATTGTAAGAAACCAGGGCACTTAAAAAGAGATTGCTACCAGTACAAGAACAAGCAAGCAAAAGTGAAAGAAAACGGGGCAAGGTTAGCGAAGAAAGGAAAGGAATTTCAATAGAAACAGAATGCGAAAATCAAGAACGAACACGGTTAATAGAGCGCATGGCGTTTCTAAACAGTGGTCAAGATGAAAGCAGTAGCAGCGAGGACGACAATATGGTTGGAATGGTTCAGGAGATGCAACCAGGAAGCAATAGATACATTTCTGCACTATTAATGGGAAAAAGTGGATGTTACGACAAGATCCCCTTTGTGCCATTACCAGTAGAATATGTAGCGAAAGACAGTGTGAGAGCTGATGCAGTACAGTCGGTGGGTGATACGATATTGCAGTACAATGACTCCGGACGCATAAGCGAGTCAGGCTCAGGGCAAGATTCCAGCAGCAGTGATGAATCAGAATATGATGCTGTGGTTAATGAGCATTCGAATCATGATCTCGTTAGACCAGCCCTTGATGATGCAGCAGTACCTGGTGCTGATGACGACACAACCAACGGAAATGAAAGCCCCGCTATGGGCAGCCCAACCAGCTCTAATTCGGAAACCAGTAGTACCAGGTTGACAGCGCGTGCATCAAAGACGGCACGCCGTGTTCCAGGTAGCGGGAATATAGGACGACAGTCACGCAGACAGCGATTACAACCTACGAATCCTGTCAGACGATCGACAAAAGTAAGACGAACAAGTTGCAGGCTTGATAGATACCAGCTGATGCTGGAGGAAGAATTCGTTGGAACACCAGAATCAGTGGAAGAGGCACTGCGATCACCTCAACGAGAAGAGTGGCAAGCTGCGATGAGAGCCGAGTACGAGTCGTTGTTAAAGAATGGAACATGGATAATGGTCGATAGACCAAAGGCGCCTGATGGAAAGTGGGTAAAAGTGCTCACTACCAAGTGGGTATTTCGCGTTTAGTGAGACGAGAATGGAAATGTCATTCGGGACAAGGCGAGGTTGGTAATTCATGGTTTCCAGCAACGATTTGGGATTGCGTATTGGGATACATACTCACCAGTCGTAAGGATCGTTACGATGATTTTGGTACTCTTAATTGCACTTTTACTTGGTCTGGAGGCCAAGCATGTCGATGTGGAAACCGCTTTCCTGAATAGTGTCCTAAAAGGTGTGTCGATCTACATGGAACAGCCCGCGTTCTTCGATGATGGAATGGGACTGGTGTGTTTGCTTCAAAAAGGCATTTATGACCTTAAGCAAGCTGCAAGAATCTGGTGTCAGACATTGCAAGCTTACTTGGTAGAAATCGGGTTTCGTCGAAGTGCGTTCGATGTCGGTCTCTATGTGAAGCATATTGATGGAAGAATTATCATGGTCACAGTTTATGTGGATGACATGATGGTGGTTGGTATGCTGTCTGATATTGACAGTGTGATTGAAGATCTTCGGCTCAAATTTGTGATGAAGGACCTTGGTCGAGTGAAGCACTTGCTTTCAATGGAAATAGTTTACGAACCGGGCGTACTGCTGTGCCTATCTCAATCGGCATATATTGAGCAACTTCTAGACCGCTTTCGGATGAATGAGGCGCGAACGGTTGGATCACCTCAGGTACATAACGAGAAGATGTTACCCATAGAAAAGGAAAAGTGCAAGATCAACGATCCATCGATACCATATCGAGAATTGGTTGGGAAATTGCAGTACTTAGTGAGCTGCACCCGTCCAGACATTGCCAATGCCGTTCGGTGTCTTGGTCGCCATGTTGGATCGTACACCCGGGAGAATTTCTCCAATGCCAAGCGTGTATTGCAGTATTTGAGAGGTACAAGGAACCACGGATTAGTTTATCGCAAATCAGATGCAGAATCAGCCATCAAGTTGCAACTTTGTGCCTACAGCGACGCTGATCACGCTAATTGCCCCGATACGAGCAGATCAATCTCGGGATATGTTCTGCAACTAGGTAATTGGAGCTTCGGGTTTAAGAGCAAAAAGCAGAAAACTGTGACCGACGGGACTTGCAAGTCGGAACTCGTCGCTGCAAGCACATGTGTGGAAAGTCTGATGTGGGCCCAAAGTCTTCTTGTAGATATTGGAATGGACGTCCATATTCCTAAACTTCGTCTAGACAATCAAAGCACTCTAAAGGTGTGTCAAAACGTAGGAAACTATGAAGGCGTCAAGCGGTATGCAAAACTTAGTCACAAGATTGGAGAGCTAGTGGAAGGCGCAGAGCTCAATCTCGATTACGATCCTACAAACGAGAACATTGCCGATATGTTCACCAAAGCACTCGGACCGCAGCGGTTTTGTATACTGCGGGAGTTGCTGGGAATCGAGGACGTGGTAGAAGCTGCCGGACGTGCACTTCTGCAGGACCAAGATTCGTGAGTTCGGGGGAGTATGAGAGCTCTACGGTGATGTAGTCTCATAGCTTCTCTCGTGGTCACTCACGTTCATGGTCAGGTCTCAGTACTGCTGAGAGTCGGCTTGCAGACTGATGTGTTCTGTGTAGTCAAAGGGGATTTTAGGCACGATGCTTTCCTCCTCGTGCGTAGGCACGTGGTAAGCATGCAGTACAGGCATGGCCAACGAATAAATTCATTCGGGATTTTACTCTCAACTATACAAGACTTCGTCTACGACATCTACGACATCTACTTCACTACGCACTTTACTTCCTCGCAGCGCTAAACGCTGCTAGGTTATGAGCCCAAAGTGTTTTGCTTTGTGAAGTGTACAAGTCAAATTGTACAAGACCGAAGTCATGGGTGATTAAGGAGCCGAAGCTGATCCTGCTGGTGCAGAAGGTGCTGCGGTCAATTTTGTTCGGGGGTCTACCAAGCCTCCGTTATTTGAAGGAACGTTCGAGCTCTATCGAACTGAATTGGAACTCTACTTGGACGAATGGAACGCATGGAGAATTATGATAGGAGCTGAAACGCGGCCGGAGAATGGAGATGCCGAACAAGCAGAGTTCGATAGACGTGACCGCCTGGCACGTGCTACCATTTTGCGTGGACTACGTGGTGGACGTAAAAATGATGACGCTTTAAAGGTATGTGGATTGTCAACGGCGGCAGAGATGTGGGAATTATTAATGTCCGACTACACTCAGCGCGAGTTTTCGTATGCGGTCTTATTACGACGTCAACTATACCAATGCTCTCATCAACCGGATCAGTTAATGACAGACTACTTGAAAATTATGACACAACTACGACAACAACTGAAAAACGTCGGTACTGAGCACACAATTACTGACGATGAAATGGCCCGTCTTTTGCTTATGGGCGTGGCTATGACTCACAGAGAACTTGTGGAGCAGTTTGACTTACCATCACGAGATGGACGCCCGCCGACACTGTTACAAATCACAAACGCTCTCCGATCACGAGACGAGCGAGACCGAATGGCAGGTCAAGGTGGTGCAGTGATGAGTATGATGAGAGGACGTGGTGGTCGTGGTCCTGGAGGGTTTTCACCTAATTTCGGCAGTGGGGGTGGACACGGCAGCAGAGGTGGTAGAAAGCCGTTGCCCAAGTGCTATCATTGTAAGAAACCAGGGCACTTAAAAAGAGATTGCTACCAGTACAAGAACAAGCAAGCAAAAGTGAAAGAAAACGGGGCAAGGTTAGCGAAGAAAGGAAAGGAATTTCAATAGAAACAGAATGCGAAAATCAAGAACGAACACGGTTAATAGAGCGCATGGCGTTTCTAAACAGTGGTCAAGATGAAAGCAGTAGCAGCGAGGACGACAATATGGTTGGAATGGTTCAGGAGATGCAACCAGGAAGCAATAGATACATTTCTGCACTATTAATGGGAAAAAGTGGATGTTACGACAAGATCCCCTTTGTGCCATTACCAGTAGAATATGTAGCGAAAGACAGTGTGAGAGCTGATGCAGTACAGTCGGTGGGTGATACGATATTGCAGTACAATGACTCCGGACGCATAAGCGAGTCAGGCTCAGGGCAAGATTCCAGCAGCAGTGATGAATCAGAATATGATGCTGTGGTTAATGAGCATTCGAATCATGATCTCGTTAGACCAGCCCTTGATGATGCAGCAGTACCTGGTGCTGATGACGACACAACCAACGGAAATGAAAGCCCCGCTATGGGCAGCCCAACCAGCTCTAATTCGGAAACCAGTAGTACCAGGTTGACAGCGCGTGCATCAAAGACGGCACGCCGTGTTCCAGGTAGCGGGAATATAGGACGACAGTCACGCAGACAGCGATTACAACCTACGAATCCTGTCAGACGATCGACAAAAGTAAGACGAACAAGTTGCAGGCTTGATAGATACCAGCTGATGCTGGAGGAAGAATTCGTTGGAACACCAGAATCAGTGGAAGAGGCACTGCGATCACCTCAACGAGAAGAGTGGCAAGCTGCGATGAGAGCCGAGTACGAGTCGTTGTTAAAGAATGGAACATGGATAATGGTCGATAGACCAAAGGCGCCTGATGGAAAGTGGGTAAAAGTGCTCACTACCAAGTGGGTATTTCGCGTTTAGTGAGACGAGAATGGAAATGTCATTCGGGACAAGGCGAGGTTGGTAATTCATGGTTTCCAGCAACGATTTGGGATTGCGTATTGGGATACATACTCACCAGTCGTAAGGATCGTTACGATGATTTTGGTACTCTTAATTGCACTTTTACTTGGTCTGGAGGCCAAGCATGTCGATGTGGAAACCGCTTTCCTGAATAGTGTCCTAAAAGGTGTGTCGATCTACATGGAACAGCCCGCGTTCTTCGATGATGGAATGGGACTGGTGTGTTTGCTTCAAAAAGGCATTTATGACCTTAAGCAAGCTGCAAGAATCTGGTGTCAGACATTGCAAGCTTACTTGGTAGAAATCGGGTTTCGTCGAAGTGCGTTCGATGTCGGTCTCTATGTGAAGCATATTGATGGAAGAATTATCATGGTCACAGTTTATGTGGATGACATGATGGTGGTTGGTATGCTGTCTGATATTGACAGTGTGATTGAAGATCTTCGGCTCAAATTTGTGATGAAGGACCTTGGTCGAGTGAAGCACTTGCTTTCAATGGAAATAGTTTACGAACCGGGCGTACTGCTGTGCCTATCTCAATCGGCATATATTGAGCAACTTCTAGACCGCTTTCGGATGAATGAGGCGCGAACGGTTGGATCACCTCAGGTACATAACGAGAAGATGTTACCCATAGAAAAGGAAAAGTGCAAGATCAACGATCCATCGATACCATATCGAGAATTGGTTGGGAAATTGCAGTACTTAGTGAGCTGCACCCGTCCAGACATTGCCAATGCCGTTCGGTGTCTTGGTCGCCATGTTGGATCGTACACCCGGGAGAATTTCTCCAATGCCAAGCGTGTATTGCAGTATTTGAGAGGTACAAGGAACCACGGATTAGTTTATCGCAAATCAGATGCAGAATCAGCCATCAAGTTGCAACTTTGTGCCTACAGCGACGCTGATCACGCTAATTGCCCCGATACGAGCAGATCAATCTCGGGATATGTTCTGCAACTAGGTAATTGGAGCTTCGGGTTTAAGAGCAAAAAGCAGAAAACTGTGACCGACGGGACTTGCAAGTCGGAACTCGTCGCTGCAAGCACATGTGTGGAAAGTCTGATGTGGGCCCAAAGTCTTCTTGTAGATATTGGAATGGACGTCCATATTCCTAAACTTCGTCTAGACAATCAAAGCACTCTAAAGGTGTGTCAAAACGTAGGAAACTATGAAGGCGTCAAGCGGTATGCAAAACTTAGTCACAAGATTGGAGAGCTAGTGGAAGGCGCAGAGCTCAATCTCGATTACGATCCTACAAACGAGAACATTGCCGATATGTTCACCAAAGCACTCGGACCGCAGCGGTTTTGTATACTGCGGGAGTTGCTGGGAATCGAGGACGTGGTAGAAGCTGCCGGACGTGCACTTCTGCAGGACCAAGATTCGTGAGTTCGGGGGAGTATGAGAGCTCTACGGTGATGTAGTCTCATAGCTTCTCTCGTGGTCACTCACGTTCATGGTCAGGTCTCAGTACTGCTGAGAGTC
Organism: Phytophthora palmivora; assembly: GCA_008079305.1. NCBI lineage: Eukaryota > Oomycota > Peronosporomycetes > Peronosporales > Peronosporaceae > Phytophthora > Phytophthora palmivora. The sequence goes on along the minus strand of VOQZ01001333.1, from coordinate 197,239 downwards.
GGCTTGCAGACTGATGTGTTCTGTGTAGTCAAAGGGGATTTTAGGCACGATGCTTTCCTCCTCGTGCGTAGGCACGTGGTAAGCATGCAGTACAGGCATGGCCAACGAATAAATTCATTCGAGATTTTACTCTCAACTATACAAGACTTCGTCTACGACATCTACGACATCTACTTCACTACGCACTTTACTTCCTCGCAGTGCTAAACGCTGCTAAAAACTAGCACAGTTTGTTCCACTACTAATGCCAAGTACCAATAGGCACGCTACGTTTGCATAAGCGAAGACCAACTACAGCAAGCAGAAGACTTCTGATGGGCTAATAGGTTGTGCATATTCACTTGGATGCTTCGAAGGGAGTAAAATCGAGCCATCAGCTGCCGTCTATACAAACTCGGATTTCTTCTCCGATTTACCAGCTCCTACTCCGATTTGTATTCTGATTTAATATTACAAAGCCTCAGTTTGTTAACGTACCCTTATCCTAAAAGGTCCAATTAGCCCTCGATTTTGAAAGGACAAAGCATTCGACGATCACAATAAATGTATATATATTTGTAGCCATATGTAGATTTGTACCCATATGTACATCGTTATTTGGTGTGGTACAATGTAACATGTACATGGGTGATCACTATAAGCCGAGGTATTCGGGTAATGGAAAATGCTATAAAAGTCAATAAATAATTGTGTCGATGGATGTTGCCTACTAATTTGCATCAACGCCGACCAAGTGTTACCACGAAGCTGGCTGTACATGCAATTCCAACCGCGAACAGGATGCATGGAAGGGTGAGCACGTTTCCCGTCCCTAGAGGCGACAAGCTCTCTGTACCGTAGACTTGAACTGTCAAATCTGACGCTGCCTCGAAAAGCATGAGCACACCAACGTAGAGACCGTTGTTGTTGAATCCATGAACCGAAGTCTGCAGTTCCTTGCCCATGATACCCACGATCGAAAATGGGAATACATTCGCCACTGTTTGATAAAAGGCGGTAACCACAAAGCCCGTGAACGCCACCTCCTTACAGAATTTCCCCACTGACACTGCAACAACAAGTGCGCAGGCTGGTCATGCAAGCAATAGGCGTCAATAAACTGGCAAACACTACTAGAGGTGACAACTTACTTCCAATCATGAGTCCGAGTACGGCGAAGCGCTTGAGATACCGCGCGTCTCTGCATCGTGGCATGACAAGCAGCACAAAGAAGCATATCACCGCTACGAGGCCATTCTACTCGACTTAAGGTTAGCATTAGCCGTTACCAAAACAGTACATTTGTCTAAAGGACAGCATACCTGAGCAATTAGCGCAGTGTTAGCGGTGTTGAGACCTCTTCGGTACTTACCCTGGCTGCTATCATCACAGTCTGCACATTAGCAAGTTTAGAGGATTGGTTAATCCGAAGCCTCATAGTGTATGTTAAATGCTACTAGTAGTATTGTACTGTACCTGCTGCCTTGCAACCTTCATAAACGTTCGCACCCCACCACTGGTAAACCTCGTCCGAGAAGCTCAGCCAAGCGAACGATAGTACAAAGTGTATGACGCATAAGAAGCGAAACACTTTTGGCGCGTGTACAACTTGTTGCCATGCCTCACGGCCAACGCGACTTAGACGAGGTTGAAACATGGGTTTGTCTTGTGGATGTTCTGGTCGAAGATAAATGCAAATGGCGGTCGTGATGAAAATGGCAGCCATAGCAAACCCAAAAGCTTTCAGGATCTCCTCGCCGCTGATGGCGCTTGCAAATACCACGGCATCGGACGTGCTCCGAAAAAGAAGTGATCCCAGTACGCCACCTACTCCTTCATACATGGCTAGTGTTGCTTGTGCGTGAACTTGGAATTCGATCGGAACCATGTCCATGATGCGAGCCCGAAGAGCAATCTGTAAGTGAGAAAAGTTAGTACTTACAAAAACAAACAATATCTACAGAAACGCACATTCAGCAGCAGTACGCCAATACTGAGGAGTACAAGAAGTAGCTGAATCAAAGATTGGAGATTGGGAAAAAGCACGTTTGCAGAACCATACAACAGTCCTGCTACAGTGACAATGACGGCAGCTGTCATCAGAAACAAATTGCGTCGTCCCCACTTGGACAGCGATCTGTCCGACATGGCGCCGAGGATCGGGCCAAGGAAAATCTGGATCAGACTGGGCACAAACCGCGGCACGAAATCAGAGATGCCCATGGATTCCATGTACGACAGTCGTGTGTTCGTAAAAACAGTGTCTACACCATCATAGTGTCAGTGATAGGTAGTGCATGTAGTTAATGTGAGATGCTGGCGTACCTAGAATTGCATAGGCAGCCCAAGGCATGGCAAGAACTAGACACGTGCGAAACGCGCGGGTTCCCAAAGTCCACTGGATGTCGGGTGCGTGTAGAATGCCACTCAGTCCATCATGATCGAAGCTATGCCGGTCGATAACGACATCAACAGCGACTGCATCGCAGCCGTCAGGTGTGAAGCGCACCACTTTCATACCGCTTGGTCCTTGCTTATCAAGTGGCTGGCGCTCGACTTCGCCTGGGGTTGCGCAGCTCTCGTACACGCTTGAGCCCTCGTCGCTGCCATCATCTTGCAGCAAGTTGTCATCGGCCATCGCGCGAGTAGTTAAAATGCGATTGTGGACTGTTTCGTGGTGAGCTTCCGACCATCTCGTCGCAAGTGACAAAACTTGCGAACAGAGGTTGCAGAATTTTATATTTTGGATATGATCGTTTAACACTATCTGTATACCCTCACGCCTTCTAACAATTTATACCTCGTTAGACTCGATACTGACACTTCTGCATCTTTTCGCCAGCTGCTAGGCTCTAGCATCTGGCTCTGATGATACAAGTCATAAGTGAAGGCAAGCAAAGCGATCTTGCTGGTTTATCTAACTACGGAATGGATAGTAAGCTATGCTAATCGGAAAGCAATCAAAAATAGAGCAACATGCATTCAACCGCGACTATTTCCTGGTCTTCTTCGTCTCCTGGTTGTCAATCGTTTCAAGGAACTCGCGTTCCATCACATCAGCGGCAGCAAACCAGTCGGTCGAAGCGGCGGAAACACACGCACAACCAGCCGGTGCAGCGATTCCGTCCGGGTCTTCCTCCTTCGTTCTCCACGTTGAGTTCTAAGCGAAAAGTGCAGGTAGATGCGTGATAGGACAGCACACCAATCAGCTTACAGGTCTTCGTCCTCATCCGGAAGGGGCACGGCGGCGGCAGCAGAGCTAGCGTCGGCCTCAATCTGGGCAATCTGTTCCTGCGTGATGGTAACCTCAGGCGGGCGAAGAGCGGGCGCCTCGACGAAGGTTAGGTTGTTGTCACTGGAATGGAAATAGTAAAATCAGTTAGTTAAGATTCTTCAAAACACATCAGCAAAAGACTCCAAGACGTACCCAACAAGCTTGCGGGCCAGCCACAGGAACGGCTTCTCGAACTGGTAGTTAGACTTGGCCGAGATGTCGAAGTACTGCAGGTTTTTCTTGCGGTGGAACGTGATCTGCTTGGCCTTCACCTTACGGTCCTTGACCTCAACCTTGTTACCGCAAAGCACAATGGGGATGTTCTCACACACACGGAACAGGTCTCTGTGCCAGTTCGGGACGTTCTTGTAGGTAATACGAGACGTCACGTCGAACATGATGATAGCACACTGGCCCTGAATGTAGTAACCATCACGCAGACCACCGAACTTCTCCTGGCCAGCCGTGTCCCAGCAGTTGAAGCGAATAGGGCCGAAGTTTGTGTGGAAGGTCAGCGGGTGCACCTCCACGCCAAGCGTGGCCACGTACTTCTTCTCGAACTCGCCCGTCAAGTGGCGCTTCACAAAGGTAGTCTTGCCGACACCACCGTCACCGACGAGGATGAGCTTGAATTCCGGGACGTTCTGGGCCTGAAGAAGTCAATTACATCCTGTCAGTATTACTGTTGCCTGTTTCATTGCTGCCCTGTGTCCTCGCCAAGCCTTCAGTCCCTCAAATCTGCCTCTCCCAGTCCTATTTCAACTGTGTACCCAGTCTTAAGTCCGTCCTGTTGCTACAGCGCTTGCTGCAATACTAGATCGCAACTTTTGGCTTGATTTTAGAGGTCGAGCGTCGATTTCCACGTACTGACGGGGATTTCGAGCGCGAGAAAAGGAGGGGAGGTAGACGAGGGTCTTGGGAGCATGTTGAGGCGGCGGACGTTGCTGTACAGGCGCATATACACGTACCATCTTGTCTAAGTTGCGTGAGCTTCGGGAACTTTACCAACTATCGGGCGCCGAGCAGCGAATGGGAGGCGAAACCCACGCCCTCCACCAGCCAACGACCATACCGAACCCAAGTGAAGCTTCAGACTCGAGGTTTTTTGAAACCAGATCCATTGAGGTTTTATCCTCTCATTTGCTGAAATTCGATAGGGCTAGGACACCTTCGAAGGCGGAGGTCCTTACTGAAACCAAGTCAAGAATGCGAACAGAGTCTGCACCAGTAATTATCGAATTCACAAATCTAGACAATAGTCTCTAAATGCAGACAATCGTGTTATTCGCGACTTGATCGGAACCAACCACAGGACACCATGCACCTCATGTACTACCTCGGCGAGGACGGCAAGCGCGTCTACACGCTCAAGGTGCGAATGCAGCATTCTCTATGGAGTGCAATTGCAATTAGATTTACTAACATTGACTGTGGTTTCCATTGATGCTTTGAGCAGAAAGAGACCCCGGCCGGTGCCCCTACGTGCTCGGCGCACCCGGCACGTTTCTCGCCCGACGACAAGTTCTCCAAGGAGCGTATCACCACCAAGAAGCGCTTCGGTCTGCTTCCCACGCAGTCGCCAGATCCGATCTTCCAGTAAAGACTGTTGCCAACAATGTCTGGACAGGAAGGGACCTTCACGTCGCGAGGTAATAAACACTCGACGAAGCGACCACTAGCAGTGCTGTAGATTTATATACCTAACGTAATAACAAGCCAGTGACCTCAATGTCAGAGTTTTCCGCCTGGAAGTGCATGAATACAGGACATGCAGTTTTTCATGCGATAATCCTCGTTATCTTAATACTAGGATAAAATAATAAGATGAAGTTCCAAAATACATCGAGTATTGAAACAGATGTAAACAGACACTTGGTCACAATGTCTTTCTAACATTAATCCGAAAAGGTTAGGATACTCGCTAACAGAAGAGTATCGAAGTAGCCAGGTTCTTCTGCTCCATAATCAGAGTTCGTCTGCAGCATGGAGTTGATGTCCAGTAGCGAAGATGAAGGCGCTTCAGTGACGTCGCGATCCGCATCTCCAGCACGTCGGAAGCCTCTGCAGTCCTCCAACAGTCAAGACAGTATCGAAGACGATCTGCTCAGTCCATCAACTCACACCCAAAACAGCAATCGATGCAGCCATGACAGGTCCGACAGAAAGCCCACACTAGGCCACAAGCCGGTGATCTCAGCACGTGACCTACTTATGAATTTCCTTCCATCTTCCAAGCGACAGAAGCAGAATGCATCACCTGCGAACGATGCGAAGGAAAAGGCAATGGACGCAGCAGTTGCCGCGTACTCGGTAGTTACACCGAATAAAGCCACATCATCTACTTCTGAAAAGAAGGAGAAGGAATTATCGGCTGGTGAACGCATTGCTCGGAAGTACGGACTCGTGGCTGCAGCGAAGGCGGCGCCAAAGAACGTGGTTAGTTCGACCCAGTCACGTCTTGCTAGAAGGTCAATTGATGCTGAAGTTCCTGAGGAGAGCAAGACAACTCCAGAGACTATATCAAAGAAGCGATCGTTCTGGAATGCCCAGACGGCTGATGCTGATACCGAGCATGGATCAACAAAGAAATCGACCTATGTGTCTCCGTTTATGAACCCGATGGGTTCATGAATATGAAGCGGAGGCGACAACGACACCAGCAACTGACGGAGGAAATGAGTGAAGAGGAGATGAAAAGTGCTCGTGATGCTTTTTACGACGATTCAAAGACTGGAGGTCAAGATGTTGGACCGAGACCGCGGCATATCATTGGTTCTGCTATCCCAGAGATTGATAATGATGCAGACGAATGGATGTCAGATTCTAAGGAAATAGTGTCGGAGGGCGAAGATATTGATCGAAACGTGAGTGCAGTGGTGGAGACACGTCCAACTCTTAGACGAGCAAGCACATCTGGCAGTAGGCAGATTTCAGAGGAGACACGATTACGAACAAAGAGGAAACCGCGGAGCCGAGTACAAAAGGAGCTGAATGACTCCAGTGAGGACGAGAAGGAAACATATACGAGTGAGCGTTGGCCGCGGCTCGATCTGCCGAAGGTGTGCCCCGTATTTCTCTGTTCGTGAGCCACGATTCCCAATAACCACAATTCAATGTCTATTGTAGGTCAACTCTGGTCCTATGACTCTGACATTTTCAGACGATGAAGGATCCAAGACTCTCGAAGTTTGTGCAAATCTGAACAGCTATTTATTTGACTACCAGCGTGAAGGTGTAGAGTTTCTCTACAGCGCTTACAAGCGCGATACTGGTGCGATTTTGGGTGACGACATGGGTCTGGGAAAAACTGTTCAGGTCATTGCGTTCCTGTCGGCAATTATGGGTAAATACGGTGATCACCGCGACAAAGATGCATGGAGGGTGTTACTGAATCAACGTCGCGAACGATACAGTGACAGTGGTGGTGTTGGTCATCCTGAGGACACTGGATTTAGTTTTGCAGGTGAAGTTGCACCAATTTTTGTCGTTGTTCCCGCATCACTGCTTCAGAATTGGGAGCAGGAGCTGCACACTTGGATGAGTTGCACCACTATCATCTTGCGTGGAAAGCCAAGTGAACGTGACGCAATGATCGACCAGATCGCTAGGTATTGATATTGGTGTTGCTATTATGAATATGTAGAATGACTGAAGATGATTTATTTCTTGATATAGGGGTGAATACGAGATCGTAATTTGCAGCTATGACATTCTGAAGATGTACTTGAGTCGACTTCATAAAATTCAGTGGGAAGCGGTGATTTTGGACGAGATGCACTGTTTGAAGAACCCCGAAGCTAAGCTTACTCAAGCTGTAAAAGCAATCAAATGTCGCAAAAAGCTTGGACTTACAGGCACATTGATGCAAAACAATGAGAAAGAGTTACATTGTTTGGTCGACACGATTGCTCCAGGCGCAATTGGGTCCTGGGCTGAGTTCAATTTATACTATGGGCAGGATATCAAATACGGAAGGAAAAAATCGGCTGCCCCAGAGGCAGTGAAGCGGAGCCATCAGAAAGAAAGGAACTCCGCGAAAAGCTGCGCCCATACTACTTTCGACGAGAAAAGGAAATTAATCCGACGTTCCAAGAAGTTAAAAAGAATGATCAAGTGGTATTCTGCGATCTCACACCACTTCAAATGGCAGCGTACCAGCGAGTTTTGGCAATGCCTGAGTTTCAGTTACTTCAACGCGGAGAAGAAATGTGTGATTGCGGGCGGGACAGTAAACAGAAGCGAAAGAAGTGCTGTTATAAGGCGCCGTCGGATCTTGGTGATGACCCAGGATTGTTGTACGAACGCTTTCACGAGAACGGGCCGTGTAAGAACTGCCCAAATTGTATGGGTCTTCCTTGTGTAGCCATGTTGTTGAAGCTGTCTAATCATTTGGAGTTAATGAAGGTGAACCCACATGACGGAGAGGAACTTCAACACTATCAGCGAGAGTTTGCACGAACAGCATTTGGCAGTGACCTTGATGAGGTTGGAGGTGTGAACCAGGTGTCAAGTTTCCAAGAAATGTGTGCTATCTCCACGAAAACTTGCGGGAAAATGATTGTATTGGAGAAACTGCTAGCAGTGTGGAAAAAGCGTCGGCAGAGGACGCTAATCTTCAGTCGAAGTACTCGAATGCTTGATATTATCCAGCTCTTTTTGATCACAAAAGCAACGAGGTTTTGTAGACTGGATGGTAGCACTAAGGTGGAGGACCGTTTGCAGATGGTGAATGATTTCAACAACCCTGCCAGTAATACTACCGTGTTCCTGATCAGTACAAGAGCTGGTGGTGTCGGCCTGAATTTACAAAGTGCTACAAATGTTGTCATTTTTGATCCTAGCTGGAACCCAGCTCACGACTGTCAGGCTCAGGATCGGGCATATCGTATCGGTCAAACAAAAGATGTACAGGTTTATAGGCTCATTACTTTGGGAACAATCGAAGAGATGATATATGTCCGTCAGATCTACAAGCAGCAGCTTAGTGATACGACGTTAAAGGGTGCCAATGCACCGCGATACTTTGAGGGTATTCAAGGAAATCCACAACAGAGGGGAGAACTTTTCGGTATTGCGAATTTGATCTGTTGGAAACCTGGCGGTGTGCTCAAGGGGATTCAGGATGCGTATCAACGAAGCCGTGATGGTTTGATAATCCAACAGAACCGTGTTCGATATGATTCTGCTTCGGTGAGTAAGTCGGCAAAAAAATCAACTCCGAAGAAAAGATCAAATGTTATTGATGACGATGAAGGTGAAATGATTGAAGTGGCCGACGAATTGATTTCCGATGTACTGACACCGGAGGTGGTACCTACACCAACTCCGACCGACGAACCCCCTGCTGCAGTAAGTAGTGACAGCTGCGACGAAGATATGGACGCACTGCTGGATGGAGCTACAACTTTTCGCCACGAAGCAATTGTTGGTGAGCAGGATGATAATACGTCAGAGTATCAACTGGAAGGAAGCACAGCAGTAATAGGCGAATCGGAATCTGACCTGGAAGAACACGTTTCTGAGAAAGGTAGTCATGTCCAGCAAACATCGCCGTCGCCTGGAACGAAGGTCCGTCGTGCCAGTATTCTATCACACATGAAGGATGCAAAGTGCCCCACTACTCCCGTCCAAGAAGGCCAGAAACGACTGTACGTGCCTACCTACTTATAAAGAAGTACTATTGTGACTGCCTTGCTTGTGGTAGTACTCGTTGAGTGTTGTTGTATGAATTACAGACCGATATACAATGTGAAATACTGACACTAACTACAGCAAATACTAGCTGGATCTAGCACGCGTGTGGTGACGGCGTGAGTTTCGTGAATGCGAAGATTTTCTTGATCCTGACGCTACCATCGGAGTATGATCCTGGCAGATTTCCCTTGCACGACCCATAAACGATGTGGTGGTGATTGGCACCATACCCAGTGAAATCATTCTTGTGATGAGGCTCGAAAGTCCCAACATGAGCTCTGGCGTCACAGCACCGAAGAACCAGCCAAAAGTAGCAAACTGATACAGAATTGCTACGCTGAAGGCAACAATGAGGCAGCATTTCTGACCGCGCGAAAAGCTGACCCACAACGGAATTGAGCGCACTAAGTACCCGATGAAAGCCACAAAACAGCAGCTCTGTCAGTACCACACAACAAACAGCTTAGCATCACAGTTGTTGCAGGTGAGAATGGAGGATACAACAAACCCGTACCAACTCGGCGAATACGACAGAGCCATAAACTCCTGGAATATCTTCGTCGTCGGTCATACCGAGCGTCTTCCAAGACACGAGAGATCTTTCGTCCTACAACAAGATGGTAAGTAAGTGGAAGAACAATGGGAGACATTGAGATATGATGAAAGTACCTGAAACTCAGCCTTGCTCGAGAACTCGTCTTGGTCGAGCTCCTAGGTATCACTTTATGAGTTCCAAGCATTGACACGCTGCTATTTATCGAGAGCTACCTGGTCAGTGGGATCAAGGTCATCTGCGTCAAGTGGCTCGTTTTCTATCGTAGGCAACACGGCCAACGGAAGATCGTCTGGTTTCGCTTGCGTAAAGTCGATCTCGACAAGTTCTAGCTCGATCTCGGTTGATCTTGATCTCGTTCGAGCTGGATTTTGCCGGATTGGAAATACAAACTCGGATCAGCACCTACAACCTCCATGCCGTCTGTGCCAAGCACGATGTGCTGAGGATTGTACGAAGCTACTATCGTCGATGAAGCTGCCAAGATACTTTGCAAAGTGTACGTCACACGCATTTCGTTTAAACCGCTCGATAATTTCGATTGTGAAGTCGTTCCCAGGACACCAACGACACCAAGTCTCCGTTGTTGACTGCTCAGGAAGTCCTGCCATGAATACTCAAAGCGTTACTCGGCTAGTGTTGAAAGGTCGACACGAATCTTTCACTGTGATCACTTATCGCCTGCTTGGATAAACCACACTTCCGCATGCGTCTCCAGCACACTCAACTACCCGTGAACCACCACACCGAGATCGTGACAGCATGCTGCTGGACGCCCGAGAACGACGCTATCACATGCAGTGACGACAACTCCATCGTACGCTGGCGAATGGATGGTGAAGTCGTGGGACAAGTGACCAAAATGGACGCTTTCGTCACATCAGTCCACTGGGTGCCGTCGGTGGGCAAGCAAAGTGCTGACACATTTGCTGTTTCGTGCACTGATGGTACGTTCCGCCTAATCTCGAAAAGCGGGCGTGAGGAGAAGCGCGTACAGGCCTGCGACGCTGGTGCTGTTATCGCTCTTAAATGGAACTACGACGGCACAGCACTTGTTACTGCAGGCGAAGACGGCACACTCAAGATTTGGTCACGCAGTGGAAATCTCCGTTCGACACTGGCGACAACAGGCCGATCCGTATATGACGTGTGTTGGGGACCCGATAGCGATCAGCTTCTCTTCACGCATGGGAATAATTTGGTCATCAAGACCGTGCAACTTGGACGCAAGGATATTCAGTGGAAGGCTCACGACGGCTCCATCTTGTGCTTGGACTGGAATCCGATCAATAATCGTCTCATCTCGGGTGGTGAAGACCGCATTTTTCGTGTTTGGGACGCATTTGGTCGCCAACTGTACCAGAGTCCAGCGGGCGAGCATGTTATCACCTCTGTCGCTTGGTGTCCCAACGGTAGCTGCTTCGCTGTAGGCTCCTATAACATGTTGAGGCTGTGCGATCAGACTGGGTGGTCTTACTGTCGCCAACGCCTCAAAGCGGATCCTTGATGAACTTGGCTTGGGCCTCGGATTCCACACAGCTTGTGGCTGCTGGTGGCAATGGTGCTACTGTCTTTGCACAGGTAGTGGGGCGCATGTTGCCCTGGAAGAAGGTTGAGGTGACGCTCGTGGACCCCCGCAAAATTCATGTTCATGACGTGGTTAACGAGACGCTTGAGGAGCTGGACTTTGCGCGCGACCGAGTCGTGGAGATGTCGTTTGCTCATGGGTTCCTAGTGGTCTGCACTGCTACACAATGCTTCATTTACGACGCACAGAGCTGGAACACACCTCACATCTTTGATCTGCGTGCTGCTGTCAGCCTCCTTGTCCAGAGTGAGAGCCACTTCCTAACTGTGGACAACTTCAATGGCATTCAGGTTTACTCATACGAAGGTAAAACTGTGAGCAACCCGAAGTTTTCCGGCTTGCACGTTGAGTTCCTAAGTAGTCGTACCATCTCGCTGAGCAGCGACACACTTGCCATCCTGGATCACTCGGACCGTAAAACCATCAGATGCTTCGACTTAAACACGGGAAAGCAACTTCCGGTTGCAATTACGCACTCATTAGAAATTCTTGAGTTGTCACTCAGCCGCTTCGGACCCATGGAAGACCGCAAGCTTTTTTTCATCGACAGGAACCGAGATATGTACCTTTCTCGGGTGGCCAACAAGGGCAACTTTAAGCTCCATGCACAGGTGGACTCTGCTGCTTGGAATGATGCATCGGAGTTACTCATTGCTATCGCCGATGCCAAATTGCTCACTTGGACATACCCCAACATGGTTTATGTGGATCGTACGTTGCTGTCAGACGTAGTAGAGTCTCGAGATGCTGTCGACTTCTTGAAAATGGCGGCAATCACGAGTTTCGTTGGCTCGAGTGTGACTGTGCGCCGCGCCGATGGCACCACACTCGCTGCAAGTGTGTCACCCTACGCTCCAATGTTGTACGAATTTACGACATCGGCTGATTGGGACAAGGCTGTCAGACTTTGTCGCTTTGTGAAGAGCAAAAGTCTTTGGACCTGTTTAGCTGGCATGGCGCTGCACAAGCGTCACCTGGAGACAGCAGAGATATCCCTTGCTTCCATCGACTGCGTCGACAAACTCTATTTTGTGCTACATGTGAAGAGTATGGCCTCCGACGAGCGTCGCAATGCTGAGTTGGCCCTGTACTCTGGTAACGTCGATGAAGCCGAAGCTATCTTGTTGCAAGCACACCCGACTCCTCTCATATACCGAGCCATTAAGCTGAATCTTCGACTCTTCCGCTGGGATCGAGCGCTGGACCTTGCTATCAAACACACAACAGACGCTGGAACGCATGTGGACACGGTACTGGCGTACCGCGAGCGATTTCTAGCAGCTAACAAGCTTCAAGAGACTGACAAGAAGTTCCTGCAGTACTCCAAGCAGGTGGCCATTGACTGGGAGACTATCTCCAAGAAGAAAGAGCTGGAGCGGGAAAAGGAACAGCAAAGCAGTAGCAGCAGTCGTCGTAAGTAGTTCAGATTCGCGTTGTCAGCTCGTTCTTGCCTAAATTCCAGATCAACACTACTAAGATCGCACAACGTCATATCTCGTCACCACATATTAAAGGACTACATGCATACTCCCTTCCTGCTTGACATAAGAACGTGCTGAGGCGAGGTAACCGGCGGGTTTGCGCGCGAGCTAGTCTCGAGACAACGCATACCTCCACTTGGCTTTGATGGTCCTCGCGTGCCTCCTGCCCGTCGCTTATACGCGTGTAACTGGCCTGTTTGCATTTCGATTCGCCTGCCATCTACTTGGGCAACGCTCATCATCTACTGAATTCTTCGCTCTTCTCAGCAATTGCATTGCTCTGCAGTGTTTTCCTTCGGAGGTGGTGCGGCCGTCAGTTTAATATCAATCACTGCAGTCCAACAGCAATGCAACAGTCAGTAAAATCAGTAAAACCACATCAAGCACCAGAGCAATAGCAGTCAACATACAGTTCGAGTCTCCACTAATCATCGTGTTTTCCATGCCAGGAAGCACAGTAGCTAGTTTGCGGAAGAGTGCCTTGATATTGTATCCAGCCTTGGCACTCGTCTCGATGAACATGACGTTCTCCTCCTTCGCCTTGTCCGAGCCCTCCTCAATAGACACCTGACGTCGATCCGAGATGTCCGTCTTGTTGCCCACCAGCATAATCACCACATCCTGTCCACGCTCGGTACGTACGTCCTCGATCCACTTGCTGGTGTTAAGGAACGACGCACGATCTGAAGCAACAGTCTTAAAGGTCAGTAAAGTCCTATTCTCCTAATCTCCACACGACGCTCTCACTTGTGATGTCGTAGACCACAACAGCCACTGACGAGTCACGAATGTAGCTGGGAATGAGGCTCCGGAAGCGTCTGAAATGGGTCAACACGCAGCAAAATGGGTCAGATCTAGGATGTATCATAATGCTCCATTGCTCTCACTCTTGGCCCGCTGTGTCCCAGAGCTGCAGCCGCACTGTGCGGTCCTCCATATACATGGTCTTGGACAGAAAGTCGATGCCGATCGTGGCCTGGTACGCGTTGTCGAACGTATCGTACATGAAGCGCGTGATCATGGACGTCTTACCCACGCCCTGGTCGCCCAGGAACACCAGTTTGTACTTGGCCAGAGGCGCGATCTGCGGCACATTCACATTGGCATCAGCTACCTCCGTCTCGCCTTCACTAGAGGCCGCAGGGGCCTCGGAAGCCGGCGCCTTGTCCTCCTTGTCCGTCGCCTCGGCTGTCGTCATCTTGCTCGTCTTCTTCGCAGTATCGAAGAACGAAAAACCTCGGCCGAATAACAGCACACTGAAAAACCTCAATTCATGTAGATCACTCTGTATTTACGTAACTTACATCATCTTGATGATGTGGTGCACACATAAACCGTGTGCACATCCACAACGCTTCAGTAGCTGAACAGCCTGAAGGACCGAGATATGGACGAGGTTGCAGAAGACGCACGTCCACGTCGCGGAGCCTCGCGCGCTACACGATCTAATGCTAAACCATCACGACGTGAACTGTTGAATCCATCACGTGATAGCGGTGGATCCTCAGCCGACGAGGAGGAGGAAGAAGAAGAAGAGGAAGAAGAGATCGAAGAGGAAGAAGAGGAGCCGCCCGTGGACGAAGCAGACGAGGCCGAGCTGGACGCCCTCGATGCAGCCTATCGCATCTCACCCACAGCTCGGGAGCTGCATACACTGGAGCAAGGCACACTAGTGCGTATCCTCACGACGCCTGATGTAGAGCAGCGTGTGCCCCATACAGTCCACAAGGTGGGCGTCGTGGAGGAGGTGCCACTGCACCCTAACACGTGGTTCAAGGTGCGTATCCGTGATGGAGACGTGGTGTACAAGTACCGTCCATCAGCCCTTGAGGTGCTGGAGGATGGAGACGAGATCAGCAGTCCCGCAGCCAGTCCCGTGCTACATCAGGAGGAAGAAGAAGAGGAAGAGGAGGAACCTGTTCAGATTGAAGTACATAAGCCAAGTGAAGATGGACCATTGGAGCCTGGCACTCGTGTGCAACTAAAACTGGGACCGCTTAATGCTGTGGAGAAACGCTATCTGAAGACTCATGATGGCAAGGAAGGAGTCGTCTCGGGACGTGGAAAAGGAGGTTGTACGGTGCAACTTGATGGGGATGAAGAGATGGAGGTGAGAGTGCATCAGAAACATTTAGTGGTGATCCCAGATGAAGTTGATGATGAGGACAATGAAGAAGAAGAGGAAGAAGAACAAGGTGAGGAAGAGAAGAAGCCTGCTGTGGTGAAGAAGAGAAGGGGAAAGGGAAAATTGCTCTCTGTTCTTGATCCGGATATGTGGATAGACCGCAAGTGTCGTATCAATGTTGGCAAGTTCAAGGGTCAACACGGTCGTGTCCTGCGCTCGGGAAACGGCTGGGTGCAGCTGAAACTCGAAAATTCGAGCGAAAACACGGCGAAGCGTGCGTATGAACTCACTCTTCTGGAGGATATGGAGACTATTAAAGCATTGCACGCCAAGACCCTCGAGAAGGAAAGGAAACGCCGCGCAGAGAACAGAGCCAACGGAATTAGCCTCCGAGGGGATGATGAAGACGATGACGACGACGAAGGTGGTCACAGCGGTACAGATGATCCATTGGTGGGCGAGCAGACCGAGGACTCGCAGGGTGAAGACAATGGCAAACGATCTCGCCGGGTGTCAACGCGTGGAAACTACGGTATTTCCTGGATCGAGAAGAAAGTGAATCTGCCTAATCGCAAGGGATTCGGCATCGTAAAGAAAGCCGATCGTGATACATGCACTGTGGAAATCCAAACTACCAAGGTATTGCAGGTGTTCAAGAAGAAGGATCTTGAACTTGCGATCGACGACCATGCCAAAACAGCTCGACAGAACAGCCGCAATCGCAATAATGTCAAGGCACGGGAGAAACTTGGTCTAGGTGACGACGTGGTACTCATGGGTACGACACCATCACGTTATATTGCATTCCAGGACCTTGTAAAGCGGTTTGCGATGCGTCGGCGTGATAAGTTAAAAAAGCGCCCAAACCTTATTGAGTGGCAAGCACGACTCAATCTGAATTATCTGGAGAACGGATTTTGGGACAAAAGCAACCCTTCGGTGATCGATCTCCTCGTGGTTTCACAGTGTGAAATATGTGGCGTGGAGAAAGAGGTATGATGCAAAGTGTGATGTTAGTTTTGCTATCACAATCTGAGGTTGTGTTACTGATTTTTGGTTTCCAGGATAAGGATAGCCACTGCTGGAACAACGAATGCCCAAGGTGTCCCGCCTTTGATGTAGACGCTTTTGACCCGAAAAGCGAAAATGCGCTTATGCGAGTACCTGTCGCGCCATTCCCCAACGGCAGCATTACCAGCTCACTGTGCCTCGAGAAAGAGGACTTGTCTCGAAAGCGAAAGCGTAGATCGCTGGAGACTACCCCGTCTGGAGTATCTGGAACGAGCCAAGTTGACACTGAGCACGTTGCATCACCTGTGTCGGAGGCCAAGAAGACCAAGAAAGATGCCACTAAATCCAAGAAAACTCCTGCAACCATCGACAGTGATGTTGGGAAGAAATCTGAACAAGTTCCCGATCAAGATGAACCAAAGAGAGCCAAAGCAGTCGCGAAGAAAGCAAAGCCAGAGAAGAGTTCAAGGACGGAGACCCCTACCACCTCGACTGATGCTGCTGAGCCGGGAGAGACCTCGCCAACAAGTACTTTCCGACCTCACTATGACAGTGTCTTCACGCGATAGATAGACACAAGCTACTGGTACGTTGGATTGAATCTCGAAATAGGCTCGAAGCTTACTATCGACCGAAGTGCATGAATATTTCCTGTTCTGTAATTCTTTGATGTGTCGTTTTTCGTCAACCAAGCGGAGTCCATATGCGGAGGCTGCGGTTTCTTATCGATGGCCCCGTGCTCTGATCCCCGAATATCATTTTTGGTGTGATGCACAGTGGCAGAGCTAGCAGGAGTTGTGACCGATTGACCTCGCAGTTGGGATTGAAGGAACTCAACTCCATTTGGGCTGAGCTGCATCAACTTCATGGCGCCAAAGATCAGGTCGTCGCTCTCTGAGGGCAAATATGAACTTCCACCAGTGAAGCGTCCAACCATGCTCAAGCGCAAAAGCAGCAGTCTCAGTGTTTTAGACATCGCTAGTGGGGCCTCTGGTAAGGGCGTGGAGCAGAATGCAGACCTCCCACGAGTTGAGCGAAATACTGGCAGCTTACAAGACTTGCGGCCGATCAATGGAGAGAATAACGACGTCAACCGGATCCAAAGCACACCCCAAGACAAGCGTGCTGTTAAGAACAAGAAACCCAAGAAGGGATGGCCCAGTGATGCTGGTGACGCGCTTCCCATGGTAGCCAAAGCTACCAATTCTCAAGAAGAAAAACCTTCCTCAGTAAAAAGTCAGCGTACAAGACGCCGTCGAGCAGGTGACATTGTTCTGTCCCGCCCAGCAACCATTGAGGTTGTAGTGAAGTACCAATGTGAGTTTTTAGTTTTGGACCCTATGAAGGGCTACGAGCCTAACAGTTTTGTTTTGATGTATAGTGGGGCAGCACGAGCTCAAGAAATTCAAAGCGTGTTTCAGACAGATCGATCTTGAGTACGTATGAGAAGGTCTGTACGGTATGAGCCATAAACGATCTCACGAACAAGAAATGTTTTCCTCCTGACAGTGCAAGCGGTGTGATCGACTGCGACGAGTTTTTCGAGTTTATTGACGAAACAAAGACGCCATTCTCCGAAGGCCTCTTCCGCATGATTGATTCAGACAGCAATGGAACGGTAAGCACTGCATTGATTTTTGACATATTTGTTCATTTGGCTAATGAGGTAAACGCTGTTTTGGCAGATTGATTTTGAAGAGTTTGTCCACGCTACCGTGCTGTATTGCATGTACACGCGCTATGAGATCCTCCGCTGTAAGATACTCCTGGTGAACTTGTCCTCGGCTTGATCGCTAATATTTTTTGACTTGTACTGTTAGTCGCTTTTGATACATTCGACCCTGCAGCTACAGGATCCATCGGTGACAAAGAGCTTCGGCGCCTCGTTAGTATGGTAAATGATGGCCAAGCCAAGTTTACGGGTAACATCAACAACGCACTGTCCGAGTTCGATCGCAACAAAGATGGTGTCATCGACTTTGAGGAGTTCAAGAACATGAACAAGCGCTTCCCGATGCTGCTGTTCCCTTGCTTCCGACTACAGGATCGCATGCAGAAAGCCACACTTGGCGACAGTCATTGGCTTCAGCTACACAAGCGGCTTTACGAACGGCTCAAGGTGGAGAATTATCAGGTATGGGCTGACCCCATGACATATTCTCTATTCATGGTCATTTTGAGGTAGTTGTTGCTTACAGTGTGCTTTACCTTGCTTTACAGAAAAAACACAACGGTGCTCTTCCTGCACTCACTCTGGTTGGCGCTATCGTCAAATTTCTTCGACTAGATAATCGTGACGTCTATCAGCCATAACTTAAAATCTCCACGGGTCTGCTAGGATGAAGATGACGTCATGTGGATGAGTTCAAGCGGGTAGATTGGTTTGCCGGAGGCGATATGGTTAAAGTACGTGACAGGCTCCGATCCGCGCAGGGGTAGTGATGCAACTTGATCAGCGCGACACCAAGTAGCCCCAGCACTTTCGTAGTCAGGAATGGACTTTGGCGGCTGATCGCAATCCACGGGCTCGGCGTAGAAGATGAAGCGCATCCGCACGTACTGACTGCCGTTACGGTCTCGTTTGGGGTGATACTCGAGCTTTAGCAGTCCTGTAAGACGGATATCGATACCGGCTTCTTCTTTCGTCTCGCGGATCGCAGCCTGTGCCGGGTTCTCACCACTATCGATACGTCCACCTGGCAACCAGAATCCCGAGTTGGCAAACTCTTGCACGAGCAAGAAGCTGTTGTACTTTTTGTTATGACACACGACGAGCGCGAACGAGTACAATGTACTGTCAGCCATGTGGAACTCACTTGCCATCTCGTGTCGTCCAGGAGGTCCATGTGCGTTGTGCATGTGCACTTGAAATGGTCCTCGTGGGGTTTCTCGACATATTGGACAATTGATCCCGTCCGTGTTCTTCTCGTTAATATGGTACATTGGACAATGTCTCCAGAGCTGGTCTTCATCCATGCCGTTCTTACCGCAGAACGGACACGTGAATCCGTCGCGTCCTCCTGATCTGCCTCTCCGTCTCGAGTCGTAGCTTCCACATGAGGCAATAAAGGCCAGTACTTCTCGTACCGAGTCCAGTGAGTCCGTGACCATAGATGCACCCTCTTGAAAGCACTGATATCGCCCCATGGGGTGCTCCGCGAGCTGCGGACTAAAGACACAGAGGAAAATCTGCTTACTGATGGTGCGGATGACACGTAGAAGCGGGTATAGGCGGCGTTCCGAGAGTCCTGAAGCGCGGAACAAGACGGCATCGAAGGGTGCGGCCGGCGCGTAGGCAGAAGCTGCATGTGCGCGCATAGGAGGCGCCTGCTGGTAAGCAAAGCGTCTGTCGTTGCTGGCGCTGGAGCGTGCGTGCGTCTGCATGAGCTGGTGCATCACATCGGCCTCGTCGTTCACTGCTAGTTCTGTAATAAAGCCCTGCGCCGTGCATGCTTGTACGCACGCGTTGTCTAGACTATCGAGCGGGACGTCGTGGCTTGACACATTGCGGATCACCAGTGCCCGCTTCATGATCATAGCATGGAAGTAAAAGTACGGTTTTACAGTTTCCCATTGTGTTTTTACAGAATATTTCTTATTTTTCAGGTTTAAAAATGCTGTCTGTTTAAGTGAAAAGTACGAAAGTAAAAGGGTTATCCAGATATCGTTTGTATCTTTACAGTATGTTTTTTGTTTTCCTTTTAAATAAAATACTAAAACAAATAATACTTGACGAAACGAATTCGCGTCGTTTCGAGTGCATCATATAGTCGAGATGGACGATGAGTTGGATGAGTTGGAGGCTAAGGTAGCGGTAATGACTAGTTTTTTTCATGCATTATATACTAATATGACTATTGCATACAGCTGGACGACTTGACGCATCAGAATGATGTACTCAAACAGGAAAATGAGCTGCTCGAGTCGTATCTACAGCGCAACGGACAACCCACAACTGGTAGTGACGATGAGGACAAGCAAATGGATAAAAAGACTGGAGGATCTAGACAGCGTCGTGTACGCACGCAGATGCTGCTCACGATCGAGCAGAAGAACGACATTTGCAGTACAGAACTCGAAGCTGCACAGAAGGAGCTGGAAGAGACCAAACGCTCATCTGAGCGCCTCATTGACACATTGCGTGCTGTTCTGGAAGAGACGGACATCCGCATTGCAGAGCTCAAGAAAGACGCGTATGAGTTCAAGCGCGACATTGTCGTCGGTGCAGAAAACTTTCGTACTGGCAAAACTATCGCTGAAAAAATGATTCGCTACATGGAGGAGAAGCTGCGACAGAAGGACGCTATCGTCGAGAAACTGAGACTCAAGAACGCTACATTGAAGAGCCAAGCGCAGAAGATCGATGCTCAGTTGCGTCACAAGGAGGAAATGGGTGATGCACTCCACTACATTGATTTTCACCAGCTTCAGATTGAGAACAAGCAGTACGTCGCCAAGATTGAAGAGCGCAATGAAGAATTGCTGCGTCTAAAGCAGACTACTGGAAGCACTGTTCAAGTGTTGAATAACCTCAAGAAGCGGCTACATGAACTGCTTGAAGAGAGTGCGTGGCTCCAAGGTGAGATTCGCACACGCACAGAGCTGAACGAGAAAATCGTCGAGGAGATCACACTCGTGGAGGAGAAAAACCAGAAGGATATGCGGCGACTACAGTCGCAACAGATCCAGCAGTCAGCGGAGCCAAGCAAGGACATGCCGCAGATTCTGGACTACGTCGGACAGAAGGCCAAGATGTATGAATTGCAGCAGGACGTCAAAAATTACGAGCGGAAGGTCGAGATTGCAGAACGTGCTGTAAAGCTGAACCGTGCCAAGGAAACAAAGCGGCTTCAAGCGCAAGTTGAGTAACGTAGGAATGCACAAATACCTGCATTTGTTTTCAGAAACAATTAATGTGTTTCAAACGACGCGGCTCTCGCTGAAGTTTATTTTCCGTTGTCATGGAGAGAGCTCGCATCCGACGGAAACGACAGCAATTCCAGGATCAACTTGAGATCAAATCGAACGAATTACGCTACGTACTGGCTGCACAACTTTCGGATAACCCACAAAATGCACCACTGCATACGCGACTTGTGCTGAAATTGCAATATCAGCTTGGTGAACTATGCGCAGAATACAACGAATTTGAACTGGCAATCATGTACTTTCAGCAAGTACTAACTAGTCTTGAGTCATCAAACCAAAGCGGTGAATCATCAGACGTGGAAAATAAAGAGATGATAGCTTTGAGAATAAATATTCTCAACTGGTTGGCTGTCTCGCACTTTCGTGCTGGGAATCAAAGCGAGGCCTTCGATTACTTGTTGCAGGCTAAAAAACAAAGTCGAGATGAGCTCTACTCCTCAGAGACTAGCAGCCCACCAGTGGATAAAACGTTGACAGTCAATTACGCACTATTCCTGCATGCGAGAGGCAATGTTTCGGATGCAGAGAGTGCAGCACAGTTAGTGGTCAACGAAGGTGAAGAAGATCCGGTCGAACAATCTGAAAATGACATGCGAGCACGAAGCACAGCCTTTATGTGTACGTCTTGCTTGCGTATGTTCCTGACTTGTCTTGTATGCTTCTCGTTTTACTAATAAACGTGATGACATCGTAGTGCTAGCAAGCATTTGCAAAGTTAGAGGTAAGTCTGAACAAGCTTTGAAATATGCCGAACAAGCGGTTGTCCTTGCCGATCGAGTGCGAGACCCTCGACTAATTTCACGAGCACACAATAACCTTGGCATCTATTATCTCGAACAAAATGATGCGGAGCGTGCATTCAGTTTATTTGCAAGTGCCTATCGGGCGACCCAGCAGACGAAGGACTTTGAGCAACAAGCGACCGTAAAATATCATCTCGGTCTTGCTTTGTCGTATCTGGGTCGAAACCTGAATGGAATGCAGGAAATTGGTGACGACGAAGACGAGGAACATATCCGAGACGAAATTCAGCAAAGGCACGAGGAGAAACCAAATCCATCTGAAAATGATGAGAGCAAAACATTTACAACTTCTGCTGAAGTTATTACGGAAGCTGCTCCAGTCACGACATCGCCCCCAATAAAAACTGCGAAGGACCTGTTCTTGGAAAGCGAAAACCTAACGGATGCTCTACCTGGGCCAGACAAGTCACTTCGTGTACTGACACAAAGTTGTCGCGGAGAAGAAGAGTACTATGCGGGTGAGTTTCACACTGCTGAAGCCGAATTTACGATTGCATTGGGTCAGTTGAAAGAATTCACGGGAATCGATATTGAAGACCAGATTTTCAATTCAAAGACTGGAATCGATGCCACAGCTACAGATTCAGATGCTGTTAACGAAGAGACCAACGAAACAACTCTCTCTCCTATTGAACCGGAGCTGGCAAAATTGTACGGTCTGTTGCTCAGCTATATGGGGTGCACACAACTTGTTGAGGGTAAATTCCCGTTTGCCGAGCTATCACACAAACGTGACCTTGCATTGGCGCTTCGACAAGAAGACCTTCATACCCAGCATCGTGCTTTACGCAACTTGGCTATCGTTTACAATTCCACACAACGATATGTGGAAGCAATTCCGCTCTGGCGTGAAGCACTCGAACTGGCAGTAGTGTTAGATCTTAAAGGAGAGCAACTAATGGCCTACTCTGGATTGGGCTCCGCTCTTCGAGAATTGTTGATGCTCGAGGGCCCTAATGCTGTGGAAGCAGCAGGATTAAACTCTGGATCAGAACCCATGCAGCCTCTACTGGTGTTTCTGAAACAACGAGCTCTTGCTGAGGAAATAGGTGATGTTCATCAACAAATTTTGGCACAGCGACACATTGTTAGTGCTTACGAAAGTCCGATCTCTAAGCCACAGAGCGAAGGTGAGGCTACTGAGGCACTTGAACGCCGTCTGTCCGAATGTGATACTCTAGTGAGGCTGTGCGAGAAATATGAAAACCTGCAATATCGTGCCGACGCGTACCGATCTCTAGCAAATGCTTTAACTTCACAACTAGTACGGCTTCGAGCTCGAGCTAACGGAGATGGAAATTACGGGTTAGCAGATGCCATTGCTGTACTAACACAAAAGCGAAATAGTATATGCGTGAGCTACGAAGAAGCTAGTGTTGCACTTTCAACTACAGCAGCACTAATGTTTCAAGACGTCTATGAAGAAGGGCTTGATGGTGAGGTCGAATCGTCTAAACCAAAATCTGAAGAGCGTCATGCTCGACCACCACTAACGCGACTCGAAATATTGCAGCGACGTTAACCAGGTGTCATAATACTCGTTAAAATCTAGTTATGCTTCCAACTCGTTATTTCTCTAGTCCAATTCTCAACTCTTGGTTGAACCTTTTAGGACCTTTTTGATAGCTTGCGTTTTTCGCCAGAAGCAAGCACTTTGAAGGTGCAGCGGAGACTCTCGTCAACAACCAACATAGCACCAGCGTTGTCGAACTCGTTGCAATAGTTTGGTGCAGAGAAAATTGTCACGAGTTTGCGACCGGCGAAAAATTCGTAGCCGTCCGAGACGACCTGGTGTGCTCGGCAGACTAGATCGAGATCGTGCGCCTTCAGGAACTGGTCCACCACATCAGTACCAAAGATGTAAGACACGCCACGATCGCTTTCAGTCCAGCCTTGGCTATCAGGATCTGGGTCTGACCAGAGTAGGTCGCAAAGCAAGCCTTCGTCGGGGACGTCCGTAGGGCGGCGAATGTTTTTGATTTGGTCAAGCGTGTACAGATCGGGTGAGAGACCTCCATGCGTACAGAAAATCTGAAAACAACAACAACATCCAAGCAATGTTAACAAGAGCAAAGGCATCATTAGTAGTTTCAACTCATACACACCTTTCCTGCAATAACACCTGAAATGGGCATGCAATTAAAACAATCTCCGAACGTGCGCCAGACTTTGACGGAGTAGCGGCGTTTACACTCGTCGTAGAATCCGTAGATGCGGTTTATTGAAGCGCACTCGTGGTTTCCTCTCAGCAAATAGAGCTGTTCAGGATACTTGATTTTGTACGCAAAGAGCAGACAGATCGTCTCGATACTTTGCATCGCACGATCGACATAGTCCCCCAGGAAGAGATATCGTCGTTCATCTGGAAAGCCTCCCATCTCAAACAACCGCAGCAGATCAGAATATTGTCCATGGGTGTCGCCACAAATGTTAATTGGGGCAGGAACCTCCACAAGGGGTGGTTGCTCCAGAAAAATCTGTACGACGAAAAGCATTAGATGTCATGATAGTAGAATTTGCAGACTTACCGTGCGAATTTTGCGACATAGCAGCAGAACTTCATCTGTTGTGATATCAGTGACTTCCGTTTGTGTCGGTTTGTCCTGTACGCTTAATAATTTGCGGATTACACCATCGACTGTCTGAATGCTCGAATCTGCCATTGGTAGGTGTCAAATGCACGGCCACGTCTCGAGTTCGTGATATCGTGATACTACCGAGTCGACGAGGATGAATGCAACCAACGAATGCACAGCGCTATTTTATCTATGCCTATTTTGGCATTTTGTTTGACGTGTAGTTTCCATATTTCCGACAATCTCGTTTTCGCGAAAACCAATCACTCTTGCTCCATGAGTCTTGTTCCATGACCACAGTCACTAGAGTGTAATGGATCATGCTTTGACCACCATGGTGCAATTTGAGAAGTATGACGCAACCTTCAGCTCTATTTACCACTGCGATATCCAGAGATTGACACACCTGAGCTTAAGAGCAACTCGATATCGTACTAGTCAACACACAACATGCAACAGCAAGGTTCGAGTCCCTTGGCAAAGTGCCAATGACAATGCAGTGTGCAACAATTCTAATACAGAAATGTATTGGCATCTCGATTCCCACGAGCAGTGTCAGCAGTAAAGCCAGAGGATCGGCAGCAAGGTTGAACACGGTGCATCAGTAGCCGATCACCCGGCAAGGTCCCACGTGTGTATTGTAGAACTGCAGTTTGAGCTGACAAACCAAATGACCCATTGACTCCAGTGCGTGATTCTCATCGCTCGACAAGTACGTGTATACCACTCTATAAAAATGCCAAATCAGACCTAAACCAACTGACATAGTGAAAGTCAATCAAATCAAAATCGAAACTTGTGACGCGCCAGATCACAACTTACTGTAACAAATTGTTCCAACTGAATCCATTATCAATTCACATCAACTAACTATACATTTCCATGTCTGTTTTAACAAAGTTCCCATAGTCGATGGGAGGCATTCTGGAATCTCGTGTCATTCCTCGATCCTCCACCAGCAACACAAGCGAGAAGAGCGACGTCTAGTACCAACCCACTCCAGCGCCTCCAGGATGAAGTTCCACAGCAAGGAGGTGCTCAATGACACGTGGACGCAGTTCCTAGCGCTGTGTCTGCTGCTCATGCTGGCCGTCGACTCGCTCAAGTACGTCAATCCATGTCTAATACCGTATTTCAGCCTCTAATTCTCTCTATTCTAGTCCTATTAAGGCAGTGAGCAAGTTCCTCGGCCTTCCATCTTACTACTGGGGTCTCTTATCCGTGGGAATGATGCTGGGTCTACTGTTCCACAACGCAGCCGACGTCATCTATCGCTCTACGCGTGTCTTCCTCAATTCCATCCTCAGTATCTCCTTTAAGAGTGTAGACCTATCGGTCTGGATAATGTGCCGACTGAAGGCCCCGTCATCTTCACAGGAAACCATGCCAATCAGTTCGTAGACGGCCTTGTGGTGATGATGACTAGTCCTCGTAAAGTAGGCTTTATGATTGCAGAAAAGTCGTGGCATTTGCCAGTTGTAGGGCACTTGGCTCGTATTATGGGCTGCATTCCAGTAGTGCGTCCACAAGACTCTGTGGCTTCTGGAGTTGGCGTGGTGAAGCTCACTAGTAATGAAGCAGTGACTCTTGCTAGTTCATCCAGTGGAGGAGCTAGCAGTGGTAAACCCCAGTGGCTTGTACAGGGTGATGGCACTAGTTTTACAAAGCAGGTGACACCAGGTGACCAGATCCGATTCCAGGGAAAGAGTGTCAAGGACTCGGGCTCACCCGTTAAGATTGTACAGGTATTGGATGACTCGCAATTGCTGCTGAATGAACCACTCAAGGATGGAGATGGAGAATTGGTGCTGGAGAATGCACCTTTTGGGATTCTCAAGCGTGTAGACCAATCGGTGACGTTTGCCAAGGTGTACACGCACTTGAAGAGAGGAAACTGCATTGGAATCTTCCCGGAGGGAGGCTCACACGATCGTACCGACTTGTTGCCATTGAAGGCGGGAGTTGCTGTTATGGCACTAGGTGTCAAGGACAAGTACAACATTAATGTGCCTGTAGTGCCTGTGGGATTGAACTACTTCCGTGGTCATCGCTTCCGTGGACGTGTGACGGTGGAGTTTGGCACTCCAATCACTGTTGATCAAGAACTTATGGCGAAGTATCACGAGGACAAGCGCGTGGCTTGCAACACCTTCCTTCACCGTGTGGAGGAGAGTATGAGATCAGTGATTGTAACTACGCCGAGCTACGGCGTGATGCAGGAAGTGCTGACTGCCCGTCGGCTGTTCCAGCGCTCTGGTGTGCGTCTATCGGCCAAGGAAACGCAGGATTTAAACCGCCGTTTTGCCGAGGGCTACAAGGTGTTGCAAGATGTACCTGAAGCGAAGGAAGACCTTGCAGCGCTGCAACACAAGCTGGACACGTACTACAAAACGCTGCAGAAAATGGGTCTTATGGACCACCAAGTGCCATACATCCCATGGTGGACTATTCACGATGTTTTGGGCTCAGCACTTTACGGCCTGTTGATCCTGTTGCTAGCTTCCATCCCGTCCTTCATTTTGAATGCACCAGTGGGCATTTTGGCTCGCTATGTGGCTAACACAGCCCAGAAGAAGGCTCTTGAGGGTTCTAAGGTCAAGGTGATGGCACGTGACGTTGTTCTGAGCAAGAAAATTCAGTTCTCGATCGTGGCCGTTCCGCTGCTGTGGCTCATGTACCTTGCTGCGGCCGTGGCGTTCACTGACTGGTACTGGTCGTCAATTATGCTGCTCATGGTGTCGTTCCCTCTTTTCTCTTTCTTCGGTGTGCGCTCTGTAGAGGCTGGAATGATCGAACTAAAGACTGTTCGCCCGCTGTTCTACCGTCTTCTGCCGACGTATAAGGCTACGCAGGATGAGCTCCCACGCCAGCGCGCTGAGTTGCAGAAAGAAGTTCGCGAGTTTGTCAAAAAGTACTCTCCGCATCTGGGCAAGCTGGCTGAGCCAAAGAAGCTCGACTGGAGCGAATACATGCACGAACGCTCGGTAGTATTGGCTGAGAAGGCCAAGCTCCAGGAGTCGATACCACCTCCGCCTCCGGTTCGCGACGAGGAAGATGGTGAGGAACGTCGCGAAGGTGAAGCTGAGGACGAGATTAGCTCTCCTATGCCAACCATCACCAAATTCCACGACATCAGCATCCTGGGCAAGTCCGAGAAGTCGGTGGTGGACTTGGCGGGCCTCGAACGCTCTATGTCTTGCCCACCTGGGTACCAGGAGCTCGCCGAAGAAGTGGCCAAGCAGCGTCAAGGCTCTGTTTAGATTGTTTGAATGCAGGACTGAGTACTGTAGTCGCATGATAGTCAAATGTCGTTGGTTTGGATATGCAAACGTTTTGCGGTGTGCTTAGCAGTGAACACTGGTACTTCCAAGCCATAAAAACCATGAAGCGATACATATTCATTCACTGTTTCTCTTCTCTAACTCATGCACATCACATGCAAACTACTTGTGGAAGATGGAGCCGCGACGCAGCGCAGCTACGGCCTCTTCGCGGTCCTTGTCACTCAACAGGTTCAACACTTCGAGGATGCCAGCAACGGCAGCCTTGGGGTCCTTGCGGCCGATCTCGACAACCTGCGAGGCCATCTTCTCCTGGCGCAGATCCGCCACACGCGAGGCGATCCACTCCTTGTCACTCGACAGCCACAGCAGCACGTCCGAGTCGCCATGCGACCAAAGCTCCGACACTGACACGTTCTGCTGGCGCGGCACACGACCGCCGTTCACAGCCTCCGTGAACCAACCCTTAAGCACCTGCTCCGAGCCCACGAACGTCGTCGCGCGCGGACCACCGGCGCTGGCACTCACCACTTGACGGCGCAGCGTGAACTCGGCGAGTTGACGCTTGAGACGCCAGTAGAAGAACTTGCGCGAGTTCGACCAGGGCACAACCTGACGGATGCAACCCACGGACTTCATGCGGCCAGGCGTGTCGTGGAGATCACCGAACTCCGTGGCCACCTGCACGTAGATCGGCAGGAGGGTGTCCTCGCGGGTCTTGATCTCGGCCGAGATCTTGGCACCCTCAGTCTCCTTCTCCTTCGGTGACAGCTCAGTAAGACGAGCGGTAAGCTGCTTGAGCTTGTCGTCAAGACGGTGCATGGTTTCCAGAAGCTGCTTCTTGCGGTACTTAATCTCAATGAGACCGGCCGGCTCCAGCACACCACCACGGCCCTGCGGGTCGGCGTACATCTCCATGATGCCCTCGTTGATGGTAGGGTCCACCACGGCCCAAGCGCCACCACGCAGCTCAGCGAACGGCGGGATGTACACGAACACGGGCTGCTCGTAGTTGACGAGACCGTCCACAATAGCAGCACCGAACTTGAGCACCTCGTCGAACATGTCGCGCTGGCCACCGGAGAAACCACGCCAGTTCGCCAGGATGAACAGCGGTAGATCCTCGCCCTTGAAATCCTTGATGGCAGTAGCTGTCTTGTGGGCCGAGTCCGGGAACCACACCTGACCAGCCTGCTGCATCAAGTTCTCCTGCGACGCCGGGGTCGCGGGGTCAGCAGGAATGACCTTCTCGGATGTGCGCACCTCCGTGACAACCACGCCGCAAGGAATGCCACCAAGGCGACCACGTCCAACAATCACGCTCTTAGCCCAGCCATCAAGAGTCTCGCGGAACGAGTCCTTGTCCATGAGACCCGAGACCCATTTGCCCGTCGCCTCGTCGACCTTACCCGACAACAGCGCACGCGGATCATACTGCGTGCTCTTGTCCTTGGGGCAGAAGTCCACCGTACGCTCGATCTCATCCACTCCAGTCAGGTCGCGGATCGGCAGCGGGCCGCGGCGAACCGCGGGGACGAAGCTCAGCCACTCGAGAATAGAGTAGATGCCGGACAGGTGGTTCTTGGACGTGAGGTGTGTCACACCGTTCGTGTGCATGATCTTCACACCACCAAGCTGGTCGTTCGAGGTGTACACCTCCTTACCCATGAGCTTGTTCAGCGCCTGGTAACCCGTTAGGATGATCGGCGAGTGCGTGGCATTTTGAACCGTACGGTGGCCCAGACGGACGAGGTAGGCACCAATGCCGACACTGCGACCGCAGGCGTACGTCAGAGTGAATACGTCCTGGTAGGCGCGCGATGTTTCACCGGCGATGGTACCACTGCCGCGCAGGCACTCCACACCAAGATCGATCTCGCGACCCACAATGTCGTTCAGCACGTAGCGCTCTTCACCCGTGCTGGTGACCAGTAGCTCAGCATTGACGGAACCCTCATCCGACGCAACCTTGTAGTCCTCGGGCGTCAGGTACAGGTACTCGAAGCCCTTGGTCGGGTTAGTCTCGTCCTTCCAGCAGACCTTGTACAGGGCCTTGATAGACTCGGCCATACCAATGCGGGCACCAGCGTTCGCCGAGAAGAAGAAGCGAGGAATGCCCTTCGAGCGAGCCAGCTTCGACGCCAGGTCGAACAGCGTGTCCTCGCGGGTACCGAAGGAGCCGGCCTTGAAAGTGATATCGTTGGCAATGATAATGATCTCGCGTCCATCCGGGAACTCCGGGGTGTAGAGCGTCAGCAGCCATGCCACCATACCGATATCATTCTTGCCACGCGGACGCGTCGTCTCAGTCAGAGACTTGCCCGTCGCGTCCAGGATCAGCTCGCGCGTCTCCATCAACAGGTTCGGGATGGTGATCTTTGCACCACCACCGCGCGTACGCTGTTGTACGTACTTGCGCCATTGGCGCAGCAGGTTGTACTCAATTAGTTCCAGGAAGTCGTACACGTACACCGTGTTGGACATGGCCTTAGCCATCTGACGCTTCTTGTCGAACGGGAACACCACCGGGTACGGGGTCGTGACCGGCATACCATCAAGCTCGCCATGAGTCTCGTCACCAATGGAGGTGAAAATGGGCTCATCGTGTCCGGCCGCCTCAACGTACGCCTGAACACGGACCACGTAGCCTGTGGGATTCTCAGCCACCAAGCGCACAGGAATCGCCGGCGCCTCGCTGTTGAAGCGCGCGATAATCTTGAGCTCCACCGTCGACACACCAAGCTGTTCCAGACGCTCAGCGTAACGGTACGCCAGAATGCGGATCACACCCTCAAGGTACTGCGGGTCCACAATTGCCTGAGGCAAGATGTTCAGGTAGACGTGGTTGTTCTTCGTCGGCAGCGATGACTTCTTCACCAGAGGGTTGGTCAGATTCACCTCAAGGGCGTTTAGAGCGTCAACCAACGAGCGCTCGGGGCCAGGATAGGCGTCATACTGCGAGCGCGATCCGCTGCCATCGTGGTCAAGCTGGCGGACCACAGCGCGCACGAAGATGCGCTGGAAGCGGTCAGTCACAATGTGCGAGTCAGACTCCTTCATCTTGGCCAGGTACAGGTGGACATTCTTGTTGCCCGACGACAATGGCATGACGCTGTAGTTCTGCAGACGACGCAGCTCCAGCTTGTAGGCCAGCGGGGCCTCCATGTGACGCACGATCTTGTCCTCGCTGTAGCTCAGGCGGCCAGGGAACGTGTAGATGTTCGGGTACAGCGCCATATCAGCGTTGTGGGCCGAGATTTTCTCGATGTTCTGTGGACGCACCGAGAAAGTCACGCGACGGATGTTGTGCGCGCGCAGTTCCCGGTCCACAGACTTGAGGTAAGCTTCAGCCTGCTCCAGCAGGTTTGCCTCGTCCGAGTGTTCGTCTACCAGTAGGACGTGCAGCACATTCACGAGCGGGTCCTTACGCACCGACAGCGTCTTCTTCGCCAGCGGGAACAACGTCATGACATCGGTGAACGACTTCTTGAAAGCTTCCAAGTTCGTAAGCCGAATGATGGCACCGTGGCGCTCAAAGTCTGGAGAGATTTTCTGGTAGCTCTCGACTGGCTTGGGCAGCGGCTTCTCGACCGGCTCCTGCTCCTCGCTACTTCCTTCAGCGCTCTGTTCACCAAGGTCCATTAAGCTAGCAGAGCTGTTACGGCGCAGCAGACTCGCCAGGTCGTCGTAGCTCTCAGCAGGAGCAACACCAACAGCCAGCGCATCGACAACAGGTGACTTGAACTGGAACGTCTTCGCGAAAATGTCGTTAAAAGTCATCGTCTCCATTGACTCAATGAGATATGAGCGGTACACACGGAGCGCATACAACTCTAGTGCCAACTCACGGATCTGCTGGTCCTCGTGGTCAAGGAGCGAAATCAGCAGGTCGAAGAGCGGCTGAGACTGGTCCAGAAGGTTGGCGCAGGCGTCAGCAAGTTTCGTCGACGAACCATTCGCAAGGTAGTCCTTGAGAACCTTCTCAACCTGGCTGAGACGGTCGCGGTACGACGGCATCTTGTTGTCGATCAGAAGCTGACGTGCCTCCAGAGCAACCAACGAGTACTGCTTCTCCTTGAATGTAGCAAGCTTCTCCAGGAGCGGCACAAACGCAGCCGCCTTCATCGACTTGCGAGGAGCCACAGCCGTGCCGCGAGCCATCTCGGCGAGGAGCTGCAGCAGCAGTTTGTTCTTGGCCTCCAGTGCCTTGTGCGAGCGAGCGATAGAGAACACCTTGTTTAGGTCAGCCGAGTTCTGCTGACGCAGGGCCATCACCACGTCCTCAGTGTTGTGCGAGTTTGCATACACAGTCTCGACTGTGAAGTACTCATTAATCAGCTCCGTCAGCACAGCCTCCTCACCAGACAGCAGACCGTGCTTGTATTTGATGGCAATGTCGCGCAGCGTCACCACAGAGGCCTCGAAGTCCGAACGCTGACGGTCAGTCGAGAGCGTCTTCTTGTGCTCGTCCAGAATCTCAACCACTTCAGCAACGTTGAACTCGTGGGTAGCCTTAGGGTCCTCGGCCACAGCCTTCTTGAACGTCTGGATCTTGTCCGTGATCTTGGCGAACACGTCAAGTGGGATGCGGCCGGCCAGCGACGACATAGCCTCCTTGATCTCCTCCACAGGTAGGAGAGGCTCGTTGAGCACGTGGAACAGGTCAGCCACCGCCTTCTGCGTGAGGTCCTCCGGGGCAAAGTAACCCTGGAGCACGCTCTTCAAAAGTGCCACGGACTTGCGCATCTTGTGCACGGCCTTAGTGCTGTTGCCATTCGAGTTCTCTGGCGACGGAAGCTTGCCCATGTAAACGTCCGACTTCTTCACGCACGACGGGTCATCAAGCTCCATGGTGGCGATGCAGTCGCCGGGCGCCAGGACAGCACCCTCAGACTTGAGGAGACGGATAACACCAGCCTCAGGGGTAGCAGCGGCATGTACATCTTCATCACCTCAATTTCAGCGTACGGCATGCCGCGACGCAGACTAGCACCATCATCCACCAGGTAGCGAGCGAGCTTACCGGCCGTGTTGGTCACCAAGCGTGTGGGGTCGTACTCCTTGGTGAACACGCACGTGTGACTGTCAACCACAAGACGCAAGCCTTGGGCCTCCTTGGTAGCGTAGGCAACGTGCGATTTGCCATTCAACAAAACGAGGAAACCACCGTCCGACAGCGTGCGGATCTCTACCTGCACGTACGAATCGTTGCAGAAGAGTGTGAATTGGATCGGGCCACTGCGGCACGCTTTGATGTTGTACTTGATGCCCTCGTAAATGAGCTCAAGTGACTCCTCCTGCGACAGGAAGTGGTTGTGAGGAAGCTGACCGCGCTCGATCTGATTGACGTATTCCTCCTGGAGTGCGTTCGACGCCTGGTACGCACAGCACACGGCACCAACAAGGACCACCATCAGAGGGTCCGGGCGGCCCTGCAGACGCACTTCGCTGTGGTGAGAGATACGTTCGTCCAGCCACGATGTGGAAATGCGGTTGTGCTTGAAATCGTCGGACTCCATCATGTTGACGATGTACTCGACTGTCGTGTGAATATCACCACGGATAGACAGCTCCTTGAGAGCAAGGATCATGTTCTTGCGAGCCTTTTCACGTGTCGGACTCCATGAGAACAGGTGACCAATCTGTGAGTCAGCGAACTCGTGCACCTGACCGGACGAGTCCACAGAGAAGTAGCCCCACACATCGGGCGTACTACGGAAGTTGAGCTCCTGGATGGCACCACTGGTGGGCTGGAAACCGGCGTTCGGGTCTTCAGCAGTGATACGCGCGGCGATGACGTGACCATGCGGGGGTTTCTGCTTCTCCGTATCGAAATCGATGGGAGACGTCTCGAACGCGTCCTTATTGTATAGACGACGCACATCAGGGATGCAGTGTAGCGGAATGCCCATAGCAACCTGAAGTTGAGCAGCCGGCAGGTTCACGTGGGTAATCATCTCCGTCACGGGGTGTTCCACTTGCAGACGCGGGTTGAGCTCCAAGAAGAAGAACGAGTTGCCATTGTCCTCGGGTAGCTCACTGAAAAGGTACTCGACCGTACCAGCATTGACGTACTCAACCTCCTTGGCAAGACGAGTGGCTGCGCGCATCATCTTCTCCCACACTTCCTCAGTGGGGGCGAGCACGGGGCCTTCCTCAACAATCTTCTGGTGGCGACGCTGTACGGAGCAATCACGGCCACTGAGGGCAATAGCATTGCCGTAGGTATCAGCCAGCAGCTGCACCTCCAAGTGACGCGACTTGGGCGCGAGCTTCATGACGAAGATAGGGGAACCAGGGATTTCACCACGCACGGCCTCCCAGCAGCTGAGTACCTGAGACTCTTCGTGGACCATACGGATACCCTTGCCACCTCCGCCTTCACTAGCCTTGATCATAACTGGGAAGCCAATACGTTTGCACTCATCCAGACAGTGTTGTCCGTCCCGCAGCATAGCTGCGTCATAGATCTCGGCAGGGATACCGTCATTTTCCTTGTAGTCAACTTCCATGCCGTCACCATTCCAGGCGATAGTAGGCACCTTGGCACTCTGTGCAATGATAGTAGAGCCGATCTTGTCGCCCAGTGCACGCATGGGTTTGCCCGGGGGACCAATGAAGATGATCTTACGCTCCGTCTGCGCGAGCGTGTCAGGTAGAAGAGGGTTCTCCGAGGCGTGGCCCCATCCAGCCCAGACAGCGTCAACATTGAAGCGCTCAGCGATCTCAATAATGAGCGACACATTGGCGTAATTGTGGTTGTTAGAGCCGCCAGGCACCTCGACAACGTGCTCAGCCATGCGAATGTACTCTGCATTGGCCTTCAAGTCTTCCGGTGTGGCCATAACGACAAAGGTCACGACGTGTTCGTCCGCGAACATCTCGTAGCTCCAGCTGCGGATACTGCGGATGGCTTTAACCGCCGAGATGCCATTGTTGGCGATGAGGACGGACGTAATGGGGCGTTTACCCTGCTGCAGACGCACGTACTCGTCCATGCTCGCATAGCTCAGCGGGTTGCTTTCGCTGCGCGGTGCCGCGTCAGACGCCGCTGGGACGTCGGGAGTCGCTTCCTGGGCCACCATATCTTGCGTGTCGGCTGCAGCTCCAGTTGTGGAATGGCTCATGGAGGCGGAGGAGGGAATGCTGCTTCGTTCTTGTTCTGTGGAGGGCGCGGAATGCCACGCATTTGAGCTCTTGACAGACGATTTTGACCAATCCAAGAACGTATCAAGCGATCTGAATGACGATTGGAGGAAATAGGGCATACAGATGTCAAGTCAAACTTCAAGGCGGGTTGTCAGCAGCTTGTTCCACAGCGCGTCATCGTTTTCGAAACGATGCGCTGCAAAGCTGGTGGACCAGTGCATTCCTCTGGTGCTCACTGTCACCGAGTCTGCTGTCAGACGCCATAGCTGATTTCTTTGCGCTTCGCTCGCTTTCTTCTTCGAAGCGCACGCACGCAGCAGTTGACGGTGACCTCAGATTCATATCGTTGGACGCGCTCGAGCTGAGGCATGTTGTTGGATGCACCCGAGCAGTGACACTAGGTGCATGCACAGGAGGAAGGAAGCATGCATCGCCTAGAGCATTGGGCATGCTTGTCATAGTTTCCGCTAGTTAAACTTGGGGTAGGGAATGCCAGTCAAGTGAGACCTTAATCGAGTGACGTCACTCGCCTGCCGTTTCAAGGGCTTGTCGACGCGCCTCGCTTGTAGCGTATCGAAAAGACAGCTCCATCATATTACTTTACGCTAGATAAAATGGTGCAAAGAATCAGTACGTTCGAAAACATAGACGAGGCATTGCGTTCTAGGTGATGGCTACCACTTGTCCCATGTGTCGACGCGCCTAAATGTATCCATCTGGCCTGCCTCACGAAAGGAACTGCACAAGGATCACAATGCACTTTTGGCTGGGTTTCGATTCGGACCGCACGTTGGCACGTTTCTATCGCTAGATAAATAACACATATCGTCGTCCTGTATGTGTGGTATGAATGGCTTGCTTGCAACAAGTTTCTTGTTACGGAGATGTGAATCATCAATCTGGTGAAAACCTCGAAGATCAGGAACTGGGTCTGATGGTGGAGTGGTATCGACGCTTCTGTGGTGGTTGCACCTGCTCTTGTTGGGATTATCTTTGCTTGTCCTGTCGCCAGTCTCGGTTTCATTAAGTGCATTTCGTCGAGCATTGGAAATTCGCTGTTCCTAGTCATGAACACTTTGTATGCGGTGACGCGTTGATCATGGTCTCTCGTTAGCGAAGTAACTCGCCGAGCTATCAACACCGCGTCTTCCAGTTTCTCCACGGTAGGTCGCTACACGTTCGACAACTGTACTAGAGGTTACCATGTCAGGAAAACTACGATGAAGAGATTATTACAATGCTAGCAGATTACAGGTGAACTCCATGCTTTGATTTTGATGTAATGAGCTCGTAGAATGACATCCACCTCGGAAAAGGTTAAGAACGGCTGGAAGCGGCCTACTAGTATGAACGATGTGAGTCGAAATGCGCTAGGTAGCTCGATCCAACAGTAATTTTATATTGAAGCCGCAAAACTATCGACACGTATCAATCGATCTACCACAGCTACGACGCCTACGCCAAACTAGGTGCGGCGCTTCTTCGCCGGAGCTTTTCGTGGCGCCTTTTTTCCGGCAGCAGTTGGGGCCTTGCGCTTCGCACCTCCCCGACTTTTCTTCTGAAACTTGCTAACATCCAGGTCTTCCTCGTCATCTGGCTCGCTTTCGGCATCTGAAGGTGGCGGTAAGCCATTCTCTTCATCCTTGACGGCGGCAGCCTTACCTCGTCCTTTCTTGACGGTGGTAGATCCAAGCACCGACTCGACAACTGCTTGCGACTTGTGTGATGCCTTGTTGTACCTGAACCAGCGATGAATGAAAAACATAAACATAGGTCGGCGGTGAGCACATTAAATGAGATGCCGGTACAAGAAACGAGGGTGCATCTGCATCATACATTCGAGTAAACGCCGTCTTGGCCTTGGAGTCGAGCTCAGAGTAGGAGTGGCGCTTTACACCAGGAAATTTAAAGCTTTCCATAGACTCCGTCAGGTCTTCGCGGGTAATTTCACATTCGTCCAGCAGATCAATCACCTCATGGATATTCTTGATAGCGTACGCAATGAAGTGAGATTCAGCACAACAGTGCATGTAGTAATGAGTAGCATTTGAAACGTACATCCTCTCCTGACAGCAACTTCTTGAGCAAGATTTCTTTCATATACGGCACGTAGTCGAGGCGAATAACTGCAAAAAGAAAGTGAATCTTGTTAGGATCAAGTAAAACACTACATAAACATAGGCGCATACCTTCTCGGGAACCAGAGGCGTGCGATCGCATTCGCACAGACAGCTCACTGAGCAACCGCTTCGATTTGGATGCCGATGAGTTCTTTCCCAGCCATCTGCATGAAAAGAATGGGAAAGTGTTAGCAACTCATACCATTCCATCAAGCATAGCCAACGCAAACGTACTTGGAAAACTCTGGGTGACCAATGAACCCAGCCGAGTAAACACATGCGCCAACGTTCATTGCAGCTTGCTTTGTAAGCAAGTCCCAACGCTGATTCACGCGAACATACGTGTTCAAGATGTCACTCTCCGAGATGAACTCGGAAGCGTGCATCGCTGCTTGAAGGTTTTCGTCGGACGAGGTCCGATTGTTCATGATGCTCTGAATGTAGTTTTCCTGGATCATCAAGGGCATCATGTCGTAGTCAACGAAATACGCCTCGTTTCTAGCGTCAAAGGAAGCGTCACGTTTGAAAATCTCTTGAGTAGCGCTGAATGGGTTCAATCGCAAACTCTCGTCCTTGTTGTGTTGCGAGGTAGGGTTCACCATGTCTGCATACGTAATTTTGGTGGTGGTAAGACGCCACCTCTGCATCTGTGTTAGCAATTGTCGAATATCATTGCCGCATCGGTCAGCAGCCTCTTCAATTGCGTTCTTCTCCATATGTAGTCCTTCTTTCAAGCCGATCTCCATTAGCCGCTTGCCTATTTGAATCTTGGTGGGTCGACGCATGCGCAAATCAAACGAGTGGTTTGCAAGTGAGCGCACCTTTTGGCTCTGACGGTCGTTGCAGATGCAAATGATAGGAGTCTTCGATTTCTTTATGAGCTGAATAAGTTCCGCCGTACCACCGCGGTCCCCTCCTGACATACCATCGACCTCATCCATAATGATCACGCGACGAGCAAGGTGCATTTTCTCCTTGGACTTTCCAGTGGGCACACCGAATTGAAGTGCCTGTGTGCCTAGCACGTCTTTAAGTCCCGTTTGCAGCATTTTCTTGCTTCGAGTGTCACTCGCGTTCAGTTCGGTGCATTCGAACCCGCACTCACGAGCAACCAAGTTCGCAATCGTGGTTTTCCCAATACCAGGAGGACCGGATAGCAGCACGGTCTTTGCCCCGCGGTTATCACTCAACTTCGTCGTGAACGGGACCTTCATGGTTCCTTTCACGTGCATAGCTTCCCAATCTCGAAGCCATGCTTTCAACTTTCTGCCCAGCTCCACGTTGCCAATCATGTGGTCCAAAGTCTGAGGTTTGTATTTGTCCGTCCACAACTCATCATTGATCGACCTGTCGTATATCACACAAACATCAATTAGATCACATCCACTCGAGAGCACTTTCAGAAAAGACTAGCCCGTACGTACGTGTTTAGCTTTTGTTTGCCTTTCGAGGATGCAGTCTTGGCAGCAGCAGCTTCTGCTTTGATCCTCGCCTTTTCAGTCGCCAAGTCCTGTGCCTGTTGAGCTGCTGCAGCCTCGGTAATAAGGTTGTAGAACTCATTCTGCGTTAAAATACGGACATTCTTCGCCACCGCTTCCTTATACTTGGAGCTATCCGTCACGTTACCACCTTGCTCCAACGTGGTGCCAATCACCAAATACTTTGTGCTGCGCGTAATGCTGTTGGCAATAGATCCACCACAACTCTTGACAAGATGCACTGCATCCTCACGTGAGAGATTCTCCAGCACTCCCGAGAATGCAAATGTCTTTCCATCCAGACATCCCGAGCACGGAGCAGGCACCTTCTTCAACGCACCCTCCTGCTTCCCAATGGCTTGGTTATCGTCAGTAGTTGCGTGACTACTAGACGAAGGTGCCGGCTTGACTTCTTTCTTCACCTTGGGCTTCACTTCCGGCATCTCCTCGTCCTCACTGTCTTCAATGGCAGCACGACGCAGCCGCTTCCTCTCTTTCTGGGGCTTCACTGTCTGCACGTCGTCGTCACTTGGCTGCATCTCAAAGTCCGAGTCCTCATTCTTCTTCGCTCGAGCTTTACGCTTGCTACTGACGTCATCTTCTTCATCCTCACTGTCGTCCAGCACCACTACATTTTGCTTTGCAGCACGACGAGCAGGACGCGACGGAGGCGTCGGCTCTGGCTCCGCTCGCTTAGCTGCATGGCACACCAGTCAATTGTTAGGACGGACTCAGGACAGAAGAGACTGCAGCCTTACGCTTCGAGGGTGTCACTGTCTTCTTGCCGCTGTTGCTGCTTGACGATTTCTTCTGAAAGAACGACCGGATGTCCATCGTCGCCGTTACAAGACGTGGATCTTCCTTACTTATGTCTTTCCCGCCAATATTGACGCAATGCAGCTCTTGTAAAGAGAGATTCCTGTGCTATTAGAGAGATGTAGTGTGGTGCACATGAAAGCAGTTGAACAGTCGCGTAGCCACTTTATTGACCAATCAGCTTTCGCGACGAACGTCAGGGTCAAAGTTCAGTCTCCGATATCCTTCAGCATGGAGCTCTCCCCGACGGCGCTCAAGTATGCGAGTCTGTGTGTCTTGTGCGTGCAGAACAGTCTGCTAGCGATCCTCATGCGACTCTCTCGGGTCGGCAACTTCCCACGCTTCAACCCTGCCACCGCTGTGTTCGTAGGGGAAGCTCTCAAGCTGGCGACGTGCTTCGCCGTGCTCTTCCATGTGAGTCTGCACTGTCGTCGTTGGATCTAATGGAATATATAGCGTCGCTGACTGTCTGTGACTGTTGCAGGAGTTTAATGCGTTGAAGGAGCCGCAGCGACGGAAGCGCATGGGCGAATCCTTCCGCACGATCACCAACGTGAACGAACTGCTGCGTGTGAGCGTCCCAGCGATGCTCTATGTGGTGCAGAACAATCTACAGTACGTGGCAGTGTCGAACCTGGATGCACCCACTTTCCAGGTCATGTACCAGCTCAAGATCCTTACTACCGCCATCTTCTCCGTCCTGATGTTGCGGAGAACAGTGTTGCCAACGCAATGGGGAGCTATCGTCACGCTTATGATGGGCGTTGCCCTGGTACAATTGGATGAGGACTCTTCAGCTACAACGGCGAAGAGTGATCAAACAGCACAGAGTACCACTAAAGGATTGCTGGCAGTGGTTGCTGCTTGTGTCTGCTCTGGGTTCGCTGGTGTGTACTTTGAGAAGATTCTCAAAGGCTCAGGTTCCAAAACGACGCTCTGGGAACGCAATGTGCAAATGTGTTTCCTTGGTTTGGCGCTATCGGGTGGCGGTCTCGTCTATAATGATCTTGGGTCAATCATGACTCGTGGATTTTTCTACGGCTACCGCCCAGTGGTGTGGGCGGCCATTTCCATGAGTGCATTCGGCGGTCTCCTCACAGCGGTTGTCGTCAAATACGCCGACAATATTTTGAAGGCTTTTGCCACGTCCATCGCCGTAGTGCTGTCCGTCATCATGTCGGTGTTCGTGTTTGATAAGGTGCCAACGGGTCAATTCGTGATCG
Organism: Phytophthora palmivora; assembly: GCA_008079305.1. Taxonomy (NCBI): domain Eukaryota; phylum Oomycota; class Peronosporomycetes; order Peronosporales; family Peronosporaceae; genus Phytophthora; species Phytophthora palmivora. The sequence continues at coordinate 157,159 of VOQZ01001333.1, read as the reverse complement.
GAGCCATTCTTGTCAACGGCTCTGTGTACATTTACGGCAAAGCACCAGAGTGGCGTAAAGATCACCTTGAGCCTATTCTACCTCTCACAGGTGGCAAAGACCCAAAGAATATCGCTTAGAACGTGGCAGAAGTCCGCCACAATTTCCTTACGAGAGACCACTGCAAATATCATAGACATACAATATCTTTCAAGTCAATACAAATCAGGATCTCGCGATCGTAACTTCATCACGTCTACTACTGCCTGTTTAGCCATTCAAATGTGGGGAGGTGTTTGGCACTAGTTTCAAAACGAAACGCTACATGAAGCAATTATATCTCCTCCTTGCGGTTGTTGTGCTAGTGCATCAGACATGCTTGTGCTTCTGCGCAGGACGGACTGATGGCGTTGAGAATGGTGTGTGTGAAGTTGCCATCGACGATGCTGACGCTACTGTGTTGAAGCCATCGACTGCCCCAACGAACGACAATCGCAATATGAGTCACTCTGGAGCGAGGTAAGAACGGCATTTCAGGAGAAAGTTGCATCTTAGATGCTCAAAGCGATAGACTTCTCTCACTTCCCACGCATTTCTACCATTTCAGGATCAATCGGAACTTGTAGTACAGCAACTCGGCGTGGACAGTACAAACTCTATCGTAAGTGGCAAACTTTTGGTGTTGAAACATTGACTGAGTGCAACTTGGTACGTCAAGTATGATCCAAGGAGTTCACGTGATGCAGATCTGTGGCCCATTAGATGGCTCGCATTTCTTGATGATAGCTGGTTGGATGAGTTCATCACACAATGCGAGCGCGATCCTGACTTTAAAGCGAGCATATCACAAAACCTTAGCGCGATGCAAGCCGTATGTATCAACATTTATCTCCCAGTTGAACGGAGAAAACATCAAAACTCACAAATTCTTGCATTTCCTAGTTTGTAGCATCCGTGTCGATTGGGTACGCAGTCGTTGCAATGTGGATCGGTCCAATAAAGCTCACACGCTGGCAACGACGTAGCGTTCTGGTCACATACACAGCTGCGGCGATTGCCCAGGCAATATTTCTAGCGCACGCCTTCAGCATCATGGGTATCCAGTACGCCTATCCGTCAACTTTGGCTCTCGTACTCGTCTTCTTCATCACTTTCAACGTCACCAACGCGTTGCTCATATTGGAATCTGAGGAACCTCAAGCTGCAGTCGATATCTCAGTCCAGCAAATTATCGAGGCGTCTTCAACACGTGTGGTAACCGCACAACGTGCTGCGTGTTTCTAGTTGTATGATCCTAATGGAATAATACAGTAAAATCCATCCTTCATTCATCATCCATAGAGAAGGACAATAGCTTCTTGTTGCTGAGTGTTGGGCGATCTGCGCGTTTTCGCTTCTTCTTGGCGTCGGACGCTTTGGCTTTGCCCATCTGTACTACAGTCTGTCCACTCTTCTTCTTGTCTTCGTCCTTATTTCCTTCATTGCCACTCTCTTTTTCATCTTTCTTCTCCTTCTTCTCCTCCTTCTTGGCCAAATACTCGTCCATGGCAGTCTGTTGCACCTCGTCTAGTCCTTCGTCCTCCTCGTCCGCTTTAGGCAACGTCGCGAACTTTGCTTGGATGGCAGGCGGCTGGTGATATTTCTGCAGGAACTTGGGTATCACACGCGTGAATTGCGGTCCTTTGCCTTTGCCCCGAGCCTTCGCCTTGCCGCCATTTAAGCTCCGCAGACTGCCATCTTCACGCCAGTCGTCGTCCATGTCCAAAATTGACAATACCAACTCAAGTTAAATATTATATTTGTAGCTATTGTCAATTTTATTCTCAACCTCACATTCGAGACGATGACGACGTTGACGGGATTGAGAGGCTACTTGTGGGGACAGCGGTGGAACATCCTGCTGACAACGCAAGCCATCTTTACGTGCGGGATTGTATACAATCGCTACCAGGAGAACCAAGCTTCATTGCCAGCTACGCAGCAGCGACGACAAGTGACAAAGCCCAGCAGTGACCTAAGCACAACCACCAAATAATAGACGCGCCTTCGGGCTCGGTAATGACACACAGTGAAGTAAATTTACTGTGTCTTTGACATTGGTAGAAGGATCAGGTTGACACTATAGATAATGATTTCGATGTGTCAAATATTGCAACCTTTAAGGACCCAAGGAGGGGCAAGGATGGAGAAATTCGGCTACAACGCGTAGTTTATTGCGTTGTACTTATCTTCGTCGGCGAGTGGGTAAAGTGGGCCAGTGATTCCGCTGATTGGGATACTACAATCCACAATCGACCATATTGATCCCCCAGCAACAGCATTTGCTGGATCCATCAGTTCCGTAGAGTATTCGGACGATGTTTGGGCACTAAATGAGGCGGTTGAGCCATTTACAATTTTATTCAGGTCGGTGCAATATACAGACCCTCCAGCATAAATGGATTGACGGCCTATGAGGTCATCTGTCCATGACCAGAAGAATGAAATGTTTGTGTCAGAAATGTAGATCGATGTGAGAGAGGATGATAGTTGAGTTACGTTGGCTGGAAGTTCACGAATGCTCGTGTCTCCAATACCCAGGTCACTCATTCCTTCGATCTCGAAAATCTCGGGTGGTAGCGTGCTAATCGGATTGCCCATCAAAGACAAGTAGCCTGGCATGATGCGGAGCACCGATGCTGGCACACTGCGTAGTTGGCTGTACTCAATGACAACGCATGACCCTAAAAGCCATTTCGTGTCAAGATCATCGGGTATCTCGCGCAAGTTCGTGACACAAAACTCAATATCGTACAGGTTCGACGGGATGTCACTGGACATGAATCCTGCCGGAAGAACGCCGTTTGTCATATTGACACGAACTAACATGAGTGACAGCAGGTCAGGGTGGTTTGTGTTTGTGATAGCAACTGATTCCTGCCATTGTACAATGGTCGAGTTATAAACTTTGATACTACGAAGACCGTGAAACTCGTTGAAAATTTTAGGCACTTCAAGCGCGGGGCAGTGTCGTACCAGCATCATTACTACAGTGGATCCATCAAACTCATGCCAATTCACGTCCACTTCTTCGAATGACCAGATATACCAAGCCGATAACAATCTAAACACAGTAAAAAGCATGACGGCCGTGACACAGCCCACGGTCGAACTTGAAGCATACATTGCGGTAATGATGTTTGTACAGAAGCTTGAATGTGAAACACGAGGACCAGCAGTCCCCACAAAAAGAATAGCAAGTGCACTCCATTCACCAGCCCGAGCCAAACTCGATGCCGCATGGAACTGGTTACTATGACAATACTATTGGAACTGTAAGTTGAATGTGATGTTGATGATTTCACAGCTTTTTTCTCCACAACGTCTCTATCAAATTGCGATTTCACCTTCACCCTTTTAGTAATAATCATCGCCGCATCAGGTGATATAACCACTCGGTTCCCTGGTGTTGTTCCGCGTTGATCCATCAACTCTTTCAGGTTCGTGGTTGTCATCAGTATACCAAGCGAAAACACACAGCGACTAAATAAATCGGACCATGACACAACCGCAACCATTTGAAACTCATTCAACGCTCGAGTAGCCCATTCATCATTGTACCATGGATTTACACCAAAGTCCGTCGTCTCAGGATCATACTGGCCTATGTAGCTCAGAATTACAATGACTGTGATACCCATGCACGACATTAGATCTAACACACAATCACACACTAAGCTGGCAAAGCGTCTACGAGCTTCATCATGGCGAAACGGTAACGTGTAAATGATAGCAGAAGACCAGCAATTGAGTACGAGTCCCGCTACGTAAAATCTATTCAACAACATTCCGGGAAGAAAGAAACTCGCTTGGATGGTCTGGAAAATAGTCTCGATGAGCTCTCGGCACATCAGGAATGTATGGAAATATTTGCCATTGACACCCAGAAGACCATAGCGGTTGGTCAGTGAATCGGTTGCCATAAAGAGGCTTTTGTGTATCACTGACAGTGTGTTTGATCGGCTCTGATACTTCTCAGTCGAATGTACCGTTCCAGCCTTTCGCCGCGCTTGTTCAGTCTCAAGATCAGAGCCACTCCACGGCGTATATGCTGGCGTACGAAGGTATATCGAGCTCCCAACCATTAAAACCACACAGAATCCGTGCAGTGAAGCCATCTTGCATGAATAGTTGTAATTACTCCGTAGTGAGACGAAGGCATGCCCACTTGAAAGTGTTCCAGGTTCTGACTGAGTGACGTTCCACGTAGGGCCCAATATAAGAGAGCATATGCCACATTGTATCCACACGTTATAAGGTGCACGCCAAGAAATACGAACCACCACGCCGCGAACACAGACTTGGACACTATCACAACCTCTCGCTGGTCCATGGTGGTTCTGATTATTTATTTATATGGCTACATTTTGAAATGTAGCCATTCCGGTAATTTCTAAAGGTCCGTTTCTAAAGTTCAAGAAATGTTCTAGTCTAAATAAAATGTCACTCAAGTGAATCAAGTGTCACTAATTGATTCGGCCGAAACTGATTTGCCTCGAGTAAGCACGAGTGGCGCACTTGTGCGCGTGTGATGGAGGCTTCTGCTGCGTCTCCACCGTTGCAAAGTGGCACATTCTCTTCCTCAGATAATAGTGTATCGCCCAATCCTCCCCCAGTCCCAATCGCGCCTCATTTGGACCCACAGCAACCTCATGAACGCAGGAATTCGCGGACGTCCAACACCCCGTCGTCGCTTTCGGACGCTATAGGCGCCAATCTGTTGATGCAATTGATCCCAATTCACTGGGACGGTCCTGCACGCAAGAAGGGCGATTGGTTACCGCGCTGGGACGATGTTTATCTGAGTCTGGATGGTGTGACGCTGCGTGTTTTCGAGTCCCGCTATCGGTACTTGGAAGTGATCGAACTGGAGCGGATGCAGCTACAGGATGGCAATACAAAGACCCAAAATACTGTGGCATTCGACAAGAAGCATTGTTATACGGTGACAGCTGTGGACAAGGAGAATGTGGGTCGTCCTCATGGATTTTTTGTTAAGACCAAGGAGAAAAGCAAACCGCTGCATCTTGTAGCGGATAGTGAACTGGAGAGAGTGCTGTGGATCCATTTATTGGGTGCAGTAGTGGAACAGGTGAAGGATGTGTTGCCTAAGGCACAGCGGAGACTGAAGGCAGCTGGATCGAAGATTGAAATTTCACCTAGAAAGACTCTGACGTTGGCACCGTTGTCTACACCACGGAGATTGAGGATACAGACAATGACATTGCTGGGGACACCGGTAAGTGTGGAATTGAACATGTTTTATGACGCGTGGGGATGCATTCAAGCACGAAAAGGCAACTTTGCGCTGCTTATGCCGAGTTTCCACCCGAACATCACACTGACATCGAATTACCCACCTACTGTCCCTATTGCGGGAGAATATCACGGACTTTCGGGTGTGCTTGCGTTCTTCTCGAATTTGCATGGCTCTATGGATGTATCGCACTATGGAGTCGAGCATGTGGCACGTCGAGGTGATTTAGCAGTGGTGTCAGGTCGCGAGACTGTACGAAGTGCTGAAAGTGGAAGACGATTTAGACACTTATGGAAGCACGAACTGCGGTTTGAAGCTGATGGGCGTATTAGCCATATTAACATTCTAGCGGACAAGACTGCCGCGGCTGTAGCATTTGCCAATGGCGGTGGCAGTGGAGCAGGTCCAGTGACAGGCGAGGCTACAGGACCAACACTGGCTGCACTACCGCGTGAACGGGAACGACAAGCTAGTACGTGTCCACCAGGTGATATTCGTGTCGTGTGCATCTCGGGAGAGAATTTCAGGAGGCGAAAGCCTACAACAGGAGGAGGTAGTGGATACAAGGTGATAATTGGACTGAATGAATTCCCGCACCTTACGACAAAAGCTCCTGGAACGAAAAACACCACCAGTACCAGTAGCAGGGATGTGACAACCACGAATAACGATGGTCTGAACCGAGTTGGCTCATGGAAGGCATACTCAACACGTGTAGCAAAAAGCAGTGGTGGTAAAGGGCCATTTTGGGCTGAGACGCTTCATCTTGAGTTCTCTGGGGCTGTCCCTGGCTCAACAGCAAGTTTGTGCGTCGATGTATGGAGTTTTGGTGTCATTGGCGATGAACTTGTAGGGTGCGCCAAAGTAAACTTAGCGGATTATTTGGGCTCGTCAGAGGGAACAAAGGAGCAGATCGCGTCTGTGGCTGTGCCAAAGTGGTTCGACATCTATCGAGCTGAGACTTTCGAAAAGGGTGCAAGAGGAGGGGATCGTGATAGCTGTGGTCGGCTAGAGCTCAGCATAAGCTTCGCTCCATATACAGATGAAGATGAATTTATGAGCGAAGATGACGATGTGAACATGAGTGAATTAGAGCAATCATTCATATCGATCGATGGCAGTACTCCGGTCCAAGGTGGAAGAACACCAAGGTATCGCAAGAGTTTTGACAGGCTACAGGAGCTACACAAGGAGACTGGTAATAACCGGCGGGTTCACGAACGATTCTCGCTTGCGGCGAGTGATATTCCTGGCGGATGTGAGCTGATAGAGACTGATGACACGCAGGACAAGAAACCATCTACTGAGGAGGAAGAAATGTACACGTTTACGGTGGCCTCGACCAAGTTCCGCGTGTATAGGAGGTATCAACTTATCCGCGCGATCGGTCATGGTGCTTATGGAGTTGTGATTGCAGCTAGTGATCAAGTCACAGGAAACTCGGTTGCCATCAAGAACATCCCCCGTACCTTCGACGATCTCGTAGATGCAAAGCGTATTGTACGTGAGATTCGGCTAATGAGGCATTTGCGCCACCCACATGTCGTGTCGGTGCTGGACGTAATGCGCCCTCCATCGCTCGCTCATTTCGAGGACACGTACATTGTGACTGACCTTATGGAAACTGATCTGCACCGGGTAATTAACTCGCCTGAAGCTTTGTCGAGTGATCATATCGCGTTTATCACGTACCAATTATTGTGTGGGTTGCGTTACGTCCACTCAGCACATATTATTCACCGTGACGTCAAGCCGTCCAATGTGCTTATTAACCGCGACTGTCTAGTAAAGCTGTGCGATTTTGGGCTCGCACGGGGCATTGACATCCGTCCGGTTACTCCAAGCAGTGCTGATGGGAGTAGTAGCACACCGAGTAGCACACCGAACAGTCAGGACGGAGAATATGCACTCGACGAAGCTTTGACGGAGTATGTGGTAACCCGCTGGTATCGAGCTCCCGAGCTCCTGCTCGCAAGTCGATACTCTACAGCTATCGATCTCTGGGCAGTAGGCTGCATTTTGGCGGAGATGTTCACGCGCAAAGCGTTGTTTCCAGGGCATGACCACGTGCACCAGCTACATTTAATACTACAGCTCGTGGGTACGCCACCAACTAATGATATGGGTTTCATCACCAATACGAAGGCCAAGCGTTGGATAGCACGTCAACAGCAGCAAGAGACCAAGCCACTGAATTCCGTTTGTCCGAACGCCCCAACCGAGGCTTTGGACCTCATGACGAAGCTGCTGCAATTTGACCCGCGCAAGCGCATTTCAGTGGACGATGCCATCGCACATCCGTTCCTTGCGCCGTGTAGAGCTGACGGTGTTGATATGGATTCGGAGCGTCTAGCGGAGAGTGCATTTGACTTCTCGTTCGAAAGAGAGAACAAGGGCAATATGGACAAGAACACCCTGCGTCGGCTCATTTTCGAGGATGTCTGCCACTTTCACCCGGAGGCTACTACCGAGCTGGAGCAATTCACGAAAGAGCAGGAGCGATTGAAGCAATTAGAGGAAAAACGGAGAAAGGAGGAAGAGGCTCAGGCCAACGCAAAGGCAAGTCGAGCAGGGAAGAGCTGGGCGGTCAGTGTCTAGACTACACTAGCATGCAACGAAGCATTGATAGGCTGACATCACGTCATAAACGAAAGTATCAAATACAACAAGTTGAAGTACCAAGTGGCTCGATGATGAAAACCCGTGGCTGATGCGCTTGATTCACTGGGTTTCTTCGTATCAAGGACAATATCAGGTCCCTGTGGTTTCCTTGGACAACATTGCGACGTTGGAGAGTATTGCACACGCTCAGTACGACCGATCGCTTGTTGGACATCTCTATACAGGCGGAAGCAGCAACGGTATTTCACATTGCCAAGTGTCGGGTGTTATAGCCGAACGGTCGAGTCGATGACCAAGTTCGACACTCGACGACTGTCTAGAGGGAAGCAGTGCAACGCTCATCAGCACCGGCACGCGTCTGCATCCAGACAACGTGACAGACGTGCCTCCCGCCACGTTGTAAGCCCCGCACCAAGCCAAATGGAGCTCGTCGCCTGTTCGCAAAGACTCGATGCCAGCAGCGAAAGAATTCTCGCCAGTCTCACGAAACTTCGCTGATAGCAGCCTAATGCTTGAGCATTGCCAAGCTGTGGTTCTGATTCAACGAGCGCACGAGCGAGCCGGGCACAGCAATCGCGAAAGCCATGTGCCCCGTTACAGGCTGACGGCCAGACAACTGTCTCGGCTCTGAAAGCTACCAGACGGGTGCGCATGTTGAAGTGGTCTTTCGAGTTGTGTTTTTAGAGATGTCTATGGGGATAATTGATGGGTATCTTGTGACCTTTCCACCATCGAACAGCAAATGTACCAGCGTGCCACCCATGACGAAAACACTATGCTGGAACGATGACCAGACGCCGGACAGGCTGTTGCGCACAATGTCATGACGTTTCTGCAGCTTCATTGTGCACCTAGCACTGGGTGTGCTTGAAAATGGAAACGACTGCAGCTGAAATACACAACCAACTGCGCTGTATTTTGTGACTCAGAAGCTCGCATCAAATCACCATCAAAACCACAACCCACAATGCTCTAGAAGCGGATGATTTCTGGGTCGTAAGGTCGCAACCAAACGCTCTGAGTTGCAACATAGATTCCCGTCCTCGTTCGTGTGCTCGTACTAGTGACGAAGAGTCAGTGCATGGAGTGTACTTCGTAACCAACAATGGCAGAGTACACAACAACCAAGCCTCGACGTTGTAAAGCTTTCTACATGCACTTCTCACACGCAGATTGGTGCTTACGACCGTCTTCCAAAGCTTTTACTGCGACTATCCAGCAATGAGTCAAGCCCTGTCCTATTGTGTCTTTTAGCTGCAATTTGTGGCGAACCGACTCTTCTATGGACTTGCGTACATAAATCGACGGATCCCTTGATAGTGTACTGAGCTTTCACTCAGTCGTCGACTTGCTCTGAGGCGCATATCCCCAATCTCAGACCCATCGCCATCAGCTCGAAAGTATGTGGATTTGTATCATTGCTAGTTCTTGAACCTGCTGACGGGGGTGCAGCTTCCAACTGTTTTGTCAGAATGTTGTACTCTCGACACTAATCTCTGTGCTCGTTGTTGACCAACATCCATGTAGTTTCCACTCGAGCACTTTTACATTGGGCGCACATCGGATCGAGGTTCCAATTGCAACAAGTCGAGATGAGTTGTTTATGCTGGGGAGACGCAGAGCGCACACGGAAGCTCAAGCAGGCACTACGTAAACCAGAAGACTTCAAGTCGACGCATTCACAGAGCTTGAGCACAAGAAGGAGAGTGATACATCGTCTGGAGGACGAACGAGCTGCTCTAGTCACGATATCTGGGACGACGACGACGTCACTAGCGACGACGGATCCATCTCCAGTGATTCTCGTAGCCCCTCGCCCGTCTCCAAGAAGGACGTGACAGAACCTTTGCAACTAGCGCTCGAAGCGTGTCAAGCCAATTGGACGGACAAAAAGACACAGCCACCACTGCCTTCTGGATCTCCATTGAAACACAGGATGAAAGATCACGAGAGTTACTTGAAGACATTGCGATCTGCTACACTTGGACTACGTCGAGTCATGCCAATTGTCGTGCCTGCGGAACTTGTGCCACCAACGGAGTATGATCTCAGGAGTACGAACGGCCTGATGAAATGTGTCAATAGCATTGCACCACTACCAACGCCTGAACAATTGAGTGCAAAACACTTGGTGATCAACGAGTTGCAAAGGATCGTGGATATCTGGCTGCGTCGGACACTTGACACACTTGAGGGAGTTCCAGCAGGTGAATCCAAGTCGACAGAGACTGCGACGTTGTTACTTGGAGGGAGTTGGCACCTCAAGGTAGGAATGGCTGAGTCAGATCTGGACGTCGTGGCGTTCATGCCACATGCGGTGACATCAGAAATGTTCTTCAGTTCGCTGTGCGAGCATCTCGGACATGAAGCTTCCGTCTCTGATCTTGTTGCTCGACGAAAGGCTGCCGTCCCTGTGCTATCGTTTCAGCTAAGTGGTGTCCGTGTCGACTTGTTGTTCGCTCGGTATGCCCAGAAGCAGGCAGTACCCAAACACTTGCCATTTCTGCCTGGTGATGACATGCAAGTGATGCGTGGCATGGACGCGACTTCAGTTCGCTCATTGTCAGTGGCCCGCGTAGCTTCTCTCATTCTGGAGCTCGTGCCAAACGCCAGTGTTTTCAGATCTTGCTTACGTGTGATTCGACTGTGGGCCAGACGACGTGGTTTGTACTCGAACAAGGCTGGCTACCTGGGTGGCATTTCATGGGCACTCCTGGTGTGCTTTGTGTGCCAAATGTTCCCACGTGCAAGCGTAGCTTCACTTGTTCATCGGTTCTTCTCAGTCATGGCAACGTGGCGCTGGCCTACGCCCATACTTGTGGCACACCCTTCGAACGGTGGGAATGCAGACAACGTTCAGTGGGATCCGCAGCATAACATCCACGACCGCGCACACCTCATGCCAATCATTACACCAGGCTTCCCCGCTGTCAACACTGCAGTGAACGTGAATTTATCAACTCTTCGTGTGATGCGGGAGGAATTTGCGCGTGGACAGCGCATCATGGATGACTTGCGTCGTCGCAGTCTCAGTCACCCGTCGTCATGGAACCAGCTTTTCACACCTACGGAGGTACTGGTACGATACGACCACCACGTTGCAATCGAACTGCGGGCACCAAACGAGGAAACTCTAGCTGAATGGTCTAGCTTTGTTGCTAGTCGCACTAGAAAGCTTGTGGAGACCTTGCAGCATACCCCTTCAGTTGCTTCACTCCATCCACTACCTGAGCTCGTTCGTCCACAAGTGTCTGAAGAAAGTGAGAGCAATGCCGTGGTCGGCTACTACTTTATTGGATACACAGTCAACGCTCCACCGTTGTCACAGCCCCGACGTGGTGATCGCAGGCATTCAGCTCGAGCCGCCATTCTCAACAATGCTAGTAAAGAGGAACTCGCGAAAAACTGTGTTGCTTCAGCGACGCGGTATTTCCTCGCGACGGAACTAGAAGCAGCCGCCGAGAAGAAACCTGGCATGGATGTTGAGATTTCCTACCGCTCATGGATCGATTTGCCTGATGACATTTTCCCTGGTGGTCGCACTGCGGCAGTTGGTGACCGTGCGAGGTATATTCTCAGTCAAGCACATCATGTGAACCTTGCCCTGGGCTTTGCTCGCTAGGGCTATGAAAATGAACATCAAGTGATTCTCTGACGTCGCTGGGAGGATGAAAGGGGAACGCATGCGAGATATTTAAGAAAAAGTTAATGCAAATACAAAAATCACTCACAAACACTAGCTGACTGACACTCGATCGATGGTCTCCATTCACGTACAATGCAGTTGCTTGCAATACTTAAGAAAATGGTTGTCATCTTGGTATCAAGCGTTCATCATGGCAAATGTACCGCGTCGTTTGCTTAGTAGCTTCTCTTCGGCGGTTCTTCCAGGTGCAATCGCATCACACGTCTTCAATTCCACGCTTCCTCGAGACGTTGGACGGGTTGTTCTCTTTCACAAAATTGCTACTGTCTTCATCAAACGCTAGTTCAGGAAAGTCAGCGAACGCATTCAAATCATCTTCACTAGGCTGCACCACCTTGCTGTCCCTCACCAAACCAGAACTAGCGCGAGGGGAATGTCCCACCTCCGAAATAGTCGGAAGACGGTATTCAGATTCGGGAGTAGAAGACTCTTTCGTGTTGATGGACTCATACACCGCTGTTTGGGCCGATGGGGTTTCGGTTTGTCCAGATCCGATCTCCACAGTGTCGTTACTTTCAGGTTGGACCGGTGCATATTGCGAAGACGCATATCCGCTATTCGTTGGACTGTTTTCGACTGGCGGGACCAAGCCATCCATCATTTCCGTTGGGCTCACGCTATCAGCAGAACTCTTTACTTCTGAAAAGACCACGTTTTGCGAAGAGTCTTCTCTACTGACATTTTCGTTAGAAGACCACACAGCATGTTGATTATCTGTTGTTTGCCCAGACGTGGACATCAAACCATCCCGAGAAGACGGCATCCCAGCCGAATATGTCGCAACACTGGTGTTAATCGATGCAGAGAATGGCCCCGAAGACATCGGTGCTTGCGATGTTGAGGCCATATAAGACGACTGGACTTTTCGCACGATCGGAATCACAGTTATTTGAATGAAGCGCTCGATAGAAGTCAACACGTCCAATTTCCGTGGCTGTATGTTCGTGGGCTGCTCGTCCAGTATGCCAATCACCAAACCAATGTTGTTCATTACGGATTGGGCCTTCGCGCTGTACACCGTGTTGGGAGGAGCCGAGTTGTTAGCCAATGCTACCTTGGCAATACGCAACTGCTCGGCGTATGCGGCTTTTAAGGCTCGAACTTTATCCCAATACACTTGTGCGTTCTCACCCCAGTTCATACCGTTACCACCAGCTTGAGAGCATGCGGGGTTGCCTTCGTTGGACTGTTGTATATAGGAGAACTGAGGCATTTGCTGTATGTTCCGCGAGTTGTTACGTTCTCGAGCGCGTTGCATCTCGGCTTCGGTAGAAATACTTGGACTGACAGAATTGCCTCCATTAAGCATAGGTGAGTTGTACGGAGAGTGAAATCCGGGACTTCCCACGTTGTTTACAGCATTCTGCTGAGCAGAAAGCTGGAGCTTGAGCTGTTTTGCTTGACGTTGCCACTGGGCTAAAGCACTCCGTTGATTCCACAGCAACTCAATCAACACCGACTTTTCCAGATGCTGGATTTGGGCAGAAAACTCCTGGAAATTCGAAACTCGGTGCTGAGGCCGCATCGGTTCAGATTGATTCCCATACGGCGATTTCATTTGAAAAGGTTGCTGTTGTGCCTCCAAGACATTTCGCGAGACTCCTTGACCCACCATCTCACCAACGCTACTCTGAATCGAAACACTTTGACTTGTTGGGGGCATCATTGAACAAGTGGGATAATATTGAGTCCCCATTTGCTGAAGATTCTGCATGTTCATGACTCGATTTGGCGTGTTTTGTGGTTGTTGCATCCCATATCCCTGATTCTGGTTGCCCATGAGTGATTGGAACGAAGGTTCTCCATTTCCAGCCTGACGTGATGTAGTAAACGACGTAGATCTGTTCATGCCATTTGCTTGTTCCTGTTCCTGTGCCTTTGCAAGTGCTTGTGCGTATTCATAATTTCTCGATTGCGAGATTTGGTTTTGAGAATACCCACCTTGCATTTCAGTTGCTACAGAGGGTTGTGCACTTTGCATATTGTCAAAAGTTTGCATGCCATTTGTGTACCCGAATGCATTTGCCTGGTCCATTTCAAACTGCATGAGTTTGTGAATCTCTTGGTCCATTGCTGCGATGTATTGATTCTACACGATGGAGAGAGCAAATGACAACCATACAGTCAATCAACTCATTCGACAAAAGAAAAAAACTGTCCACCAAGCTGAAAAGTACCCGCGTCGTGGACTTTTGACACGTTTCCATCTCCACATTCGTGGCAAACTCGCGCAACATAGTGTCGTTTTGGGATGGGTGCGTACTTTGCAATTGACGATATCTACACAAATGAAAAAAAAAACTGTCAGTATGGCAACAACTCGACAACTGGGAACATTTTTCCCACATTCTCTGTAAATAAATTCTTCTGAGTTGCGTATCTTGTGCAGGTGGCAACTCTGTTGTATCCTCTTTTGTTGCCGTTTCTTCTGGCTTGTTTTCCTTTTCTGCATTTTGTGTAACTTCCTGTTTCTGTTGCGTTTCTTTTTCCTCTTTCACTGGTGGAGGTTCATCCTTTTGTTTTTGCTTTTTTTCTTGCTCTTCTTGTGGCTTTCGGAGATTCCTGGGACTCGCACGACGTCGAGGAGTCGTCGCCTTCTTGTTCTCATTCTTCTTGGATCGAGAGCGTGGCGTCGTCTTCCTCGAGCGGGTGGAACTAGGCTTCTTGGGCTCGTCGGAGATTGCCATGAGTATTGACTGACGTACGTCTACCAGTGTGCTGTCTTGAGGCCTTTCCGATCTGATCGTTGGGTGTTTTGCCCTTTGGCAAAAGGTTGCCACTGCAAGGAAATCAGCCAATCAGAAGACGGCAAAAGGATTTACTCGCAAATTGTGACGAATTTTTACAAGTGTGATAGCAAAAGCAATAACTTGGAGCCTAAAGCAACATGGAAACCGACAATACATTGACAACCATAACCAAGTTAACCTGCATAAGATTGTTGTGAATGTTTTCTACTTGACGTTCGATTTATAACCGAGATGGCTAGAAGTTATTTTCCGAGCGCTCATGTCAAACAGCACCAGATAACCAAGTTGTGCATGTTGACATGTGAAGCATGTAAAGCAACAGGAAGGTGTTTTCCTTGAGCAGCGTTTTCCCCGATTTGCCAATCGACACGAAAGAAATTCTCAGAAGGATTTGCATCACTAAGAGTGGGACACGTTCGTGTTTGTTGATGACTCACGCTTTAGATCTCAGTTGTGAGAGACGTCGTTGCAATTCACTTCGGACATGCACACGATCCACGCGTTTGGCCTCCAATTTCGGTAGTGGCACTGTTTTGGTCGTGATGTGAATGTCTTTGCCAAAAGTGAGCACAGATGTTCCCTCTTTTTCCTTTGCTTTGTAGAACCGCTGGGCAAACACCACAATTGATCTCAGACACGGGATGGCGTTCAACACAAAGGCTCGCAATTCATTCTGGTAGTATTCCTGTTCACGCTCAGCTTTACTGATTCCGAAAGACCCATTGGCAGTGCGACCAGAAAAGTAGCTCAACTCGTCGACGTAGTGGCTCAAAATATCCTCGAAGCGTCTACGCTGGCCGTCGTTGCACGTCAATAGCTCCCACGTAACGTCATTCTCCACAAACAATTCAGCTTGACCAGAACCGTCGTCGATGCTACATCGTACAGTCGTGCCCATGTACGTTCGTGTGCTGAACGCAGGATCAGACGGAGATAAATGTTGCCAACTCCACATACAGTCTCGTGAATATTTCGACTTCGCGTGTAGATCTCCATGCTTCCAACAACCACGACGTGTATTGAGCTGTAGTGCTTGGTGGCATAATCCACACTTTCGCTTGAGTAGCACGTAACTTATATGCACCACTCCAACTACATATCGATGAAGCATTCGGTCAATATCTGAGGCATGGTAGAGATCGTTCAAGAAGGTTGTAGGCATGGCACCATAGAGTTCTGACTCGCTTGGTAACGATGAATAAACTTTCTCGTCCAGTAATCGAGCTGCAGTAAGGTGACTCCAATTCAGATATACTTTATAGCTCGACCGAGCAATAAATCCCTGCAGTCTAGTGAACTCCACAACATTATTCAACCGTAAGGCACCCAACAAGCCAAAACGCGATGCGTCAATGCGAATTTCAACAGTATCCAGGTTGTGTAAATCTCGAACATGAAGAATACATGCTAGCCGTTGACTCGTAGCTTCTGTAGTACTGGTAACATCTTCTCGACCACGCTTCCGACCAACTACAGCTACATTTACCAATTTGCCACGTGCTTGTTTTTGCGGATTAGCCTTCCAGTATATTTTTTTCTTTGTAATAATTCCAACCATCGACACGAGAGTAGGCTTGTGTAGGTCTGGATCCACTGTCTTCACAATATCGTTCGTACCGTCAGCGAATTGATGGAACCTGTCTGCGAGTGGATAGTGGAGAAAGTCGCAAGCTTGAGATATTTCTTCTGATCGCTGAAGGAAATGTGTGATAATGCTCAATGCCACATATTCCGAACTTGTTATTTCACTTGAAGATTGGTGTACAAACTGTTTCGCAGTGAATGCACCTGTCACACTTTGCTTACAAATGTCATGAGCTACACAAACCACATTTTCAACGTATCCACAATCTAGTTTGACCGGAACAATTGAGTTTTGCCCACTTTCCACTCGATACACTCGAAATTGATGCCCTTCGTGAAGTGATTGTTTAATTGTTTGGCAGTGAAAGTGCTTGAGAGAGTCAAAGCATAGGAAGTTGTTTTCACCGCAAACCATCGCTTGATTCCAGTAGTTTATCGAAGCCTCCACAGCGCGATATTCGACAGAAGTACGAGAAAGACTTGATACACGATCGTTGTCGCTTCTGAGTACTTTAATTCGATAGCAGCCACCTTTCTGGATGTACCAGCTGGCACACTGGGTATTTACCAGTATATCAGCAGCATACGCCGATTTCATGAAGTGATCAGTTTGAAGTCCCTCACCAATCGGATACACCATACTGTGCAAAACACGATATTCAGGTAATAGCCCAGCCGGTAGATAACTGGGAACTGGTAAAGGGTCTACGTGAGTTATCACAACAACTACTTCCAGGGTTTCGTGTGCATCAGCCACAACACTTCCTTCTGATGAAAAACTGAGTGATTCATCATTGCGGATAGCTATGTACTCCACATTATCTGTAGAACAGTTCAAGCAATACACGAGCGGTATTTTTGCCTCGTGCTGAAAGTCTGGATATTGATTGTAGTCCTCTATTATGAAATCAAAATTGCGGAATAAATACAAGCCACGCTCACCGGTAGAATTCATTGCCATCTCGCTACCATTCAATCGCAAGGAAACTGACGCCGCGCGATCAAATACCTCCAAGTCCCCACTTTCGATATTTCCTCGGATGCATCCAAGGACAATACACCAGTCAAGAGCTTCGGCTGGAATGCGCACAGATTGGATCCCATCAGATATTCCGGCATTGTCAAATTTCTCTTCAATCATCTGCTTTAACTTGCTCACGCCAAACATTTGTAGTTCACGAATTGTCAATATTCGACTACATGTCAGGAGCTTTTCACACGGATGTAATTGCACTGTAATGCAGCTATCCGCATTTGCTGAGTGACACTTCAAGTAGAGAGCACCAAGGGTCATAGCAGCGGGGTCATATCCACCGCCCAACGAAAAGCGCAATTTTTTAGCCACAAGATAAGCTGCTTTCCGCCGTCGAGTTCGTGGGAACAATAACATAGACGATCTAGGTTGAATTTGCTCGTCTTCTCCGAAGATAAACTTCGCATCCAGCAATTCTAGAACCTCCAGAAGCCACATGGATAACACCATCGATTGACGATGAAAATCACCAAAGCTTAACCATTTTTTGTGTGACATACCACGACGAGAACGAGTACCCATGACAATACAGACACCATTCGGATCTCCGTAAGAAGTGACTACAAAGTTGCTTCTAGGACACAAACCAATCACTAATTTACCGCCTACAGGTGTTGGCCAGCGGAGAACGTGTGCGTCGCGCACTCGTATAGTAGCACCTTTGCGGAGGCGAACCAACTCACGCGTATAAGGGAAGTGGAATAGACAAACAATAACTCGTGTTTCATCCGGTCCTTGAAGCTCAATGCATTCATCCCAAATAAGCCGACTCACCCGACCTTCGTAGTCTAACAACTTTCCTGTGTAGCGTGAAACAAGTTTTGTTGAGTACATATCCATCGAATCATAAATCCACTGCACAGAGTTCTTTTGATGAGGCACCGGGTCGTCCCAAACCAGTACCAATGTCTTGAATGTACCGATTTCAGACTCAACAGAATGCTTCTGACATCCGTGCATTGTTTGAAGCAAAAACATATCACATTCTCGCGAAAATACCTTTACTAGGTCAGTCAGCAATACAATTTTCCCCGGGTGTAGAAACAAATGCCATCGCAAACTATGGACTCCAGTGAACATGACATTCGCAACACTTTGCGTTTTAGACTCAGCGCATCCGATATGACACTCGACTTCAACGAAAAAATGGCTACTGACACGATCTTTTTGGTGTGAGATGGGACTCACACTCGTCACTCGACCGAAAATGACGTGAATGCGCTGCCGTTTCTTGCTCTTCTTTGCTACTGTACGTTCATCTCGCACTCCTACCACCACTGTATCGTTATCAACTCCATTTTCTTTTAACCGCGAAGTAACAGCAGTCCATGACTCAGTACCAGAATACATCGGTGGGTCTTTTGTCTGATACTTCGCTTCTAGTACTTCAAGAACACGCTCCTGTGTCCATTTGACGAATAAATCATCCACCGGCAGCAACATCACTGGATTCTCATCATGCACCTCAAGAAACATTGAATTTGCAGTTCGTACACCGCCGAATGCTTTGTCTACAAGCACCCAGTCTTTTATCAGCACCAACTGATCCATCACTTGTGGACTCGGGTCCAGTAGAAAACTAGGCAATATAGCGTTACTATCACACAAATACAGCGTGTCACAAGTGTCCAATTCCTCTCCAAAGTGCAGAAATCCCGTAATCCACACGCAACTCGACGTGTACGTCACAGCGTCAGCTGTAGGAACTTGTTGTGACTCTATTGCTGCTGGTTGAGAGGCTGTTCGGCGCTGGTCGACGCTGCCGACCGAGTGGCGGCTGATTCCATGTTGAGTAAGAACTGCGAGAGGATCTGCAGCCAATAGTGAGGCCTGGAGCACGCGCAGCAGCTTCCCAACGCTCCAGAACTGTAGAGGAGGACAGTCCGTGCGACCTGCAGCGACCTGCTCGGCTTCCCTGCAAAAAGGAGGCGTGGGTTACGAGAGGTAATGACGCTAGTGAATTCTATAGCGAGTATATAGAGCGTACCATGCTTGTTGCTGCTGCCGTAGCTGTTGCTTCACGTACTCTTGATCAACTTGCACCATGACTTGAATTATTGAAGCAATTATATTTTTATTATTATTAAAATAATTTGCTCAACAAAATATTAATTTTTCTGCCACTAAAAACGTAAATTGTAGACATACCGGTATCGATTTAGTGCTGTTCGTAAAGTTTGACTCGTTATCGGATGTTTTGCGATGTTGCTACTTCTTACAGACTGCTGTAGACAACACCGACAAGTACCATGGCTGAGATAGTCGCCGTGCCTGCAATGACCTTGTCTGGGTAGCGCATACAGTACAGCACAATGTCACCAAGTAACTTGGAGTCGAAGTGCTGCGCGTCTGGGCGCATGGGGAGTGGAGAACCAGCAGCAGCGAAGAGATTCACAACGGCTCGTAGCGTTAGTCCCCACAGCACGAAATCGACCACTTCACGACGTGGGAGACGCTCATCGTCAGGTAAAGGGTGACCTGGTCTCGGTAGGTAGATGCAGTCGAAGAGCATGTTACCCAGCATCTTTTTTGCCAGCGCCAACACTCGTGGACGCAACCGCAGACTCATGAGACTGTCTTCCAGTGGGTACGAGAGTACTTGATACAGCTTCGTGTTGAAGAACTCTTGCACATCCACCCAAAAGACGTCAGCGATCTCAGACTCCTGTAGCTTTGGCTTGTAGTCGTGTTCTTCCGCCGCTGCATCAATGAAGAACACTAGCACCATAATTGTCAGCAAATTTACGAGACTCAACCAAATCAATACCTGTTACCTTGGGTACTAACGCTCAGTGAGCGCAGATGTGTCTGAATTGGCGGCAAGTGGCCAATCCAATGCACGTGTCTAGCAGCAAGTGCATGTTTTGTTAGTTGCATATCGTTTTCTCCACTGCACCAGTAGCACATACGGATCTGTGAGGTCGAGTCCAACCTCCTCCATCGTCTCGCGCTGCGCCGTCTCACGGAGCGACTCCCAGTCTGTCCATTCTCCCGAGACGTCGTCCAGTGCATTGAGATCCATCTTGGTTTTCTTCTGGCGGCGGCCACCGGGAAATGCCACCTGACCGCTCCATGTGTCTTTCTCATTCACACTGCGCCGCACAAATAACAACTCGAGCGAGCGTTGCTCCTTCTCCTTCCATCGAAACACTGCAGCTACACTCGCGCGCTGCATCAATAGCAAAAAGAGCAACAAATTAGAGGCCATGGCGGATGGTGGCGACTGCTACACGCACCACGAAGGGCGCGTCATGGCGCGGGGGAGGTTGCTTGGCCAAGTTGCGCTTGAGCAGCGGCACGAGCGACGTCACCACACTCTGCTCCACGAACCTCCGCGCATTTGAGGTCATTCTGATTGTCTTGAACACAAATGTTGACGTGTGAAGACGGATTTACTGTGGGTAGGGTTGTCAGCATACAAAAACTAGTATATTTGGTAGGTCATGGTAAATTGTTGCCAATGATCAAGTCATGTTGACAAAATGAACTAAAGTTGCCAAAGGAACTCGTGATCGTGTGTTTGATGACGAGTGCAACTTGAGCTGTTGGCAGTTCTTGGTTGGACCAGAAATTGATTGACGGATGCCGATCAATCAGCTGCGGGCCAACGACACTAGCTGGGCTGAGATGTTCGTTATCAATGACCAAGTTGAGCTCAGAAAGCTCGTTACAAGCACCGGATTTTTGGGTTGCTTGCAAAAGTCCGAGTCTTTCGATAATAGCACTATTGCAAGTGTGACGACCATAACGCACACACGATGGAGCCCATGATGGACATACCGATGTTGTAAGGGAGCTCTACATTGTACAATCCGTTCGCCGAAGCCCATCGCGACACCACACTGCGTCTTGACGGCATCCAGATTCAGTTCCCACAAACTTCCCGCCTCTATAACATAATTTACGTTATCAAAACATCACATTACATCACACACGTCCAGTCTATTGTACCCACAATCGATTCAAAGATCAAATATTCTTGTCAGAACGGAAAACGGGAAAGTTTCCGCGTAAGTTCTGTCAAGTCGCTGCCAGACCTCTACTTGAACCGAAAAGGTTCACTTGCTTTCAGTATACCATGACGGCAGAGCTGCTCAGCTGAATCATAATCGAAATCGCAGACGTCAGTCAACATCTTCTCCACTTGCCCCGTTCATGATGGACCTGAACAACCTCAAGAGCATGGCAAACCGCGCCGGCAACACGCTGTACTTTGCTGGCGCAGCAGCAGCCGAGATGGGCAAGGAGAAGGGCACACAGGCACTGGCCGCTGCCAAGAGCTCGTCGACTTTCCAGAGCGCAACTGTGGCCGCCGTCGCGGGTCGCGAGAAGGTCAAGACGTCACAGGCCTTCCAGACCGCCTCTTCAGCTGCTGCTGTCGGTAAGGAGAAGGCCACAACGGCCGCATCCACTGCTGCAACTGTTGCGTCTGCTGGCCGCCTCAAGGCCGTGAGCGCGCTGGTGTTGGCGAAGAACCGCATCACTAGCCTGAAGACTGGCAATTCACCTACCTCTCCTCAGCCTGGCAATCTACCGTCGGCTGAGAAGGAGTTCTACAAGTACGAAATGTCAGAGGAGGAGAAGAAGAAGAAACGCGCGCAGGCCCGTCGTCGCGCTGAGAAGAACAAGAACCCGGCGTCGAGTTCCAGCTCCAGTTCCAGTTCGAGCTCGAGTATGCGACGAGAAGGCAGCTCCAGACCTGGTTCGAGCTCCAGCTCTAGGTCCGGAGCTAGCACTAGCTCCAGCAAGTCCAGCAGTAGCAGCTCCAGTAGTAGAAGCAAGCACCGATCTGGCGGCAACAGTCGACGACCTGGCAGCAGCAGCAGTAGCAGGCGCAACAAAGGAGAGCACCAATTGTAGAGAACATGATGCTAGAAGCTGCAATGTTCAATGTACTGGTGAAAATGGAGTGACTCTTGTGATCGTGCATCCGTCGTCTACACGCGTGGCCTTCGTGTGCTTGTGTGGACAGTTCGACTAAGCGGCTAATAAAGCTGCGCAAGCTGACGGCAGTCATGAACAGCCCTGCCTCAGATCTCGTAGAGACCGCGCACAAACTGCACATAGTCCAGCTCGTCTTCGTTGCGCGCAGTTCTCTCTGCAAGTAACACTTCCACCACGAATTCGCCCCAAGGCTTTCCAGGTCGATCGTACGGATTGAGACTACGGAACAAGTGTGACGCACCGGTCTTGGTATTGCTGGCGCGGTTATTACTGTTCATACGGCCATTTACGGCCGGTTGCCTGCCTCGTTGTTGCTTGCGTCTCGGTTGTCGTATTGGTGTACCGCCGTTCTGGTTTCCGTTTGCTGATGGTGCATGATTCGCAGTATCTTGAGGAGAATCTTGCTTTTGAACTGGGTAGTTTTGACGGGGAGAAATTCGCTTCTGAACTGGTTCATTCTCAAACGGAGACCGTCTTTGGGCTAATCGATTTTCACTCGCTAGTATCATTTTTGCTGTTGGGTCTTCGCGAGAAGGTGCTTGCGTTTCGCTTGTTGTAAAAAGTCGTGATTCATCTCGTGACTGTATTGTTGGGTCTTGAGGAATAGAAGTTCGTATATGCCTCGCTTGGTTGTTAGAAGCAAGTAGCTGTGCATTTGACACCACTTGCACTGGCAACAATTCTCCTTGACTCGTAATCTCTTGAGTGGCTGGCGCACTTTCTTCATTTGGTTGAAAGCCATCATCCCCAAAGAGAACATCTTCATCTTCGGAAACCGGGTCATGATACGAGCTACCCCCTCCGTCTGACTCCACACTCCTCTTACGTCTCCTCTTCAGTGCACGAGTACTCGTAACATTTGTCGAAGTTCTCGTACGAGAATTTCGACGTGTTATAAGTGCCGTAAGAGGTTCGTCATCACTATCATAAGGGTCCGCCTCTAGTATCGATTGTCTTGTTGTCGTCCGACGTGGCTGTTGCTCAGGCTCCAGCATATGATTGCTGCGTGTGTTCCTGGTATTGGACACCTCCATGGCCACCGCCATCGGTGGCTTCTTGAGAGTCATGCCTTCCATTGACGTTTTGGCAACCGTCTTGGGTGTGTCTCCGTTTATCACCTTTGGGGTTTTGGCCACCGGCTTTGGCGTCATCTTCTTCGTGTCCACGTTCAGCACGCTTGAGGTTGTGGTCACCGAATTTGGTGCCGTCTTCTTTGTATTGCCGTTGAAATTCGGGGTCTTGATCACCGTCATTTTCGTGTTCTCGTTCACGTTCGGCGTCTTGGTCACCGCCATTGGCGCCGTCTTTTTGGGTGCAGTATTCCCATTCACCACGTTTGGAGTCTTGGTCACCGTCTTGGATGACTTCTTCGTGTTCCTGTTCATCATGTTTGTGGTTTTAGTCACCACCGTTGGCGTCGTCTTCCCATTCATCAGGTTCGGGTCAATCTGCAACAAGATCGAGTCTGGGACGTACTTCCCCGCGCGAATAGCAAAGCCCTCCACCGTCCGGTCACCAATACTATACTTAACATCCTTCAATTTCATCGTCTCTACAAAGGCCACAAGTTGTGCTGCCCAAGGCATCGGTGGGATCTCGCCGTCCACGACGCGCCTCATTTGGGCACCGAGCTCGCGCATCTCGGCCAGCGACCACTGGGAGTGACCGTCATAGCTGCGTGTTGCACTGTTGAGCTGTATACGGATCGCGCCTGTGCGCAGTGCGGTGAGCATAGCTACACAGGCCGCCTTCGAGTTGCACGACCACTTGCGCTCTCGACAGATGACTGTAAAAATCGGGTACGTCTCCTTATGCCAGCTCCAGGCAGCGTCATTACGGAAGCCCATCCAGCCTTCGTCTATCTCCAACAGTAACCGTGCGCTCTCTGCTGTCCATGGCTCGTTGTGGAACGTGAAGGTCGCCTCACTAGTAGTCGTTGTCGTTGTCGGAGCTGGAGCTAGAGTCGCCATCTGCCAGTCCAATACCGTAATACAGTTAGAGTTGTGCTTTAAAATACCATTATTAGAGTACAAATTTTGCCAAAATCAATTTGACTCACCCTATTTGAAGATCATAGTACATCATGGGCAAGGTTTGTGCTCATTTCTAGGCCGCGTGCGCTGGATTCCTCATGTACTGGCCATCATCTAAGCCCTCCTCTATCTGTGTATCTACCAGGGCAAGAAGAAACAGTCGAAGAAAGGTCACAAGCGTCACGGACCCAAGCAAAACGGGACGTCCACCCCGGCGTCTGAGGACCCCATTAGCGTGAACCTCAGCGGTAATAGCTTGGGGAAGAGCGAGAACGCGCTGCCTAATGGGGCAACCAAACGCATGGACCGTAATAAGCAGCGCACGATCGTCAAGCGCCTCATGACCCAGGCGGATCAGCAGGGACTGCAGGTGGGGGACAAACGCTTCGTGCTCTCGGCCAAGTGGTGGGAGCGCTGGTGCGAGTTCGTGGGCTACGACGACAAGCAGGATACACTCGCTGCTGGTGCGGGTAACCCACCCCCAAGTCGCATCAATAACTTGCCACTACTCCATGTGGGATCGGATACACCGCTGGACGAGCTCATGGGAGGTCCGCTGCGACCGCAATTGAAGGAAAACTACCACTACGTGTTGATTCCTCAAGAAGTCTGGGATGCGTTGCTCGTTTGGTATGGCGGAGGACCGACTATTGCAAGATTTGTGACACAGGTCGGAGATCCAGAGCTTGGCAACGATTTCAATCGTGTGCAGGTTTACCCGGTAAGATAGCTTGGCTTGTGTAGCGTGTTGTCCTGTGTGGGGATGCTGAATGAACTACGTTTGTACATGTATTGTAGGAACAACCAGAGGATGAAGAACCAGAGGTCACGACGAATGGCACGTGTGGCACGAAAGACAGCGCGATGCAGAAGAGAAGCGAAGGCTCAAAATTTGATGTGAATGGGAAGAAGGACTCAACGGATTCAACTGGAGCCAAGTTGGCTGTGCAGCGTAAGCCAAGCACTGTATCCAGCTCGATCCCAAAACTTTGTGGAGCTTGCAGGAAAACCACAGGATCACTAAAGCGATGTGGAAGTTGCCAATTAATCTGGTACTGCGGCGCAAACTGTCAAATGTCACACTGGAAATATCACAGGATCGTGTGCCGCTCGACACTAACAGCTGAAGAGAAGGAGGAGGAAATTTTGCAAGGCTTGCAAACAGAGCGACGGGGCAAGATGGGTCTTCGCAACCTGGGTAACACGTGCTTTATGAACTCCGCGCTACAGTGTTTGAGCCACGTAGAGTTATTGACGCGTTATTTTTTGAGCAACCAGTACAAAAAGGATCTAAACGTTGACAACCCTCTAGGGACGGGTGGCAATTTGGCGAACGAATACGACGCGTTGCTGAAAGAGTTATGGTTTGGCACTGTACCAAGCACGTCTCCAGCCAATCTAAAACGCGCCATCAGTCGGTTCGCCCCGCAATTTTCCGGTTTCCAACAGCATGACGCACAAGAATTGCTTGCATACATCATCGATGGTCTGCATGAAGATCTTAATCGTGTCAAGCACAAACCGTACACGGAGGTGAAAGAGTCAGATGGTTCGCAAGACGATGCCGCCGTGGCGAAGGAAGCATGGGAACGCCACTTGCTGCGGAATGACAGCATCTTTGTAGACCATGTTCAGGGTCAGTTCAAGTCTACGGTTGTGTGTCCAATTTGCAACAAGGTCTCGATTACGTTTGATCCGTTCAATTGTATTCAGCTTGAGTTGCCGCAGCAGCAGAACCGTCAGATAGAAGTCATTTTCGTCCCAAGCGAACCAGGCAAGGCTATGACGCGATACCTTGTCGAAGTGCCTAAGAAGGGAAGCGTGCTCCTACTGAAACGTGCCCTGAGTAAACTGTGTGGTGTGAGCCCTAGCGCTCTACTGGCGGCCGATATTTATCAGTCTATGACCTACCGCATTATCGGTGACACGGAGCGGTTGAACCGACTTCGAGAAGATGATCGTATCCTCATGTACCAAGTGGACTACACACCAACTGAAGATCCTGTGCAGTATGGATTTCTTTACCACCGAGTAGGGTCTACTTTGGTGGGTGATCCGTTCCTCTTCACCTACACTGCTTCAACTAGTTGCGCCGAGATGCTGGACAAATGGAGTGATCTTCTGAATGCACACGTCTCGCAATCATCGAACGCGAAAATCCCGAGCAACATGCTATCTCAGTGCGTGTATTTGTCGGACCGCGATGGCGTGTACCTTCGAAACGAGCCCGTTCCTTTCGCTGCTGACGCGAAGTTTTTGGACTTCGCTACACTGCATGATGAAGATTCGCCAGATGAGCTCGTATTCGCTACCGTCGCCTGGTCATCGTCAATGCTTGCCTCGTCAGCTTCTCCTCGGCCTGACGTTGAGCGAATCGTCAACCACGAGAGTATGCGCGCGAAGTTGGGCGGTTCTCGTATCCATGAGGGTATTTCTCTGGACGACTGCTTTCGGAACTTTGTGAAGCCGGAGACTCTCGACCAGGCAAACTTGTGGTACTGCAGCAAGTGCCAAGAGCACCGACAGGCGCGCAAGACCATGGAGATGTGGCGGCTACCCGATGTACTCGTGCTATCGCTCAAGCGGTTTGAGTACCGAAACGAGATCTTGCGGGACAAGCTGGACGTGTACGTGGACTTCCCCCTGGAGGGTCTGGACATGTCTCCGTACTGTCTTGAAAAGAGCGACGACAAGGACCACTTGAGCTATGATCTATTCGCGGTGAGCAACCACTACGGCAGCATGGGTTTCGGCCACTACACGGCATTTGCTAAGAGCTGGAAGGATGGAGATGGCGAGATGTATCCGGGGTGGTACTCCTTTGACGACAGCCTCGTAACACCAGCGATGCCAGGCCAAGTCAAGTCGAATGCAGCTTACATTTTGTTTTACAAGCGCAAGAACCTCCAGGTCGAACCAGCTACCGGTACAGCTTCATGCAACGAGGCAAAATGAAACTAGTGTGTCTGATCACAGTTAACATGCATGAATATAGCAGCTAGAAAGACCGAGTGCTCGGGATAACATGGTAGGCTTGTAGAACGTGGCAGGCAGTGTAGAACGTGATAGACAATGTAGAACGCCATACTTGTCGACTTCCCAGTTAATTGTTAGAAAGTCTGTCAATTGTTAGAAACAGTTAGCCATATTTACCAACTGTTAGAAAACATAGAAATATTTACCAACTGTTAGAAACGTGTACCAACTGTTAGAAAAACAGTTAGAAACGTTTACCAACTGTTAGAAAAACAGTTAGAAACGTTTACCAACTGTTAGAAAAACAGTTAGAAACACTTACCAACTGTTAGAAATACCTTGCTTTGTTAGAAACCAAAGCTGGAGAGTGCAGGTCATCATGGAGCCGACGGCTCCTGCGCCGCGCGTGGAGGAGCTGATCCTGTCAGGCGCAGATGTGAGCGTCCTGAACCACACGACGCTGTCACTGTGGCACTTCCGGCAGCTGGCGATCGAGATGCTGCCGTCCGCTGCGTCCGAGGCCGAAGAAGATCAGGATAAAGGACTGAAGCCATCCGAGACACCCGTAAACGAGCGTGTAGCGACGTCCAGTCGAGGTATCGAACTGGGCGAGGGTATGAGTGTGGCTGCCGTGCTGTATGAGCAGACAGCGGACGCCTTGAGGAGCAGGGACAGTAACAACGGGACACAGAGCGCCACTTCCAAGCCCGTGCTACAGCTACAAGGAGTGACGACACATATTCCGGGCAATTGACGCCGGACACCCGCGTTGCCGCCGTGTTCCAGCGTTATCGCTGCGTCCTGTGTCTGGACGCGTCACCTTCGATCTTGTCTATTGATTCATCATCGGGAAGGCTGTTCTTGGACTTGCTGTATGAAAGTGTGGAGCTCTTCATCTGGAGTATGCTTCGTCCAATGGAAGTGGGCGGGGTGGCTTTCACACCGGAACTCCATGTGTCTGTGCTGGTGCAGGGAGCGCTCGTGGAGTCGTTATGTGTACTGATGCAGGGGTATATCGTCACGCCTTCTAATGCTGCAGGATTTTTGCAGCTGATAAAGGACCGATTTCAACTCATTGAGAATGACTGGGCATCTCAAGCTCAGGAGCGGGGACAGTGGGGATACCTGGGTAATGCTACACCTGCCTCGCTGGACTGGATCTTGCAGAACGCAGTATTTGCACTCAACTCGTTGCCGACAGATTGTACGCCAATGATGGTGCTGGTTACGGATGGTGTCGTGGATGTTCGGGATGCCTATTCATATGATAATTTGTTGATGCAGCTTGTGCGTCATGACATTCAGTGTCACTTTTTGCGGATTGGCGGTGGTGGAGAAGATGAACTGAATGCAACGTTTGGGTTCGTACCAGATACACATCTGCTGCGCTTTGTAGCGGAATATACAGGTGGAACGGTGTTCGAGTACCCAGCTATTCACGAAGCTTGCTACGGTACGACGAGTTCATGTAGTAACGTTGTAAAGAAGATGACGGGACTTCAGGATGCATGTTTCTTGCGCAAGTCGAGTGTACGCGCGAACTCGGCGCCCGTCGTCAAACTGAATGAAATGGATAGCACGTCATTTGATGGAAGAACCTTACTACCTCTCCGTCCTTACCGCATGTGGCGTGAAAAAGTGCACGAATATCGCATTTTTGCGGACGTGAATCGTATTGTGGAAGCTCGGCTCCGTGAAGGATTTTCGATCAATAAAGTGTACGTGAAGACATATAAGCAGCCACAATTACCAGCTCAAATTGGTACAGATTCTCCACGGGGTCTTAACGGTGGAGGTGCATCAGCGAGTGGTAGTGGGTGCCCCAATGAAGTCACCAAGATTCTGGTTGTGTTCTTGTTACAATGGAAACAGAATGTTTGGCTTGAATATGTGGTATCGACAACTATCGAAAACTCAGCAACGTCGGCGACATCGACTAATTCGATGCCTCACGCAGCTCGACGACTGAGTGGCATAGGATTAAAAGGACCAGGATCGTCTTCGTCAATTAGGAAGCCTACGACTATTTTCTCCGAAGACCAAAGAGCAGCATGGAGTGAGTGGTATGTTAAAATGAATATCTTGGCCTACGCAGACTTCCTTCGTACATTTGAAGACACGATGCAACGGTCTTCATCCAGTGGGGACAGAAGTGCTACACCTCGGGGCCTCGGGGAAATATTTCCATGGCATCACCAGTTTTTGTGCATGACTTTATCCGCAATGTCCAAGACGTCGACCGTGTGTTGCTGCATTTGATGACGGCGACGGCCAGTATCAGTGAGACCAGCGACTCGGTTGCCAACCAGTTCTCCTTCGGAACAAGCGCAAGTTCAGCATCAGCGTCTGTAACACCGAAGATTACAAGTTCTCACCCGGTATTCAACATCATTGGCGAACTCTCCACTGTGCTGTGGCACCGTTGGTTTTATGTGGAGCGATTGGAAATTCTCTGCGTCGTCAAGAGCGATGCGTGCACAGATCTATTTTACCGAAATGAACTACACGGTGTGGTGGAGCGAGGCAACACAGGCTCTCGCTTGCGCGGTCCTGGAAATTCGCAAGGGATGATGCACAACCATGGAGCAAACGTGTATGGCACGAACAATGGAAATATTTCAATCGGAGTTGAGAGTCTAGCCGAACCACTCATCGCAACTATTGTCAAGTGGTGTTCGCAAAAGCTTTCTCAGGATTTGTTCTTGAAGTTCCTTCGCCCCACTGCTGCGGACAAAAATCATGTCCCTCCACGGGCCAAGGTATCACCATCTTCAGCTACAACATCAGGAGGGATTGCACAACGGCGTCGGCAACGCAATCATAGTAGCAATACAGGAGAAGATGTCAGTCATGTTGAAGATGGCAGCAGTACAAAAGAGAGCAAAGCAGCCCTTTGCTTTGTGCGGCTTGAATTCAAGAACAAAACGCTATGCGCAGTTCATGTAGCTTTCTTCGCGACTAGAGCATCGACTCGTCGCCAGGTGCTGAATGATTTGAAGAGCACAATATTTGCTGGTATCAATGAGGTCGCTGTGACACCTTCCCCAGCCAAGCCGCTCTCGTCATTGCTAACAGACACCCCTGTAATTCTCTGCCATCGTATGCTGAGTCGTTTGCTTGTCACACACGACACCCTTCTCCTCCATGGAATTGACCAGGAACCCGGTCCTTTTGATTATTATGTCGCTTCTCCAACGTTGGAAGCTGAAAAGAATGCAGGAGCCATTCCCCCATCAAGTACATGTTGTGGTGGTAGTGAATTGCAGCTACATCGAGTGTTCGGTGCGTATGTGTGGCATTCGAGTTGGAAGTGGGAAGTGGCGAATTTAACAGCGTTGTTAGACGCGATGCGGCGGCTTCATGATGCTCGCATCAGCTGTGGGTTTTGGGTCTTGGATTGGAAGATGGAGGAAGGAGAAGATGGACAAGGTGCCCATGTGGAGAGTGTGATTTTTGGTCGAGAGGTTTTAATGGAAGATGAGAAGGGACATACAAAGACAGCCCTAGTCCAGTATGCACTTCGTCGTGTTTCGGACACGTGCTTGATGACCTCGTTTTGGATGGAACCCCAGCATGGCATCGTAAAGACGCGGCTATCGGATGATGTTGATCATAATGATAGATTTCACTGGAGTTTGAAACAAGCTATTGGGCACAACACGCCGTTTGAGGCCGTTGAAGGTCGTAATGTGCATCGAAACAGTACTCCAAAAGGAGCGTCTAGAACATCTTCGATGGAAAACGAACAAAAGTCAATGGAGCAAGAGGATGTGAGCATTGACTGGAGTGGGGATTCTACGTATCTGGGTGAAAGCGAGTTGCTGCATTTAATCCGTGGCTACCTTTATAAGAGTGATCGTCACTTCCTCTCGTGTCTGTACACATTTGATTGTATCATCAATTTGCGTGAGAACGTCGAGTTGCTACATCAGCTGAGCAAGGTTGATGACGGTGTCGTCGGTTCAAACT
Source organism: Phytophthora palmivora (assembly GCA_008079305.1). Taxonomy (NCBI): domain Eukaryota; phylum Oomycota; class Peronosporomycetes; order Peronosporales; family Peronosporaceae; genus Phytophthora; species Phytophthora palmivora. Next base: position 126,267 of record VOQZ01001333.1, on the reverse strand, counting down.
GGAGTATGGATAGGCAACTAGCAGCAGAAAATGGCATGATTCTCCCTCCATTCAGCACAGCCAGACTTCTGGCTACTTCGAACCGATCAACGGAACATTTTTTGATGTATTTACAAGATGGAAAAGCTTCTCTGAGCGCAACAATGAATCAAAAGTTGTCGAAGTTCAGCCTTCGGTCTCGACAGCCAACGAGAATCTCTATTCTATGTTAGAACTTACTTTGAGAGGTCTAAGTGATTGCGAGGTGTCGTGGACAGACTACAATGGCGATGTTGTAGCTGGCACAGGCACATCCACAAAAAATGGGATTGAAGATGATCGATTTTTTATGGAAGGTATGGACGGACAACTACCGCTGTGGCTGAAGCATCACCTGGCTTTGACTTTTAATGATCGCGTGCCACATCACGCCTTAAGCAAAGGCAAGTGCTTCGCTAAACTTGTGAGCGAAGATTGCGTTGTGCTAGCTTTTTTTCCTTCGTTGGATACTCTTCAGGTGCAAAGCAAGAATGTTGACAAAGGGAATTCATTCGAAGACATTGTTGACAATGAAGGCAAATTATCGTTAGAAGACAGGCTGAGTATGCCAAGCAAGGCACCGGGGAAAGATGGAGACCGCAAAACACCATCACAGCAGTTTTCAACGCGTGCAGCGGAAGAAGATGGGACAAAATCACGCGTGGTGCGGATGTCAGTTTCTGCGGATGATATTGTGCTGTACCAAGAGCGCCGGCGTAGCTTCCGAGAAGGCTACAAGTCTTGGAGAATGGGACATTACCAGGGTTCTCGGGACGAAAAGCAAAGTTACGGTCGTGATTTCCAAAAGCTACGTCTTCCTTCTACACCTGAAGATCACGAGATTTGTGAAGATATCTCCCGTCGCGCATCGTATGGCTGTGACTTTCACCTTCTGATTGAAAGTGCCGACGGGGCTCTTGGGTCGGGTTTCTTTCAGGTTGCATTCTACGAGTGCTCGTTGTCCAGATTATCTACGGACTTGCACGACAATAGCAACCAAATGCTTGGTCGTATGGATTTGCCTCACACGATTCTGAAGCAGTTATTTTTTTCGAAACAATGTAACAAGGAGCGTCCAACGATACCTCTTGATCGTGGACTGTGGAAGAAGTCTCCATCACGATCATCATCAGACTCGACAGGGAACTTCCACCCTCGACTGACCTCAGACAGTATTCTTGCATCTCGTCGATTCCGAAAAAAAGTGAAACGTGCTCACGAACATAATTTCTCTCGCGGCGTCTATATGGCATTGCGTGAAGGAGGAACGGTCCAGCACAGTGACTTGCTACAAGCACTGTCGAGCTGTGTAGAAGTCCCTGTGGATGTGGATATTACACTCCTCTATCGTATGATGGAGGCTGCTGCTTCACACAAAATACCCCCACTAAGCCCAGCTGCTGCAGCAGTAGTGTCTGCAGGTATTGGTGCAGATATTCTGAAAGAGAAGTTGACAAAGTCCTTTGAGACAATTCTCTCGAGCGCTTTCGTGCCTATTGCTGGAACGAAATATTATTATTTCACAGGAAATGAAAATGCGATTTACGAAGATCTATCAGCAAGCGAATACGATCTGCACATTCTCATGGAAGACTCAGAAGATGGTGATGGCGAAGCAATTGTTGGGAATAAGAAACTAGACGAAAGTCTCCACAATAATGCTCGTTCCACTGGTGGTGAAAAGTTCAATCACAGCGTTGATGGAGGTGATAGCACGGCTTTTCATCCCCATTTAGAAGGAACCCCTCGTGCTAATGTGGAAACAGCGGATAATACTGGTGAAAAGCGGTCGATTCGCCGGAGACGTGGTAGTCTAGGACGTGAATTGCCACCTCCTGTGATCACTTCAACTGAAGAGAGCTCTGGGAGCGAGCAGCACCATGCAAACGTTGAAGAGGATGCCGAGTTCAACAAAGAAGTCGCTGTGGCAACGTCCAGTTTTTCAGTTCCTTTCTTTTTCAGATTTGAGTGCCGCGTACTTAATGGTTCACGCGAAACTCGATCGAACTCAGCCGACACGAACACTTCAGGTGTCACGCCTGATTCGGAGCTACTACGTCGGTCTTCTAGCACCGCCACATACGAAGACATGCGGAAGGATATGGTTGCAGAAACACAGCTCTCGTTGCCAAGCAGTCGACAAGAGGAATTTAGCGCATTCTTGGAATCTTTGAAGACTAGTCATGGATCACGAAAACATTCCCGTGCGACTGATGTCACGCAGATTGCCGAGATATTTTCAAATACTCCGTTGGGCCGTATCGCGTTGCGTCTGGTAACACTAACTTTGCCAAATGAACGAGCATTTGATGGTGGACGTGATCCATCTCCGTTGCCGTTTGAAATGGATAGCAACAATGAGCAAGTCGGCAAGACCAACAACACCTTGCCGTCCATGCAAGTGTATAACTTTTCGACGTTGCATCTTTTCCAGCGCCACGTGCTGACTCGTGTTCGAAAAGAAATTAAGGAATGGTGCAGTGTCGAAATTCTGTCCATTTTGAAGTCAGCGAACGAAATTACGCCAGCTATTGGTTCAATGGTCCAGCGACTCTTTGATGACTTGCCTGCAGACGCTGTGACGAAAGCAAAATACCCCCTGGAATTTGTGGCTACTAGTCAAGAAACTCCCGTGAACCCGCGGGATTTGTTTAAGCGAGAGCTTGAAAAGGGCGATTTGCTTAGGGTTTACCATTGTAATGATGTGTATTTTGTGGTGGAGAACACGAACGCCACCGGGACGCCTATGGATACGTCTGACGCAGTCAAGATGAAGAAAAGCACAGCCGTGAATTTTGCGATTCCATTTTGGGCGTATTTTGAACTGAAATGTGATCACATGAGCCTGCGACTACACCACCCGAGTCGTTCACAATCCCCCTCTAATTCATTTAACCGGTTGGATGTTCTTACACGCCTTCAGCTGGGGGTGCAAGCAGTGTGTCGCCGTGTAAACCAATTCCTGCTTTTGCTGCAACTCCACGAGACTCGCACTTGCAATGGTCTACTGCTTCCTCCAAATGGTAACTTGCCATCAAGTCCACGATCACCCAAGCGGCGAGCAGGATCACAAGGTTCTTTGGATTCGAAGAGTGGACAGATGAAGCAAGGTAGTTTTTTTTGGCCGGGGCAGTTTGAGTGCGACTTGCGCTACTCTGCTTTTTTCAGGCTTCACGAGCGCTTAGCACCCAATTTCGCGCTTAACATGCTGTGCACTTCAGCACTTGAACAGTTCCAAGTTCACAATCGACGCCATATTTTCGTGTACCGTGATCGTGACGGACACGTATTTTATATGAAGATCAGTGTCTTTTACGATACTACATTGTCGCCGTCGCCTGTGGTAAATAACCAACCGGTGGAAGAGCGGCGGCAGGAGCGGAGTGGTCTTGCTAGGTCAAGTACTGGAGGAAGCAGTGGGGGAGGTGCAACAAACCCCACGATAACGACAACACCAGCGGGAGTTCCTGGAATTCGACTGGAGGTATTTGGTGTGTCTGAAGCTGGTGAAGAAGTAACCCATGAGCTGTGCCGTTTGTTGGATCGGAAACTAGATGAAGCTACGCAAGTGGTGCTCATGAAATTGCTGGCCCGAAATACCAAGTTCCAGCTGAGCCCAACAGACCTGGCGTTTTTGTGTCCACCTGCATCCGAACCCTCAAGCATGCTAGATTATATTCTTCCTGGCGGAGTAACTGATAGCTGCACAATACTGCATTATTTGTCCCAGACACTGAAGTTGGCGCCATATATTCGTCCTGCAACAAGTGGTGGGTCCTTACCTTCTCGTAGTTCACGAGATTCTGCGAATAACTCGTTACGTGGGGGGCGGCGCGGGAGTTTGGCATCTGCAAGTAGCACTATCAGTTTACCCAGTGAGGAAGTGCTGAAAGCAACAGATCAAGATGTGAATGAGGAATCAAAACACGAACAAGGCAAAGCAATTGCAAAGGATAGCGCTCATGTGCATCCTGCTTGTTTGGGGGACTACCAGAAATCGTTGGCAGCGATTCATGCAAAAAAATCCTCGATTTTGTTCAATGCAGCAACCCGATCTCCTATCTTCTTCTCCATGGGACATGGTTTGAGAATGGAAAGTGATGCTTCTGCAGGATTAGAATCGGTTTCTGGGGTACCTGAAATTATGGCCCAAGCATCGTATGTGCTTAACTTGAACCCGGACTTGCGACTTTCGCAAGGGTTTTGTCTCGAGTCGGCAAAGGCCTTGCTCTAATGCGTGTCGATATTATACGGAACTGTCCCGCACAAACTGAAATCGGAGATGAAGAGAAAGGTAATTTTGACTCCAATTGCACTAAAAAGGTCAAGTACATGCATGACATTCCAGGACTGGCGACGTTGTACTCAAATATCGAAAGTGATGGGAACACCACCACGAACATGCTAGTGGCTAGATGTCAAGTGTGGATTCGCGGCTCAATTCATACAGCGGAGCTGAAACAGGTCGTGGAGGCATTCATGGACGAAACTCTGTACGACTACCATATTGAAGCTACAATCAGGAAGTTACAGCCGAACAATGTTGCCTGCACGGGCAATGATGGGGCCCTAGAATCATCAGACTTATCTGGTACTTCAGGGAAGCTGTCTCCAGATATTGACACGCTGATATCACTCTTCAAGAGTGCATGTTTGCTGCCATCATCCTCCGTCACTAATTTGGGTGTGAACGTATCGATCGCACCTTGGGATCTTGAAAACGCTGTGGCGCAGATTCGGAACTTTTTGAGCTGTCTACCTCATCATTTACGACCAGCAGTTTATGCGAAGTCTAGGCTTTCAGGTAGCTACGAGAGCGTGACTACTCGCAACGAGGGTTTGCCCGTGAGTTCGAGCATGAATGAACCACCACCAGAAAAATTCCGGCTGGTGGTGAAGCATGTTGGGGATTCAGAAATATATGAAGACGTGGATACAAGTGACTCGGATGGAGAAACAACAGCATCAATGAGCTCGGCACTTCATCAAATCGAGCCGCTAATGCGAGCCGATTCTATTCATTCAGAGATTTCAGATATCGACTCGGTATCAGGGCGGATGCCACTCACATGGACGTCGACTGTTCCGAGTTCGGACTCGAACGCGATCTTGCACATACAAACAGCTCCTTCCGTGTCGTCAACGACGTCATCTATGGTTGGATTGATGGGAGGTGTAACGCACCAGCCGCATCAACCAAAACACAATAGCTTCTCGGAGAGAGATGTTCTGTTGCACTCTAACAGCAGCAATACTCACCACCATCACCACCTAAAATCAGAACATCATGGACACCGTGAGGTGAAAAGGTCATTCTATTACTTGGTGGATCTGTCCACAACCAAGGGCTTGCGATTATACGGATACAATATGAGCACTGCCTTGGTGGAGGGTCTAGCTACACATATAGCTCGAGTACTTACATGGAGTATGCTTCGCGAAAAGCTGCTAAGGAGTCTGTTGCTGGAAAAATCGGGACTTGCAGCTGCTGCTCCTGTTGGATCTATGGTTGTGCAGCCTCGCAGTTTGTTCCTGACCGTCGGAAGAACGGAACGAGCTGGGAAGGGCGTGGGTAATCTTGCGGTACACTGTAAAGATTCTGCAGTGCATTTCATCGACTACCGCTCACCCGTGCTATCAGTATTGCAATCCCATGAATGGTTCCCCCGAGTATTAGATGCAAGTCGCCTTCGCTCAATCGATGGTATCGCGCTCGGAGTATATTTGCGTGAGGCACAGACCCAACCAGCGCTAGAGAACCTTGACTCTCAGTATCAGCGCCCTCGAGGAAAGAGTAACACGAACTTGGGAGTGTCAATAGGCCCCCCAAGTATTCCAGATCTTTCACGGGAAGTATCGGGACCATCACTATCGCAGCGGAGCCTCCTCAGTAATGGTGATGCTCCATCCGGAGGTCACACACCGGGAAGAACAAGAAATGGTGGCATTGTAAGTAGCAGTAACATCTCGGATAGCATGTCTTCGTCCCCAAGCAAACGATTGAGTGTCCCAAGTCCCGCCTTGCCATACCCTGGTGGGAATAGAAGTGAGGCAGCTGCTCGAATGCGAGGCGGTACGGGAGCTGCTACAGCATTAATGGCAGCACGTGCTCGAGCCAGGGGTGGTGGTGGTTTCCCAGGTCGGATTGGCGGTGGACCAGGCGTTGGTGCAGCTCAAGGTGCAAATCCGACAGTTTCTTCAGCGGCATCGTCCGGGGACAGCATCGCGCCTTGGGACTTACCGTTATCAAATACCAAAGGACCGCGATTACATGCCTCAGTGGATGGAGCTGAATCGAAACCAAATGGCCACGACGGTGGTCATGCAGATTCACATGCCAATAATGATCCGACCAATACTGCGATCGTTGCTTCGAAGAACACGTTAGGTGGATTCAATCGCGCTGTACGAAGAGGATCCCGAGGTTCGGGACTATCAGATTTGGGATCCTCGTCGTCTTCATCTTCGTTGTCAGGTTTATCACTAGCTAAAACGTCTATTCACCGCAGAAGCAGCAATGACACCTTATCCACGGATCCGGGCCGTATCCATAGTTCGTGGAAGAAACGCTTGGAATGTGCATGGGGGCCTCGCTTTTTGTTCCTTGGCAACACAGAACGATGGGCTACGAGGTTGTCAGTTGAACAGCAACAACATTTTATCGAGCTTGAGACCGATGACGATGGTGGTCAACCCAAGAAAAATCTAACACCTCTTCCATACTTTTGCACAGCGCTGGAGAAGCGTTGGGAATCATTCGAAACACGCTCGACCAGCCATACAGTGGGAATGAACCTGTTGGAAAGCTTGCGTCGTTGCGTGCAGATGAAAAGATGGAGGAACCTGTTGCAAAGGATGTCGTCGCACATTTGATGGAGAGTGGGCACGTATTGCTTCACCAACGTTTTCGTGCCGCTTTTGTGGAGCGATGGATTGCAGCAGAACTAATTGGCGGACGTAGTGAGGAAGGTGAAATGGTGAATAGTCGTTTACGTGCACTACGGTCATGCATGGATCTAGTGCACTTGCTCAGCTACAAGCGGGAGTTTGTGTTTGATCAAGATGAATGCTCTGTGGCAAAATTATATACAGAGCACACTGTTCTCAGCATGGGCGCAGGTACTGGGGCAGATGTCCGGAGTATCAAACAACAGGTTGATGGTAACCTGGAACCGTTGCGTCTGGAAGTAGCGAGCGAGTTCTACAAGGAGTATGCAGTACATTTGCACACATTGGGATTCCGACGGCTTCGGACTCTTCAAACCGACAGGATCCATGCACGAGCTTTCCACAACATCGTGGCAACAGACAGCGATGTACCAGGTGGAGAAGGATTCTCCGAGTACTTTTATCACCCAGAAAGAGCAGCAGCAGAAGCTGGTGGTTGGAAGATCGATCCACCAAACAGTGGCAGCACAGATGCGCACCCGCTTTCCATCGTGGTGCTAGAAGTGAAATGTGACAACCGCGGTGTGCGGCTTACTGCGGTTCTTGTAAGCTTATCCGACTTAGAGCAACAAGACCTGCGATTTCAAAATCGTTTGGCTGCAAAGGCTGGGAAGCGAACTGTTGGGGTCTCTGGACGAAGGGTTCAGAGTGTAGCTTTATGGCTACGAGCCCAACTGCAGACACAAGCCCTCATCTATAGATTCACACTGCGGTACTTCCAGCAACACCTACTTCAGTGGATTAGCGCATCACAAGAGTTTCACGACGGACAGAACGGGCAAGAACACAGCGTGGGCAAGCACCTCAGTGACGATGATGCCCTAGTGGTGACTCCACCCATGACATGGAAGAAAGCCTCTACATTCCAAAACATCGTCAAAGGACTCCAGTGTTTTCTGCATGCCTTTCCGGATCCACCAGAGGGGTCCAGAAACGTTAGTTCACCAATATCAAATTTGTCGTCTCCAGCAAGATCATCTGTCAGCAAGAAGACGGTGACGGCAAAGCTACCAAACGACCCAGAAACTACTGCGACCACCTCGACGTGTGCATCACATGGTAAAAATGGTCACCGGTCGATTTTACGGGCTGCACCGAGATTTGCCCGACGGGCTGCAGCTAAGCAGCATCAACAGCAACAGGCAGCACACAATCGTTTGACTTCAGCTGGAGTGGACACATCAAATCCTAGTGCGCAACAGTCATTACTTTGGCGTGACTGTGTGATACGCATGGCAACGGTAACACTGCAACCTAAATCACTACAGTCAAACTGTTCGGAGATCATTATGGTACAAATTTTACTGCGGTACCTAGCATGTCATGGTTCGCGCTATGAGGTGCTAGATCTCCTTCAGTTTGGTACCCCCGATGCGGTTGTGTGCCATTCTTCGTCAGGTAGTTTCTTCCATCGGACTCCATCCACGATCACTCCATCAACGCAGAGTCGCAAGCTGGAGCCTTTGGGTGGATACTCGCTAGTGATCACAACGCAACCTTTGACACACAAACCTCTTGACAAGGATTCTGTGCAGCTTTTGCTGCTCAAGAGTACACCATCGGAGTTAGGTGTGGGCAATGGGGTGCTGCCTGTGGAGCGAGCGTTGCAGGAAGCACAGCTATTTACCCGAGAGCTGTTCCGTGTTGCTGCTCAACACTATGAACGTGACTTGCTCTGGTCTCGCTTGCTGTTTGATGATTCACGCGGTCCTGGTGCCGATGTGGCTCGCACACTGGCGCTTCCATGCGACTTGTTCCGCGTGGAAGTGGGGCCACAACAGTTAGAAGAATGCCTTCGGTTGTCAATCTGCACGCCTTTGGAGACATTAGACCCGCGGCTCGACGAATTACTGCGTGTATCTGGTGTTTGCTGGCAAGAACTAGCACTGCGACTTCGGGATATATACGCGGACCAGTTGCGTGAGTTCCAGTTCCAAGAGGAGGATGAGAATAGCAGTCATCTGCTATTGCTTTGCCCTGACACTTTCGATCTCATCATTCACTTGACATTCATCACACCCAAGAACAGGATGATTCCTGTCGAGCAAGTGGAAGGTGGACAGACCAGTGTGAACGGTGACGAAAGCGTCGATAGCTCAAGCCGAAGTGCTAGCATCAATGGCAGCAGCAACGTTAGTGGTGGTACCAGCGAGCATTTCAGCGAGGGCAGCTTCGAGGAGGAAACTGAAGGCGAATTGCGTGTCGAGATCTGCCGCCGCGAGGAGCCAACCAATAAACAATTCACGTTCGCACAGCGGCGATCGATCTCGGAATTCGTCAACAGTATCGTACACTGGCAGTGGCGAAGCCTCATGTACGATTGAAGGCTTGCATGGATGTATTGACATGGCTACATTCGGGAGTTGAAGTTGTAAGGTTATCTGTACATGAAAATGAAATGTATGTTGCGTTCTTCTACGGTGGCTCGTACCTAATGTATTACCACCATTCGTGGGGACACAGCTACTGTATCGAGTGGATAGGTATCTCGTGACCTAGTTGCAATGTCGGGACTGACTGCTGTGCGCCAAACATCTATCGACAGCTCGTACATGAAGGCTTGTTTCTAGCAGCAGGACGTCTACACACACCTCAAGACAGATGTCCTAGACGAACCAGGCTACAAACAATGTAGCCTGGTTCGTATATCGGTCGCAAGAATTGTCGATTGTTGACAAGTTGATGATACCGTGGGTTGGACAGTCAAAGGGGGGACCGTAATAATGAATGACATAATAAATTATCGTCCATAGAGTAAAAGTCTCAAACTTCTCCGAGCCACTAATATATTGGGGACCCTCAATCACTTCCTTATGTGCTTTCGCTAAACACCATGGACAAAACGATGCAAGTCAAAACTCATTCGCGACTTAGTGGATTTTCCATTGGTATGCATTTACAGCACCAAACCATCGCCTGTCTGCTCATTACTTGGTTTCAGTATGCGGGATATGATCTATGTACACCACACTAGTATAGGATTACCAGTTTTTTTTGATGGGCATGCACCCTGCCCGTTACAAATCGCTTCAGTATCGGTTTGCACCTTGGCAGTGATCACTCTGCAATAAGACCGCCACCCTCCACTTCGAGCGCATTTCATCACCATGGCCACCACCGATCAGTTCGATGTGGTCTGGCGTCAGGACGCTCTGGGTCTGCGCTTCACACCTAATGAACATGACTTGCCTGTAGTGTGTCAAGTGCCTCCAAACGCGTGTCCCGCCGTGCTGGCGTCCCCTTTGGCTGTAGGTGACGTGCTCGTGGCCTTCGACCTGCAACTGCAAGACCAACCTGAAGGCATGCAACCCGTCAGAGCTTTCGACCAATTGGTGACGGTTCTGCGTCGTGCTAAACTACCAGTGACACTGCGTTTCAAGTCGCGGGAGAAGGAGATTCCCTCAAGAGTGGAAGAGTCCGACGTGGTGCGCAACTACGTTTTCACATGGGCCCCACAAATGCCACTAGGTGTATCGTTGGCCATGGACCCATGCTCTCTTCATGCTGCAATCACAGCGATCGACCCAAACAAAATTTCACCTGCATTTCAGAACCTCAAGCCCGTGCTGGGCGACGTGTTGATTGCTATTTCTCCAGACAATGAAGAAGGAGAAGCCACGCGTCTCGATGAAATGCGCTTCGAGGACATTATCCAGACGCTACGTCAGTTCCCACGACCATGTCGTCTTACTTTTGGGAGACTTGTGGAGGAGACGCCATCAGACTCGTCCGGATCGGAAGAAGACAATGTGCTCTTCCCGTTGAAGCCACTGGCTCCGATTACTCGACCGAAGGCGACATCGTCGTCAAGCGATAGAGGTGAGGAAGCAACCAGCATTTTGAACCCCCCGTTCTTGATGCGACCGCAGGCGCGTCCCAAGTCACGCTCCAGAGCAGGTCTACCTCCTCAACGGAAGCAACTTCCCATCTCAATGCGTCAGAGCTTTCGCATCGATGCCCCCAAACCGACAGCTACACCCCCTATGTCGGGCGACGGTAGACCGCATGCAGGTTCTACCTCCTCGAATGATGGAAGACCTCACTCTGCGTCAAACGCTGATGACAAGGGATTTTACACGGTCATGTATAGCGGTGGTGCGGTTGGTTTGCAGCTCCGTGATTGCACACAGGACGACAAAGCACTCACGAAGGGCAATGACAAAACAAATCGGACCAACGGCTACACGGTGGCGATTCGAAATGTGACAGACCCGAATTCTGCCCCCGGTTTGGAGATCGCGACGCCGGACGATCTGCTCATGGCCATCGGCCAGAAAGACTTGCAGCACATGTCATTCGACGAGGTACGCAAGGAACTCGGTGCGATTCAAACGCCTACGCGACTGTTGTTTAAAAAACGCAAACGTGTCACGGGCAATTCATCGGGTGCTTCGCTAGTCGACACACTACTGCTTTTCCTTGTGTAAATACAAGCAAGTGACGCAAAAATGCGAGACACGTTTGCGTGGACGAAACGATCAGCAATGGTGTAGAGTTGTTGGCAAGACATGCCTAGATTTCGCTCTTTGTGTTTTGTGTGTAATCGTCGATGAAGATATAAAACCTGCTTGAATGAATTAGCATTTGCAACTGGGAAGTCATTTCACTATTCTCAAAGGCAAATGCATAAGAAACCATGTGACGCGACAGTTGTTGCGGATATTTCATACATGCTGTCAAAAGCAAGAACTTGAAGTTGCCGTATTCTCAAAAATACTCCAACAACATAGCAATGCAAGCTTTTGCATCGAAATCGTCCTCGTATTCGAGATTCATCATCCATTCTTGTGAATCTCGACGCTAATTATGCCTTACATGACATCGCTAAACTCTGCATTTCGGTAGGTTACTATTCTCACTAACCCCCTTCCTTTCCGTTCATTGGTCAAAAGTCGAGCGAAAAACCGAACTCAGATATAAAACCAATAAAGCAGCTCAACACCTTCTGCTGTATGGCCGAGACGTCCGATCCGCCGGCCATGCCCAGCACCGAAGAGCGCGTGGCGCTTCGTTCATCAGGCCCAAGCAGCAGTTCTCTAGCGTCTCCGTCACGCGCGCGGTTACTAGCCACTGCGGGCGTCGGCAGCGGTCCTGCCGCACCCGACGAAGCCCATGCAGTGCGTCTCAACGTGCTCAACAGCAGCGTACAGGAAGCTCGGGACGCGCGTAACTCGCGGTTGATCATGTGGGCCATTTCATTGGTCAATTTACCGCAGATTGTGGTGGCTACCATCATTCTGGCCTTATATTGGCAGGGCGAGACACTATGCTACCGTATTCAAGTGTGGGTTCTCTTACATACAATCCACTTGACCCTGACGCTGCTACTGGAGTGGACACTGTACTATTTAAATGGAGCTCGTAGTAACAGTGCCATCCGTCTACGGGAACAATACATGACTCCATTGAGTCAACTCAAGTATGGACTGGATCTGGCAGGACTCTTTTGGTTCCTTGTGGGCAATATGTGGGTCATTAGTGACGGCGCACGCTGTGATGATGGGTCTACCATGTACCAATTGGCACTATGGATGATTATCATTTCATACGCCAAGATCTTCCTGCCGTGTTTGTTGCTACTGGCTTTGCTGCCGATCCTGTGCTTCTGTCTGCCATGTGTCATTCGACTACTCAGTAGATTGCAAGACCCTATGAGAGGGAAGGGAGCGACCAAGGAGGTGCGTTCCATGGACTGTTGACGTTGAGGTAAATATTAACAATTTGGTGTTTTTGCAGTTAATTGACCAGTTGGAGACCAAGACATATACGGCAAATATGTTTCCGCCCGAGGACGCGTGCTGCTGTATCTGCTTAAACGACTACGAAGCGTCGCAGTCACTGCGTGTATTACCATGTGCACACCATTTCCATAAGGAATGTGTGGACGAGTGGCTGTTGGTGAATTCGACGTGCCCAACATGCCGCAAATCCATCTTCGATACAGCAGGTTCCGGAGGTGCCACAGCAACAAGCGAGGAAGATATGCTGCGACGTGTGTGATGGCTAAGACCGTCGTTTTTCACCACCAAAGACAAGTCAAATCACTTGACTCGCATATTTTCAGGTTAATGGTGTTGATACTCTTGTGGACCTCCGAAAGCTTGGAGACTACAGTGGGTTCCTATTACTCCTATTACTTTTTGCGTACAAGGTTACCCCTTATGAGCCTTTCGAGGGATTCGATGAACACGGTGATGCTGGAAATATTAGCTCTGGTGCAGCCATTGCCAGTAGTTGCTTGGATCGCTGCAATAATTCTGCGAAACAATTGACACGTCAACACATTTCTACAAATCAAATTATCAGGAAAGACACACCTTCGAGGTTCCTTGTGCTTTCAGTTATGAATTCATTTACATCGATGCCAATATCTTTTGAATCGTCAATGATGTCGTCGAGCTCAATACCAGCTTCTGCTGGGTCATCTTCTACCACGTCTGAAGTTTTGCCAAAGTCGTCAGAAGAGATCTCTTCGAATAGCTTTCTCAGTGTGAGAGCCTCCCCATTTAAAATGGACAGGTTGGGGAATGCCTTGGATGCCTTCGATTCGGCACTGCTGTCTAGAGGATTGCCGTTCATCTCAAGAACGCGAAGACTTGGTAGCTTGGTTGCCAATGTAGTGAAGTCGATACTGCGGATCTGGTTGTTCTGGTACAAACCAACATGTATCAAAGTTTTGACATAGATTGAGCTCAAAATGCTGATGCTCACCGCAACTGTAAGTTCTTCAAGTAGAGGCAAATGTGGCAAACTATCTGAAAATACAAAGATGTATGTAAGGAGTAGCCAGCAAATCAATATTTTATGGCTGCCTACGGACCGAGGGATGTGAGGAGGTTGTTAGAAAGATGCAAACATCGCAATAGTGGCAATGGAGGTAGCCCTTCTAGCGACCGCAGCTGTATTCACAGGAATAACAGTAACTAATAGAGCATGATAATAAGTAATACAGATTATCCAACCTCGTTGTGTGTCAAATTGAGCTCTAGCAGGTTCAAACACGATTCCAAGTGGACCAGACGGCGAATCTTCATTCGCGAGACGTCCAACAGCGCGACCAAAGTCACATCATAGTGACCACTTCTGTGTTTGATCACATCCGCCGTCAGTTCCATGGCGACAACTAAAACTTGGTTCTAACCGACAGCAAAGTAGTCCTGACAAAAATACTCAAACGATGGAGCTACGACCTCTATCCATCATGTTGTTAGATGTAGCAGGGGTCAACTTCAAGTATACCACCCGATAAGGTTATTGATCGAATGCCAACGTCCGTTGGTGACGGCTTCAGGTGGCATTGAAGTTGTCTTAGAGGGAACGCACAGCCGAGAAGCTGACTCAATCCTCTCGAACATGGAGGCAGTACATTTCCATGGTTGAGCTTTATCGCGGTAAAATCGCGCGCTTGGACCTCGTTGTGGGGTCGAAGTCACTTGAGTCTGCTTGGCGATGACATCAATGCCGTTTAACAGTGCGCGGCAGGTTCAATTGTGACATCGACCGACACGCAAGGTTTTCACTCATTGACATCGACTCGGATCGCCAGAACGGTCAACTTGAAGCACCAAACACGTACAATACTGTACTTGCTCCGACTTGGATCCTAGTTGGATGTATCAGGAGCTCGAGCACTAGGACCGGCTCATCGAATCGATCTCCAGACTGAAGTCTCGCAGGTTCAGCTTGAAACACAACATACCAACACCTAAATCTGCCATGCTCGACGCGATGTGCCTAATATCTGCAGCATATTACACTGCACTTAACACTTTCGTGGCCACGTAAGCACGCCATCAATTCGCAGTAGAACTTCCGGAACGGCTCGCCAAAGACGATGCACCAGCAGTTCAAGACAACTTCAACCACCACCCAGACCCACTTCATTGGGGATGCTCCACGCAAAGCAAATGTGCCTTGAGAGTCAAGTTGAGAGCTTGTTGGGGGTGTATCAGCGATGAGATAAGATACTCATTTGAAAGTCCCAACTGCCAGCTTCAGAGCTGAAGCTCTTCGTCTCAACCTTTGGAGATGAACATTTACACTAGTCGACACATGTAGTCGCAGTAAATTAACGCAAAGGTTAATCGCGCGTTGTCCCGCACTGCCATGCACAAATGTATGAACTCCATTGGCGTCAACTTGACCCGAGCTCTGATTTCCATCCCAGCGTTTAACGTTGGGAATCGCCTGACACGCAAGGGGTGAAGTGGCCTCCACCGTCAAACCAGACTTACCGGTCTCTCCACCCGGCAGAAACGGGACCCGTATATCGCTTCAACGTGGCTGCATCCCTTGTTCAGAGCGAGGGGAACGTCTGCAAGGCGAGATCGTTGACCTCGGATCGATCGTTGAGCAGCGGTCTCTCAAATTCATTCCTCATTTGGCGGCGTCGCACTCACTAGTTCCTGCTCCTTCACACAATTTCACCGACCACGATGACCGAACCGTCCGTCCAGCAGGTGTCACCACCCGCCAAGTCCTGCGGTGACAAGATCACGGGCACTCTCATTAAGCACTGGACGGTGCCCGACAAACACCGGTCTGAGGAGCAGGACGCGGCTGAGGAATATCTCCTCACCGTCTACGTCTCCGGCAAATACTTCACACTACCATGGATCAAATTCAACCGTTGGTACCTCTTCTTCGCGAGCTTCATGGTGCAGTTCTGCATCGGTTCGCTCTACTCGTGGTCAGTACTTAACAACCCCATTGACGACCTCATCTATGGTGACAAGACCAAGGGTATGGCTGTCAACGCCTTTTACATTGCTGTCGGTGTGTTCGGCACGTCGACCGCTATCATGGGTCCGTGGATCGAACGCAACGGTCCCCGGGCCGGTGTGATGCTCGGTGCAACGTCGTTCCTCATCGGATGTGTGATCAGCTGCATCTCACTGCATGCCGAGTCGATCGTGGGTCTCTACGTTGGCTACGGCATTTTCTGCGGCTTCGGTAGTGGTTTGTGCTACATTTCGCCCGTGTCGGCACTGCAAAAGTGGTTCCCGGACTACCGCGGTGCTGCTGCTGGTTTCGCAGTAGGTGGCTACGGTGCTGGTTCGGTGGTGTGGGGTAAGGCCTACCTACCGATTATTGATGCGACCAGCGTCCCCGACCTGTTCATTGTCATTGGATGTGTCATGGCTTTCATCCTCTACTGCTGCGCGGTTTGCCTACGCACCCCGCACGTTTCATTCCACGTGGCTGGTCTCAACATGCATGGTGAAGTCGTTCGTGAGGCACAAGAGTCCTTCCAGCGTGGTGAGAAGCTCAGCGTCATGTCTGCACACGAATTCGAGTCGATCAGGACCCCAACGGCCCGTGAGATGGAGGCGATGGTCGACCCGAACGCGATTGATACCAACTCCCAGGTCAAGAAGATGACGCTGATCCAGGCCATTACATCGTTCGACTTCATCTTCCTGTACATTATGTTCTTTGGCAACCAACTTTACGGTCTCATTGTGCTTTCCAAGCTCTCGACCATGTGCACTACGCTTTTCGGCAAGACAGCAGACCAAGGAGCCGACATTGTCTCCATTAACGGCGTTTTCAACTGCGTCGGACGTCTGCTCTTCCCACTCATCTCGGATGTCATTGTTCGAAAGTTCAATGTCGAGCATGCTTTCGGCCGCAAGTGCCTTTTCTACTACGCATTGGTCTCGCAGATCACCATCATCGCCATCTTCCCCACGCTGATTCGCAACGAGAGCTACACAGCCTTCGTGGTATTGGTATTCCTGCTGACGCTGTCGTACGGCGGTGGATTCGGCACGATCCCATGCTTTTTGACGGACATGTTCGGTGCTTTCAACATTGGTGCCATGCACGGCTTCATCTTGACGGCGTGGTCACTGGGTGGTGTGGCTGGTGGTTTGAGCTTCAATGCCAAGTACAACTCGGCCATCAAGAACGGCACCACACCCGTGGACGCGTACGTGGACAGTATCTACAAGATTTTGATCGTGGTGTGCATTACGGGTGTTTTCATCTTTATGGTGCGTACGAACCCGCGCGATCGGTTCGAAAAGGGTTACCACTACAGTCTCTTTGGCAAGCGTGTGATTAGCATTCCTCCTAAGGAGAAGGCCTCGAACAAGGAGGATCTACTCCAGAGCGAGGTGTAAGATGGATGTTCCTAGTATATGTAGCTCCAGAAAACGCTACCAAGTAATGAATTGATCGATGAGTGTATTCTGAAGCGAGAGTTGAAGTTGTCACGGCTAGCAAGATTTGAATGTCTCTTGTCCTGCTTGGCTCTTCCCTTGGTTGGCCCAACAATCAGGTTCAACGTGACCACCGCAAAAGAGGTCGCAGCGAAAACTGTGATGCTTGTGTCCATGGAGTATAGTGAGATTGTGTGTTTGCGACCACATTGTTGCGATGACTTCGCCCGCCACTGTGTTGTAATGCGTTGGACAGCTTCTTGTTGTGCTTCAAAGCGAAAGTTGATCATGTATAGCCAATTTTGGTGGTGCGAACCGCTGGTTTTAAACAGGGTAAGGATAGTGCACAGCAGCTTGCGTTTCCAGGTATGAGCATGTTCGTTGACATATTTCGGTCAAGTTTTGATTAAGTGGGTCTTGCGTTCTGCGCGATGACCATGATCACTAGTGTTAAACCAAGGCAAGCATCAGCACGGGGAATGCAACAAGGCTTTCGCGACGGTCGACGATACCAAGGTAAAAGAGGCAATGGACTATTCAACGACAGCAAAAGGTGCAATACTGAGCTCAGTACTACCCAGTGGGCTAGCTGCCTTGTCGCTCTGTGCTGATACTGCTATGCTGACCGTCGTCCAGAGAGAACTATCTGGGTGACGCCCAGGCTAGACTATCGTCTAGAAGGATACCGGAATACGTTGTAGTCTCTGATATCGCCTCCTAGTGGGCGCGACATCGCTCGACGCGCAAGGCCCCGTGTTGACACGTCCATCCCCTCTCCACGATCGTAGGCAGAAAACAATGCGAGAAAGACGATTAGCTATCCCACACTCGTTTAACCGCGGGAAGACACGTTGTAGTGAAGCTACTCAGCACAAATACCAGGCAAATTCACCGTCAAATGAGCACGAAATTCCCAAATTTACTACACCAATTCGATGAGTTCACGTTTAGACTCATGTCGGTGAAAATCGGAGCCTCTGCTACAGATGTCCGTCTTGGTGGTCCCTACACATGTCCTCAACTCGGATTAATCTCCCGTCATTACCACGCAAATGTTAATCATGCCGGCGGTACTGGCATTTTCCCACAGGTGCAACTTCATACAAACCTTAATGATTTCTTAAACCCGATAGTCTCAATTCCAGCAGGTATTCATTCTCATATCATTGCCATCTCGCGAAACGCAAGTTATATCGTTTTTCAGGTTGAAGTTGTCATGTTGAAGTCCGTTCAAATCTCACATCGACTACAATTCAAGACCAGCCACATCGACGCCTTCCTTCTTAGACTTCAGGTGCCAGTGCTCGAGATCAACCACACTGGTCATTCCTCAATTGGTTCGCTTCTCCCCAAGTCTCCAGCCTCGACATTCACCAACTCTCGTCATGGGCATTGAAGACCCCGTCACCGTCGACTCGGAGCCCAAGAAGACGTGTCTGCGGTCCACGCAGGACGCGATCGCCAATCACTGGACGGTCCCACCCAAACACCGCACAGCCGAGCAAGACGCGGCCGAAGCATGGCTCATCACCTTCTACCTTGGGAACAACCGGTACTTCTCGCTACCATGGCTGCGTTTCACTCGATGGTACCTCTTTTTTGCGAGCTTCTTGGTGCAATTCTGCATCGGTTCGCTTTATTCGTGGTCCGTCTTCAATAAACCCATTGACCTGCACGTGTACGACGACAACACAGCAGGTCGAGCTGTCAATGCCTTTTACATTGCAGTAGGAGTCTTCGGTACTACGACGGCGATCATGGGTCCATGGATTGAGCGTCATGGTCCACGTGCAGGTGTCGTGCTCGGTACTTCATCGTTTCTCATTGGTAACATCATTGTGGCGATTGGAGTGCACTACAAGGCGATCGCTGCTATTTACATTGGCTACGGCATCTTCTGTGGCTTTGGAATGGGTCTGTGCTACATTTCTCCCGTTTCAGCCTTGCAAAAGTGGTTTCCCGACTACCGTGGCACTGCTGCAGGCTTTGCAGTGGGTGGTTATGGAGCTGGATCTGTCGTGTGGGCCAAAGTGTACCTCCCGTGCATTGATGCGGTGGGGCTTTCGTCCACGTTCATCCTTATTGGTTGTGTCATGGCTTTTTCCATGTATATATGCGCTGTCGTGTTGCGCTCACCTCACCACGAGTTCGTCGTTAGTGGTCTGAACATCCATGGAGAAGCAGTGGACGAGGCAGATGAGCTCATTCATCGTGGCGAAAAGTGAGCGTCCTGTCGTCGCACGAGTACGAATCGATCACGACACCCACGGCACGAGATGTCCAAGAGATTGTTGAGCCCACGACAGCTACAAACACACTGGTGCGGAGACTTACCCTCATTGATGCGATCAAGACACCCGACTTCTTGTGCATGTACATCATGTTCTTTGGCAACCAGCTCTACGGTTTGATTGTGCTGTCGAAACTTTCAAGCATGTGCACAGATATCTTCAACAAGTCGGCCGCCCAAGCTTCGGATATCGTGTCGGTCAACGGCGTTTTCAACTGTTGCGGTCGCTTGGTATTTCCACTCCTGTCGGACGTGATCGTCCGCAAATTTAACGTGGAACACGCCTTCGCGCGCAAGTGTCTCTACTTCTATGCCTTGGCATCACAGGCGATTATTCTCGGCACGATCCCGATCCTCATGCGGAACAACAATTACTCGGCATTTGTGGCTGAAGTGTTTATCCTGACAGCCAGCTACGGTGGAGGATTTGGCACAATTCCAGCATTCCTGACGGATATGTTCGGTGCCTTCAACATTGGTGCAATGCACGGTCTCATCCTCACCGCTTGGTCCATTGGCGGTGTAGTCGGCGGCATCACGTTTAACCACACGTATGGTGACCAGATCGCTGATGGTTGGGAGATCCATGAAGCGTACATCTACACGGTTCGCCGTATCTTCGTTATTGTGATCATCGGCTTTGTCGTTCTCTTCTTCGTGCGCACGAACGCTGCGGATCGCTTCGAACCTGGTTACAAACTCAGCATCTTTGGCAGACGCATTGTTAACATCAAGGGTAAGGAGGAGCCCAAGAAGGAGGAACCGCTGCTGAATGCAGCCTAAGCCGACAAAAGATAACTTGAGCCGAGTAATTTCTTTCAAGAGGTGAGGGAGTATCTGTAGTGTAGTTCAATTCCATTCACATATAATAATTCATTGACCTTGTCTTAGCAATGGTGATATTATACATGTTGAATATGGTAAAGGCTGTAGTTGTCCACATGCTTTGGGAAGAGTCATTCTTTCCCACGAACACCAGTTGCTCTCGGCACCACCACAAGTCTTTTAGGTTTAGGATGTGATCCATTACTTCTATTGAAGCGCTTCACGAGTTCTTGATAGCCAAGAAAGCTAATGTTCAAACAATAGGGTCAACATTTGTCGCTAATAAAATACTACTAGTACATTAGCACTGTAGAATCAGCAGAAATTCTCTACGCCTAATCTTCTCGTCGAGGAATTCTCGTGGACCGAAATCGGATAAGAACCTTCGTCTTTCCCTGCAATCCTGCTTACAGACCCGTAGCATCTGTTCCAATAAACAAACATCCGCCAGTGCAACATCAGGCGCTCATCTCTTCCTCCTCAATACTATTGAGTCAATACCTTTTATCATAGAGCTCCATCTCAAATGGTGAATGTCTGGCTTTCTCATTCTTCCTTCGGCTAGCTCCTGCTCAAGAGCTTTGCCGATTGACCATCTATAAACTACTCTTCTGGGCTCCAAAATGAAGGGCGACACCAACAGGACTTGTATGCAGTCCGTCCAAGCTAAAATTGCCAACCACTGGACAGTTCCGAGGAAACTCTGCTCCCCGGAGCAGTACGATGCCGAAGAATGGCTGTTCACCTTCTACCTCGGCAAGGACCGCTATTACTCGGCACACTGCCTACGATTCTCTCGATGGTATCTCTTCTTCGCGAGTTTCCTGGTTCAGTTTTGTATCGGTTCGCTCTACTCGTGGTCGGTTTTCAACAAACCCGTCGACAACCATGTATATGGTAACGCAGAAGCGGCTACGCTGTGAATGCGTTCTACATCGCAGTAGGCATCTTCGGTACAACGACCGCGATCATGGGTCCCTGGATCGAGCGCAATGGTCCTCGCTACGGTGTGGTATTGGGCACTTCGTCGTTCCTCCTCGGACATATTATTGTCGCCATCGGTGTAGCTCACAAAGCTATAGCTGCCATCTACGTCGGCTATGGTCTGTTTTGTGGATTTGGAATGGGTCTGTGCTACATCGCCCCCGTGTCAGCATTGCAGAAATGGTTCCCTGATTATCGAGGCACAGCTGCTGGTTTCGCTGTCGCTGGATATGGTGCTGGTGCTGTTGCATGGGCGAAAGTTTATCGCCCATGCATTGAAGCTGTGGGAGTGTCCTCGACTTTCTTGGTTGTGGGGTGCGCCATGGCAGGCACGATGTACTTGTGTGCTATCGTTCTGCGCACTCCCCACCTAGAGTTCACAGTCGGGGGCCTGAACATTCACGGTGAGCTTGTTGATGAGACTGAATTGAGGTCAGATACTGTGGAAAATGTTACCTCAAAACACCGCTACGAGTCTGCGACGTCCGAGAACGACATCGACTTCATTATCAGCACCAACGCCCAGGTGCGTAAGCTCTCTCTCATCGGCGCTATCAAGACACCGGATTTCCTGTTCATGTATCTCATGTTCTTTGCGAACCAAATCTATGGATTAGTCGTGTTGTCCAAGCTTTCCAACATGTGCACAGACATTTTCGGTCGGACCGGTGACGAAGCTGCAAACATCGTGTCAATCAACGGTGTGTTCAACTGCTTCGGTCGGTTGTTTTTCTCATTGGCATCGGACCTCGTTGCTCGCAGCTTTAACATCGAGCATGCTTTTGCGCGGAAGTGTGTGTTTTACACGACACTGATATTGCAGGTGGTTATTGTTGGCACTACTCCGATGCTCATTCGCAACAACCAGTACACTGCTTTCGTTGCTGAGATTTTCGTTCTGACTGCGAGTTATGGCGGTGGTTTCGGTACCATTCCAGCCTTCCTGACAGATATGTTTGGCGCTTTCAACATTGGAGCCATGCACGGTCTCATCTTGACTGCGTGGTCTATTGGCGGTGTCGTGGGTGGCATCACTTTCAACAATGCCTACAGTGATAAAATTGCTGCCGGCGTTTCCATCAGTGATGCCTACATCTCAACGGTGAATGATATTTTCATCATTATACTCGCAGGTTTGGCAGTTCTGCTTTTTGTCCGTACAAACCCGATGGATCGCTTCGAACCGGGCTACCACTTCAGCATCTTTGGCCGGCGAATCATCAGCATCAAAGGCAAGGAGGAGTTTCCGAGGAAGGATCCTCTGCTTCAGATTATCTAAGTCTGGTAATACTAGTGCATTAGATTCGTGTCGAATTTCCAAAATATGTGTGACCTGCAAATGGATGCCAAATACGTTCTTTTGTTGGTATTTTTTTTGGGAAAATTGCCGAGTACCTGACGAAACAATCAGTCTCTTAGTCAAGTTGCGAGAATGAACCACTGGTTGGTCTGTGATCTCCGGCACAGTACACATAGACACTCCGAGGAACTTGACTGTCCAGTGCAAATCGACATTTCGACAAGTCGAATGCTATGGACACACCAGCGCATGAAAATAACAATTTCACTCGCACCAAGGAAGTTTGGGATTCAACCCTCTGCTTTGCAAAGCGTGACCGTCACGCTGTCACGGTGACGGTGTGCCTCTGCTCACGATTGCGAAAGCACGGCCTCTATCCTCCATCCCATAATACAGGCTGCCTGAAAATAAATTCCATTGGAATGGACTAGGATCACCTGGCACCAACCCCAATAGCAGTTCACTTTTGCTTTTGCCATTTACTGCGCACTTCGTGCCAGTCCTTGTACAACGACCCCAGTTCGCTTAAAGTTAAAGACGAACAACGTCGGATACCATGAAGCTGGTCACGTGGCTACAGGCTGTCATTGTCGCAGTCACAGCTCGTCGTATTGCCACATCGAACTCTGACCCGGACGTAAGTGATGTCTACAACTTTATGCAGGGCACCGTCAAGGCGCAATCGGAACCTTCTAGCGCTGCTGAAAGCCATCGAGTGCTTCGATGAACTACAGACGCTGGAACTCAGCCGCAACATCCTGAACACATTTGACCTTGAAGCTGCAGAAGAAATTGCTAGTGAAAGTTATAAAAATGGTATTCTCATAGTCTAAATATGAAGCACCACTTCTGCACCACGAGCATCGAGTGGAAAACTAACGAATGGCTGTTCTTCCGCCAAAGAGCACAAGCGCTCCACGACTGATAGTGGAGCTATCACCCGTAGTGTATACAGTCACTTGGATGTTTTTCATACTATTTCATGCAGTTTGCGGTGTTTTCCTCATTTGCGTTGCTATGACCTATTGGTACCTCACGAGAGGTGTTATGCCGTTCTACGTGTCGATATGGTCTTTGACAGGGAATGAAAACTACCGTTTCTACGGTGTCGTGTTTGGCATCGTTGGGGGTTTGCATGGACTCAGAGTATTAAATATTGTCCTCACGTCGATCCGAGCTCGACGACTGACACTTCGTTCAGATGGACCGACTTTGATTCCGACTCCTGTCTCGAAGCGAATAGTGTCCAGTCGTTCGAACCGTCCAGCAACGGATAGACAACCTATTGACCAAACTACATTTCGACTTGCGAGTTCATTGACTTTCATCTGGAAAAGCGTTTTCTCAAGAAAAGGAATTTTTGGTGTCGAAAGTGAACACTTTTCCACTGTATTTGCCGTTCGTGAGGTGCTAGAAGCAAGTTCACAAACATACCAAGCATACCGAGCCAGCAATTTGTTATCACGTCCGGGACTAAATTCGTTAATTGTTGGACTTTTGATCACAAATTGCTGGTCGACTGCAGCGATTCAACTGTTCCTACGCAAGTCACCTGCACTTGAACGTGTGGTCACTTTGGTATACGATGCTGTGCTCAGCTTTGGCATGTTGATCGTGGTGCCGTTGATTATTTTCATTCCGTACGTTAAAGAATTCAACTTCGAGTATAGCATTTTCACCAACCCCGACTTCCTATATGAACCTGTACTACTGACAAGAATGGTTCTACAGAACAGGTTGGTTTTTGCTTCGGGGCTTTTCGATTTTGGTACCAAACTCATTCCTCAGTTGAGTATCATCCTGTCACTAGTGACTGCAAGTGAATTCTAGGTCGTGACGATATAAAAGTGATACCTGATGCTCAAAGCATCCAATCAGTCGCTGTCAAGCCCAAAACAAACAGCACTAACGTCGTTAAACGCGGCAGTAGTGATAAATCTTCCACAAGCACTCAAATTTTGAGTCAACAAGCAAGCTTACGAACTCTTCACGAGCGGAAACACATGATCGCGATCGTGTTGTTTATCCTATGGGGATCAATAGTTTTACTTTTACACTGTTTGGCAGCTCAACGTGCTGCAAACTATGAAGTGCTAGGATGTCGAGCAATTACCCGACCATGGTTTTCAAATGGAAAGGAGCCATGTTCTAGTTTAGTGTTTGATTGTTACGCCCGAGGAACTACATCACCTAACGAGACGTCGTTCGACAAGCTGGATCATGAAGCACTAGCCACACTAGCAATTGCACACTGCCCGGAGTTCGATATGCCCACAGATTTTCAAAATCTTAAAAACTTAGTGATGTTCCACATGTATAACTCGACGATCGTAAAATGGAATGCCGAAAGTGCTGTCTCCGCCACTGCACACTCGCGTTTGCTGGGTGTTCTAGTGGGTAAAAACGCAGATGACGGAAATTCCGCAGGGACTGCTCCAACCATTACCAGCATCACTGATGAGTGTGCAGTTCTCGGAGACTAACCTTTCCAAACTACCTGAGGATCTATATGTACGATGGCACGCAATGGCAATGATTTCGTTCGAGAATGGAATTCTCACCGACATTCCATATCAAATGTTCTTCTCACCTGTATACACATTGTCCTTGATGGGCAACAAGATCGAGACGTTGTCAACATTGGCGATAATGCCTCCGGGTATGATCATCCCTGAACTCAGGCTGAAAAATAATCCGCTACGAGAGCTACCTGCAACTCTGATGGCACCTGATCCGCTCATCATATCCCTCAATGTGGAAAACACGTCATTGACAACGTTACCATCGTGGGTAAAGACTAACACGAAAGTCGTCTGGGCCAATGACACCCCGTTCTGTGCGGTACCGATGGCCGACCCAACACTTGCTTACCAAGTAATGTGCTTCGAACGACCGTCAGGTCAAGAAGCACATTTTCCCATGTTTCTCTTCGATGAGCTTTACAAGATAGATGCGGACTCACAGTCGCTGGACTCATAGATGTTCATGCCAAATACATGTTTTCGTCTATGCTGGAAAGAGTCATCCTTGAGTTCGTAACGGATCTGCGATTCACTTTATTGTATTGGAATTTCACTGATTGTAGTCGGATGGCTCAACATATACATCTTACATTACAATAGATACTGGTTCTTCATTAAACTACACCACTGAGAACTGAGACCACGTTTCTGGTTTCATGCATCAGAGAGGAGCATTTTTTTATTTTGCTCAAAAGCGAATGCTACTTCGTCGACAGAACAACTGGAATCCACAGCACCGACGAGTTCATCACAATGTTAGTTTGGCTAGAGGCAATGGTGTCTTGCATTTCGGTAGTAATAGGGTACGAATACATTTCAGGGAATAATCCATGGTAATTTTGAGAAAACGATATTTACCCCACTGTGGTCAGTATCTACAAGATTTTGGTCGTATAAGGGCTTTTTCACCTTCGCAGTGCGCACGCACCATGTGATCGGTTCGAGAAAATACTTCTACAGAAGTAGCACGAATGTCGAGGTGAAACTCATACATACACTTTTCGAAGATGCTTTATTGACCTAAAATACTGTACATCTGATGTTAATGCTAAACATACAAACTAATAGTAAGTCTTACTACAACAGCAAGGGTAACACTGTACAATTTTGAGTTCGAACACCTACCTTCGATTAGTGGAAAATCAAACACAACAAGAAAATGAGGCATTATATCAGAAAAGGCAAATGTTCTACCTCAACAAGTTTTTTCGATTCCATGAATACTTTGATGATGCAAGTCTTGTCTGAAAGCTAAACATGTTGTCCATTTTTCACCTGGCTTCAAACTGCACAAGTCAAATCCAGCCAGAATGACACTTGGTCGATTCATGCTAGCGCTGCTGCTGATAATTGCGAGTGCTGCTGCCGCTTCTCTGCCAACTTGTACCAGTACCCAACTAATCACGATCAAAGACATTTCGGAAACCAAAATCGTCAAAACTTACCTCGGCATCTGCAACGTTCTCACTTCCTACCAGGTGTACCCGTTCCACGAACCTCCGACTGGCGAGTTGCAAACAAATATTTGTAATCGACTTTTTTGCCGCACCGGAATGAAAGTATTTTACAAAGATTCTCGCATCCCTCAGTGTTACATGTCCGTGAATGGAAAAGCGATTACTCCGAATGCGCAACTCCAATCCATCTGTCCGGACCTGATGCAGAAGTAAGCCCAGCAAAATAAATCCATTGTGCAAGATCGATCAGAGATAGCAAAAACGGCAACTTTTTGTTGCTTCACTCAGTTGAGAGTATATTTCTTGACTAATGAGATGAAAAATACCAATTTCAAAGCTATGATGATTACTTTCTGGTACAACCGAGCCACGCTTCCAGATCTGGATCGCATGAGTCTCCGACGCCACGTTGAATCTGTAATTTTCGCATACTAATGTAACTAGCAGTAGTCTCACAGTTGACTACCATCATACGGGTGTTGTAGCAAATACCTTGCACATTATTGAGATAGCATTCTTTATAGAGAACACCCCCACATAAGTCATCTGTCGAATATTTGCTAGGTGCAGTTGCTTCTCTGTCAAGAGGAAGTGATGGGGGGCATATATATGCACTTCCAAATGATTCGACAATTATCTTGTCACTCTCAGAAATCCGCTCATCGGTGCAGCTCAAAGGATATTTTTCTCCCGAAATCGGTAAACACTGTGACTCGGTCATATTGCATGTTCCCGATATGAATCCATTGCAACACACAGCACTTCTGGCTCGAATCACCATAGAATTCAGACTCGTCAATGGGGCTAATGAAGGTAAAGTTGTGGCTCGAGGGATATGAACAATGCTTAAGTGACTCGCAGTCGATAGCCCCTCGAAACTCGGTAACTCCTTCAAAGAGTCCAAAACAGCGATAGTTAAGTATCGTACACCCGTTAAACCAGACAGAGAAGGGAGTTGCTCCACATCAGGAAGGCTTCCTAAGTGTAAAAATGCGAGGCGAGGCATATTGTCAAAGACGCCATCCGCTACAGATTTCAATCTTCTACTTGTGAAGTCACCTTCGACATGCCTATTACAGTGGAATTAGTTTGGGGTGAGTTCATTTGCAGCCATTATATTGCATTTAGATACGTACAAGTACTCGAGGTGTGAAAACTCAGACAGCCACTCTGGTAGTGACTCCGTCTTCGTATAGACTAAAATGAGCTGTTGTAGATCATGACATTTCCTTAACGCTTCCGGTAATTCTGGTACAGCACGGTTAATAATCTGGATAATGCGTAATTCTCCTGCTGTTGCAAGTTCCGCGAGGTTGGCCGTTGTGTCGACAGGATCAGTCCATTCAGCATAAGTTGTTGGTTTAGTTTGGCGATCGGCAAACACAAGGCATGTACAGTGCTCACGACCAAAATTCCACTGGTAACTTCTAAGGACACATTTGTCATACTTACCACAGACATCTTGGGTAGAAACTACGGATCCAATCGAGAACACCAGAGTGAAGACTCCCCAAACAAGAAATATCAATGACAATAGAAGCTTTGTAATGAAGTGCTTCCCAAACTTCGGCTTTAAGTTGGCCCTTGAAAGTGTTTTAGACAATGTCCGCTTGAAACTTGATGTTCGTGAAGTATCGCCTGACACTGGGCCAACCAAAGCTTTACGTTTGCGCTCACGTTGTCGCTCGTGGTGATTGCGAATTAGCGTCATCACAATTTTACGCCACTTGTACAATGATAGCACATTAAGTGCAGACTTGTAAAAGAGTGTCGAACCCGAGGAGAACTGCAAGTAGTGAAACGCGCTGCAGAAACTTGATATCTGAGATGGTTCACCAAAAATTCGAGCCACACCATCAAATGTACCGGGGCTAAGAGTTTCCACTCTTGTAAGAAACTCGGCTCGATCAAACTTGAATGAGCGGATGAAATACACAAGGACGACCAAAGGTGCAAACACTGCAAAGAAAGATCAAAACTGGAAAGGAGGTCAGTACAAACTTGAATCTAAAAAGACAAACAACGTACGTGTAGTAGAGTCGAGCGATGATCAGATCCGGGTCATTCACGTAGTGCTGACTCCGATAGCAAGCCACAAGCCAATTCAAAAACAGTAATACTGTGTAGTAATAAATGATCGCAGTTGGAAATCCGTCAAGGAGGTAAGTGTAGAGCGTGATTGTCTGGAAGATAAGTTTTGGTAGATCCAATGCTGCTGTAAGCAATTGAACAGGTAAACTGTCAATAAGAGTACAAACTACAATATTTAACCATAATTTACTTACGAAGTAGTGTTGACGAACATTAGTTGGAATTTCATGGAACCAAAGCACCATGCGATGAAAAATATTGCTAGACGCAGTTTTCTCGGTCGTGGTGGTATCGCATTTTGTTTTATGGACTGCGGTGGGATTGATGTTGCTGTCCTCGTCCGGGGTACCAGAACGATAGAAGAAAATCATGATGACAGCCAACGCAGTATATCCGATCCCAAAAAGTGATAGGAGCACAACAGACGAGAATATTATCGCAGCTTCAGGTTTCGGGAGTAGCCAAAACTCTCCGTTATCGAAATGGGTTGTGTTCATGATGGTGTTAGCCATGCTATCAGCACGTGCTTGGATTACAGCGAGCACGAAGGTCCAAGCAGCCGAGAGCAGAAAAACAACAATCATCGGGACTCCAAGAAACCCAAAAACGTCGTGAAAAGTAGCCACCTCGGCAGCAACAACGTTGACTATCGACGGCCTGGGTTCCAAAGCTTGTGACCCCGACAATCTTGGTACCATCGTCGGTCTCACTTTCTCGGTCATTGGAGCATCAGCAGCTCGTGGGTCATGTTCCATTGAACTTGCAGACACAGCAACTTCATCAGTTCGCGCTACTAGGTATGACAGTGGATCCACAATGGAATTCTCCACAGGACCTCCAGCATTGGATGAGACCACATCATCTTCATTTAACTGCGACATCACGAAGGACACGAATTCACTTAAATGTTTTCTAGGAATGAAATAGGAAGGGAGCAACCAACACGCTATCCGTTTCGATTTCCATGCGTTGAAACCAACATCTTTCTTGACCATGCGCTAATTTTTCGTATAGCTTATCATTTCATGATGAGACGGGCTACAGAAGTTGTGTATTTTTTAGATTAGCATATTATTGATGACGGTAGCACATTAATTTTTCTGCGGTGCGTGGTGGCTACAGAGCCAACGTGTACGACGCATAGTTGACGAGTTCTCACGTGTTACGTCGCAACGGCGTAAAGTTGCCCAGCTACTGCGCTCGACTCGAGCTGTAAATGTTTCGTCACTAACTAAGGCATCCAGCAGATTTCGGACATATTCCCGTTTCTCGGAGCTGAAGATAAGCTGAGTGAGATTATCGAGCACTTGCTGAGCCTTTGTCGGATCTCGGGTCTTCAGTTGTTCCTCCAGAGGTGCAAGTTCCATTTCGTTCACGGGGTTTAGTGTGGCCAATTCCATGTGCTCGAGAGCGCAGTAGAACGACTGCAGCTCTTCCCATTGTTGAGGACCAACCAGCCCACTAACCTCACCGACACTTAGTCCGTTGGATAAAATAGCCCTTGCTTCCAAGAACAACATAGTTTCTCGAACGAGCGGCATCACGAGACACAGCAATGATTCTGTCACTGTCGTCCCATACTTGGATGTTGTGGCCACGCTGCATTGCACAGTGGCGTTAGATTCGCAAGTCTCGCACATGAAAACCAATGGGAAGCGTAACTCTCCTCCTCGTTGTTGCTGTAGACGCTTGAGTCTGGATATCCACTGTTCTACAGAGTAGAAACTGGCACGCTGCGTCAGGTCGATCTCCAGCTCCACAGGAGGGAGGAATAGCCACAAACTCGGCGGCAAAGGCTCAGGAACTAAGTCGTCTGCAGGGGCACGCTCATAAACCTTGTCTTCAATTTTCTCGGGGAGTTGTTCGGTGCCACTGGTTTCACGTTCTGGTTCATTTGAAATTGCTAAGTCTTTCTCTTCGATGATAGCGGAGAGCATTCGCGACATAGCGGTGTTCTTTACCGTAATTGGTCGACATACCTCTCGCTCTATCCTTTGGAAAAGGGAGTAGCTTGTGATTGAATCGATCGATGGTCTTGAATTCGGAGTACACTGTCAGACACTGTCGTAATAGGTCTCTCATGTTGGTGTCTGGAACAAACTGAGCAATCGATCGCTCGAAGAAACACAATTTTTCATCGAGAACTGAAGCGTTCAGCCGCTCAAAAACATCTCGAGGCGTGGAGCAGCCTTTGAACTCTTCTAGAGGTTGGCTGGATGCGTACAACTTCAAAATCATCACCCCAAGGCTCCAAACATCCAGTGAGGGTGAAGCACGAATGCTCAGTGTCTTCTCTAATGCCACTGAAGCCAACTCGGGAGCTACACATTCTGCTTGAAAAACTTTCTGAACGTTGACATCAGGACTTGGAACTGTGTGTCCAGCCCTAGAAACATTTTCAAGACCCCAAAACTTTAGTCGTGCATCTGGTGAGCACGCTACGAGACTGTCAGCATGAAGTGCACCGTGAACCAAGCCACGAGAATGAAGGGCTTGAACTGCATTTACCACACGCGAAATTTGTTGTAGTGTCGGCTCACGAGAAACAGCTACATGCGCGCGTAGGGTAGTACAGCTCGGCATTTCCAGCACCAAGATGCAGCAGTTTTGTTTCACAGAGTCGTTAGTCTTGGGCACCAGTTCATATTCCAGCGCGATATCATGAACACGAGGAGCAAATGCCCGCGTGGATTCATCATGTTGCAAACACGACAATGCGTAGCTCTCACGTCCTGCAAGATCTGCATCGTCCTCGATAAAAACCTTTAACACAAGTTTAGAAGGTGGAGGTGTCACGGATGTTTCCTCTGTACTGTTAGTTGAAAGCCGGCAATCGATGAAAAATGCAAGAGAGGTCTCCTCAATCCTTGCATCTGGGCCAAAGGAATACTGGTGGGTGTTCACAGTAAGCAAAGCTGGAGTAATAGCACCTTCATCGCTGGTCTTTGTTTCCACTAACGTCTCAAGCGCCAATCGAAGTGCTTTTCGAGCTGCGAGACGTGTTTGGGTTGGTGTGGCGCTGGCGGTGCTTAGAGTTCCAAGCAATTCCAATGAATGGCTGCTGTCCCTTTCACCACGACGAGACATCTGTCGTCTCCTGTTGGTCGGTACGAAACCAAGGTAGGAATCCAATGGTGACTCGAGGTTAACGTAGCCAGCGTTAAATGACTGTGATGTATTTGGCTGTTGCGTTGATTCCCCACCACCAGTGGGTGTGACGGCCAGTACGACACATGAATCACGGTCGTCATGATAATGGCTGTCACCGACTGACATACGACTCCGAGAAAGCTCACTTTCGGCCAAGGTAAAATTCCCCGAGGTCTCCGATCTATCACGAGAGGCCTTGTCAAATGGATGAGGCAGGTCCAAAATGCCGTCGTTTCTCGATTCTGCATCCTCTTGCGCTTACGAACGATGAAAGCCAACGTGATACCCAATGCTAACACAGCAGGTACCACGACAGCAACAATTGTGACCGGGATCGCATTCATATCGTTACCATCTCGAGTTGTTGTGAAATTTTCATTGCTTCCAGACGAAGCAGTGGGCAAACGAATATCGGAATTTGACTCGGTGTCCATTGCCCTTGAACCAGCAGTAGAGCTTTGTTCTTCTTGACTGGAGGTATCCAAGGTTATGATGGTTGTGTTGTTGCATGGAGTATCTCATCATCGATCCAAGTCGCTAACATTTCCTTGTTAGCAGAATTCTCCGACGCGAAAGTCAAGTTGTCATTGCCGCGCAGATCGATAGTAGATACAGAGTTGGTAGTGAGAAAAGAGAAATTGGGACTCCATCCAGAGCGTTATGACGGAGGTCACTGGTGGGAGGTCGACAACTCAGTAAATTCACTGGGACTGAGATTAAGTCAAGAAATAGGTACTTACATAGATGAGATAGCGGAGTCTGCAATGGCAGAACCATCAGCAAACTCGAAGGAAAAATTACTGAGCCCGCAATTCATGATGGTTCTGTGTGTAAAATTCAAGAAAAGCTATGAGAAATAGTGATGCAGAAATGACACTACTCTAAACATGACGTACATATGCTGAATGGAAGTTGGAAGCACTAAGTGAAGATCGTTGTCAGCTAACGGAATGCCTGCCAAGTATCTGATCACAAGAAAATTGCAAAATGCAGTTAGTTTCCAAGGACAAATAGCAGTAAATGCAAAACTTACAATGTTTGGAGTGAAGAGAGTTCCGAAAAAGCAGTAGACACTATGGTTACTGGCACTGTGGGCGTGTATCCTGAAGCTGCTGACAACGAGAATTTAGTGATCGACGTCGACACAAGCGCATTGATTTGTGAAAACGTCGAAGAGAGATTAAGTCGGATGAAGATGGAGCGACGAATCGTTCACTGTTCACGTAGTAGTTGTTCACCAATGTTGGATTGAAATAGGCCGATGAAGCAGTAGCCGAATCCTCGGTGATGCACGACACGGTCCACTTGGTCGGTGACCGTGAACCGAGCGCCACTCTCTCACAGGCGATCGTCCCTGATGAAGGCGAAGTTGCAGCATCAGCAATACGTTCCGACCTGATCAGCAGGAAAGCTGCCAGTAATACGGTCTGGGCCAGTTGCATGTGTGCGGTAGGGCCAATTCGGGTGGAAGCTTAGCGCTCTTGATACTTCTGAAGCTTCAGCTCCAAGCGTGAATACTGTAACGGTGTACACGCTGGGCGTGGAAATGGCTTTTGCAGGGCTTGCAGCAAAGACCAAACCAAAATGAAGAACGGAGCTGGAAAAGCAGCGGAATGCTGATGAAACTCAAACGAAACAGCCCCATGCTAGCAGCACACGGTCATGACTCTCGCTTTACCTGGATACCTCATGAGGAGGCGCTTAGCGGGCTTGACGACACAACTTGTAGTCCTTTCCGCTCTCAACGGTCGACTGGCAACATAACGTCCGTCAGCAGAGAGCTTTGGTGATCCCTACACGAGCTTCACCAGACTGGTGAACACCAATATTGACATGCTGATGGTGGTACTCCTTGAATCGAACCAATGTTTTCGTGGATAGCCGATGACACTGCAAACACAAACAATGGTGAAATCCATCTACGATGCAAACCGTGGAGAAGACCATTGCTGAATGCTGGAACGGTGAGACTTGTGTCGTTTCGTGCGCAATGTTTGATGTGCCTGTTCAAAACTGGTGCACTGAATATCTCGCTGAACGGAAGCACAGGGTGGACTGAGATCAGGTCACTTGCCCAGATATTTTTCACTTTGCCACACACCATTGACGTCTGATGGTTCTTTGCTGCTTCGCCATACTGCCGTGGCGACGATTCCTTTGTCAACCTTCGTGCGGATCGGATTTTTGCCTTGCTGCATCTTCTGCTGTCATACCCACAGCCACGCAACACAAACCACCACGGATTGATACCAAAACTCACGAGGTTGTATTGAGCGTGAGTACTTCGCACTAGCACGCTGCGGCTGAAGCAGTCGTCCTTTCATCTGTCTCGTTCTCTTCTCCGATTCCTCGCAATTCAGTACTCCTGTCGAGAGAACGCTAGCCCCTAGACGAGCCAATTACACAACACCCTGGCGGAACATGGCAGCGGCCACGCTCATGAAGGCCGTGATGTTAGCACCGGTGTGAAGGTCGCCAGCAGCGTTGAATTCCTCCGCAGAAGCTGCCACACGGTCATGTAGCGCGTACATGTAGTCTGCACACACAAGGCATACACTGTTAGTACCCGTATAATGATACATTACTGATCCAACGTACCTTTAACAATCTCGTCAACCTCGTTGTCAGTCAACTGTGTAGATGCACCGAAGTTCTTCGTGATCAGCGCGAATGACCCACCGTTGGAAGCCTTGTTAGGGCCGAAAGCCAAGCCATGCTGTTTGATAAGGCTAATGGCTTCGTCCGTGCAAGGGAAGTTGGCACCCTCAAAGATACCCTTGCAACCGTTCTTCACCAGCAGACGCACGGCATCAGCGTCCACATCGTTTTGAATCGCGCATGGGAAGGCGTAGTCGCAGGGCGTCTCCCACAGACGACCTTCTTCGCTAGGATGGTAGTTAGCCGTGGTGGACGACATGATGTAGGCACCCAGACGAGCGTTACGCTCCTCTTTGATGCGCTTGAGCTCATCTAGACTCTTGTTGGTAAAGCCTTGGTCCTCAATCACGTAGCCAAAGTTGTCGCTGACTCCAATAGGAATAGCGCCCAAGTCCAGCAGCTTCTTCGCCACGTTGAGCGCCACAGTTCCACTACCAGAAATCAAACAGCGCTTGCCCTTCAACGTCTCTCCACGAGACTCCAAGATGCGGTTAGCAAAGTGCGCCACACCATAGCCCGTGACCTGCGGATAGTGGTAAGCTCCTCCACTCAGAATACCCTCCGTACCTCCAGGGTGCAATTGACGCAGACGCTTGTACTGTCCGAACATGTATCCGATCTCCTGTGGACCGACACCAACACCAGAAGTGGGCACATCGGTGTGGGGGCCAATGTAGTTGGCCAGTTCCGTCATATACGACTGACAGAAGCGCATAATTTCCGACTCACTCTTGTCCATGGGGTTAAAATCCGATCCACCGTGCGCACCGCCGTATGGACCAGCTAGTGCATTGCGGAAAATGGTCTCGAAACCCAGGAACTTGGCAATACCGTGCGTCGTTTCCGGATGGAAGCGCAAGCCGCCCATGTACGGACCCAGAGAACTAGAGAACTGCACACGGAAGCCTCGGTTCACGCGGCTGCTGCCCTCGTCATCGATCCATGGAACACGGAATTGGATCACACGCTCCGGCTCCATGAGTGTCTTCATGACCCATGCGTACTTGGGGTAACGGTCGAACACAGGCACCACGGAATTGACAAAGTTTTGCACAG
Organism: Phytophthora palmivora; assembly: GCA_008079305.1. Lineage (NCBI taxonomy): Eukaryota > Oomycota > Peronosporomycetes > Peronosporales > Peronosporaceae > Phytophthora > Phytophthora palmivora. The sequence continues at coordinate 90,805 of VOQZ01001333.1, read as the reverse complement.
CTTGCACGTACTCTTCCTGTAGGAGGCGGTTGATGACAGTTCTTAGTGCGTTAGAAAGAGGAGACACAGGGCTTCATTTTGAGCTATGAGGGGGCTGCATACCTGGTTGGGATCACGACGAATCACCTCGTCCGTGAGCATGTCCGCGGCTTCCTGACCATTGCGGAACTTCTTGTCGCCTCCACGACGGAACAGAGGCTTGTTCTTCCAGTGTTTCTTGCCGTGCGTCGTGCCGTGGACGTCCGACATCAACGACGAATTGGCGCGCGCCAGCACGGGCGCTACGCGAGGCTGAGAGCGACGGGCGAGCGAGGATAGCATGGCTTTCGGAAGGAGATTCCAAGACTGAAGATCTGAGGGCTGTTCACAGTTGCGGTGGTGCAAGCCGTTGCAGAACGAAGACGTAATGTTGCATATATGTTGCGTCAGGTTGATAGTTTAGGGCTATGTTGCGAGTTGTTGCACTAAAGCGAGAGAAGGTGCGCCTGGATCGTACCGTCTTCGCACAAATTGTTTGTGAAACCAGGTGAAGCATCCCCCAATACTGACGTCACCTTTGCTTGCTCAGACGCAATGGAGCTGATGGAATGCGCATGTTATTGGTATTCTGGAAATGTTTCAGAGCCAAGCGAGTGTAGACCAAACTGCTTTGGCACTGACTGGGAGTGCCAGTCATCGATGAAGGTAGAGTGATACCAAGAACAGCTCCACTGATTTCACAACCATCGCAGAAGGATTGCTCTTCGAGTTTGGGCAATGGGACCTAGAAGGATGGTTGCTGCTAATATGGTGGCTCTCTGCAGCGTAATTCCTGTACACCCGTGGATGTTCCACAACCAAGTCGTTAAACCACGATCGCGTGGATGCCAAACGGAAAGGGTCTGAACAAGCGCGCTAAGGCAGCGCAGAACAGTTGCTCGGCAGGATCGAGGAAGACTTGAAACACGGTTACAAGGATTTTATCTCAAGGTGTGTGTAGCGTGTATTGCAGAGTTAGATCCGACAGTTCGGCGGGAGCGAATAGCTCCACCACTGAAGCTGGGCAATCCGACGGAGGAGACAACACTTACCAGACGATTAAGAGCTGCAGTCCTGGAGCTTGATAACCAGTAAATGGATCAATGTCTCTCTCTATTTGTTGTTGGTATGTCGTATTGTGTGGTAAAGTTGGATTTGACCTATTGGGCATCTACACGGAAACCGCGCATTGACTGCTTCCAGTTGTATAAAATGTTGTAGAACACATGAATCGTTGACCTAGGAAAGCTGCTACATATATATTCTGCTTATGAATGATATGCAGATTTATAAGCATTAGCAGTATCGCTTGTGTTGAGGTCATTCCAGTGAACTACATGTTGGCAGCCACAAGAATCTTCAGACACGAACTGCAGTAAGGACATACTGTTTAAGACATTCTCAACGAGAAATGTTGATTAATAACTTCATGTCCACGACTCAAGCGTTAGTACTGACGAACCATAATACCTGGACCACCAAGCACCACTGATCACTGTTGTCTAGCTCACTCTTATTCATCTGCTTTGAGTATCTTTTGGAGTGCATTTCCTGTGTGTGCACATATCAATGTTTAAACGAGATTTACCTTACCGGAGACGATATCAAGGCAGTGACACAATGACAGAGGCCTGATCAAAATACAAAGATTTCACCCAACATTACCTATTGATATCTCGACCTCATTTCAAGCACTGCAGGGTTTACAACCTTGCTCCATCAATCCTTAGCAGCGCATTGATACCACTGAAAGAAGGTTTTGTGATTTTTCAAGTTTTTGTATTTATCGTTACTGGAGGAACCATTAGCTTCCTCGTACATGCAGGGACAACGTGTCACCTCTACATCGCCATAGACTCTATCAGTGACGACACGTTATGTAGTACTGCGCATTAGCAGCTTGGAACTCCAGGCATCTACAGGAAGTAGGTGACGACAGCAGCAGTGACAGCGGCGACGCTGCCAGCAGCCACCGAGGCGGCGCCCGACGAGCCGGAAGCCGAAGCCGAAGCCTCCGACGAGGCCGTGGAGCCCGAAGTGGTGGCGTCCGACGAGCCCGAGCTCGTAGTAGGCGTGGCGCTCGAGCCCGAGGCGGTGGCCGTAGCGTCCGAGGAACCCGAAGTGGTGCCCACGGTGGTGGAGCCGACACTCGATCCGGCGGTGGATCCGGTCGTGGTCGTGGTCGTAGCAGCAGCGTCCGTGGCAGCAGAGGCAGCGGCCGAAGCAACCGTCGAGGTGGTAGCCGAAGCGGCAGCGGGTGCGGTCGTGGCCGCGTCCTGACCGGCAGCGACAGCGATGATAAGAGCAGCAGCGAGGAAACCGAAGACCTTCATGATACTTGTAGAGTGGAGGGTGTGGAGTAGTAAGCTGCTTGGCAGTTGCTGGTAAAAGTGAGAATGAGGAGCTGCCAGCCGGCCGAAAGCACCCGCCAAGCTTCGAGTCTCGAGCCCTAGAGCACCGCATGGTACGTTGCGACCGACAAACAAGCGGACGTCTTCAAGAAAGGCTACAGCCGCAAAGATCGACAGTTCCCGCATCCATCGTCGTTGTGATGGTTGTGGTGTTGAAAGTCGGTGCTTCGGCACCTCGGACGTCCAGTAATCGTCTCAATGCAAGGACAGCATAGTGAAAACAAGTACTGAGAAGTGAGACATTGCTCTGAATAGAGCGCCTCCACCTTCAAGTTGGTTCTGAACTCGTTTTTGTCGGTTGACCGCGGTGGTGCTCGTTCTTCAGGCGAACGATGTGGACATTGTGCTATTGCGACACTCTTGGGTCAGACGGTCACTCTGCGGCTGGCACACCGAACCGAGCATGCTGATTGAGTCGAACGTGGCGGCAATAGTGCTCGCAACAATACACAGCCCTGGATGAACTTAGGCGTCCAGTTGTGGCCCTCTATGCTGGCTGCGTGCTCACAAATCGCGAGATGTTTTTCGGCATTGGTGCGGTGTGGTGCCCACCGGCTGGTAGTGGCCGTCCACACAACTCCATGCACTACAGTCTCCGCATCGACAGACGATGCTTGACGCATCGGTTCTCTAATTTTTTGTGGCAAGGCATCGATGGCGTATCCTTTACAAATGCACGACACTCTGGTAAGCTCAAGGTCTCACGGCGAAGTGTGCTGACTTGCCGCCACTGGCTCGGTAGTACCGAGTCGGTACGCGTTCTCCTTGCAACAGTGTAGTACATGTACGTAGTGTATTGTACATGTAGACCGCCCCGTCATGTTTGACATGTGATGTTCACGCGGTCCTAGGCCAGCTTTTCTGATTGCTGGTAGGAGTCCTACGGCAGACACCCCCGTAAACCGAAAATGGGGATCAGACCCACCACCTTCGAGTAATTAGTTCGTTCGTTTTAGTAGTTCTAGACATCGCACGTAAACTTTTGACTCCAAACGTTCCTTATCGCGTTTGCTTTGCAAGATGGATCTCTGATTTCGATAGGAACAGTACATGTAGCCAGCTGAAAACGATGCGATCAAACACGAAAATCGTGCGTCGAGATTAGCCGTCGTGGCGATTATGCAGAGCTTACGACCATCTTCAAGCTAGAAACTGACTAGGAAAATCCACTGCAACCACGCGCTTGTCATGTCGTGGATCATGCGTGCGTTCCTCATCAAAGCATCGCAGCAAGTCCAAGTAGTCCCGCACTGATCCACGCTCCAGTCGTTGTTGCCATCATGGAAGCACCAGAGTCTTCCATCGGGGTTGGTGTGCTCGATCGCGATTGAGACGAGTCCGTGGTTCTCTTGGGCTTCTTCGTCACGGGGGTCTCGATATCACCGGCGCTACCGAAGCTGCCACTGCCACTGCTGTCGGTCATCGGGGCAGGATTCGCAGCCCATGGGGCTTGAGTTGTCGGTGAGGCAAATGATGGAGGTGCTGGAGCACCAGGGGCAGCAGGATTAGCTCCGCCATTGGGCATCGGTGGGGCGACAGTGACCGGTGGGGTAGTATGAGCATTTGGGTCAGCCGTCACACTGCCAGCTTGTCCTCCAGCAGTGTTGGGGTCTTGAGCTGCAACAATTGCAGTTACAAGCAGAAAAGTGAACGCGCTGAATTTCATCCTGGTCGAAGCGAAGTAGCAAAGAGGTGGTAAGTTGAGCTATGCCAATGCAGATATGTTTTCCTTTGCGAAGAACTTGTTCAAGACATCCATGATGCGACTAAAGACTCGAGAAGCAGCAATTGACCAGAGTGATGGCGCCACGTCTCAGTCCTGATGAATCAATCAGCAGCATTCAGCCGCATGAACTATTTCGCGGGTATCTCGACAAAAAGGGTCAAAACCCAATGATCCAGGAGATCGCTTCTACAATTCACAATTGAGGTCTACCGAGGGTAAGCAACATGTAGATTTTTGAAAGCATTGAACAACGGGATATTGTTGAAGGCAAGGACATTCTAGGAGTTAGAATCCTGCATCGGCGACATCGACAAGTTGTCAGATAAAGTAGTCTAAAGCAAGGACGATGGCGATCACAAAACCGCAAGCATGAAGAAACGATGCGCGAAACACAATTTCACGACAAAGTTGCTAATAAACGCACGGAACGAGATTCATCATCGTATATACCAAAAATTGTGGATGGACGAACATGTTGATTCTTGGTATTTCCATCGTGCTTACATGCAATTGCATTTACTTATATGACAGTCTAGCATATCGAAGGTCAGGAAGTTCTGCATTTTCATCTTGTAGCTATTAATACAACTATGTTTGTGTACGACACACCATTTATCGTTAATTGCTTTCAGTTTCATTGGACCAATCATCTAAAATCGTAATCGAAATCGATGGCTGAAGCGCTCTATGAGCGTGTTCTGGCGCAGCTACCGCCTCATGAACTCCATTCGAGTTGGAATAGTGTTCTACAGGAAGAACTCTCGTGGGTTTGCCACACCCTGGATGAAGTGACCTTAGCATTGGTAAGGTTAGGAGAGTTGCGCAATGCGGTCTCACAACTGGAGCAAAGCAGCGGATCAACTGGTGGTCGCAATGCCAGTTTAATGACAACAATGGATGATGCAATGGCTTTGCAACAACGGTTAGCCATTCGAATGGATCAGATTGCAACGGGTATGGATACGGAATTCTTTCTCGAGAAACGGAAAACGAGAGATGACTTGGTTCTTGAAACCAAGATGGAAAAACTTTGCCCAAACTCGCAACCACAAATCTGCACTGACACAAAAGTGGGGAAAGCTATGTCGGGGCTTGAGGCATCAGAGTCGATGTCGGAGTCGATGTCAGATTCGGATATGGAGATTGAATATGAAGATGATGACAGTGAAGCAGCTTTGAAATCGTTGATGGAGTCGAAAACTACGGAATGCACACTTTGGTTGGCGAAAAAGGAGGTGCAACATGCTAAGGAGGAGATGCACGAAAAGACATTATTAACGGGCAATTATAAGAGTGCAGTCGCGCGGGTTCCTTTGTCGGCCAGATCCTTGAAGCCCATCGTTAAGAGAGTGAATGCCTTGTCCAGGAAAAATCGCATCCTTATAGCGCAAGAGATTCTCAATGCTCTAAAGGAATCTGTGATTGGAGATACCGACGGCCAACAACAAAGTGAAGTTATCAGTTCACTTCAATTAGTGACGAAATGGGCTAGAAACCTAGAAGGTCAAGCCCACATTGCTGTTTTGTATCGTGACTACGCTTGTACAGTGAAGGCATATGCGCGTAGTCTTCAACCTTCTAAACAAACTAACTCCGTCGAAAGGTACGATGCAATTTTCAGTACATGAACTTGCAATTTGCTTAGCTATTTTACTTTTGTACGGACATGTTTCAGCCTGGCTTGCGAATTATTTGACCTGGTGAACCAGTCTATCGCTTGCAGACACACAGACAATGAAAGTGAAGTTTCGACCATGGACACGAAACCAAAGGATTCGACTTTCCCGAACAGAGTGGCTAAGATCAACAAGAAATCGCCTTCCAAGCGAAGGAAAGAAATGCTTGGCCTGCTCGTCTGCTTCAAAGCGTGGGTAACTACAAACATGAGCGATACGAAATATAAGCGTCTAAAAGACGCGTTACCAAACGTGCTGCGATGGATAAGAGACACCCCTCGGAAGCCGGAGCTGCTTTGTTCGTACTGCCTGTTTGTGGACGCATTGCGTACGTTTGCGATTCGGACACTGCATGATAGCAATCAGTCTATGGTTCTTAGGTACGTTGGTGCACGGTCAAGTACTCGTCCTGTTTTACCTTCTAACTCGCTAAACATGTGCAATTATTTGACTTCAGATCAGCAGGCAGGATGGTCGAGTTGATTGCGAAGACTCCAAGCTGTAAGGCGCAATATTTCCTGGCGACTATTAAAGATCGTGCTGTCAGACTACTATTGGAGATGGAGGATTGGCAAGATACCAGCTCTAGTCTTGAGAATATGGAGAAGAAACTCGATTCTCTCAGGAATATTGTCGATCACGTGACTCGCGGATGGGTTCCGCATCAAGACCCTACTGTTCACAAATGTGCTGAATTATTAAAACAGCACATAAAGAAGCTCCAACCTCACGAAGTGATGGGTAAATGCTCTCAAACACTAGCAGATATCATGAATGACTGCAAACTTCCCAAGAATAAAACTGCTAAGCTTAAGGATGCCAAGAATGCTAAGCGTAAAGCAAAAACCTCTGCGAAGCGTAAGGCGAAAAAACTTAAAAGTGCTACTCAGTAAGAGTACGTAGTAAAACAAGCTAACAATTTTTGACGCTTGAAATGTAGCCATTTCCGAAATGGGTACACTCACCACAGTTTCGTACCAATCAATTCAAGCCAGATGACGACAATGTGGGTCGAAGCACTTTACGAACGCGTCTTGGCGCTTGTGCCGCCCGAGGAACGTGAAGTATGTTTAAACAAGGTTTTACAAAAGGAATTTTCAGTATTGGATGAAGCAGTGAACGACATTTTAGCGGCTTTTACGAAGTTGGACGAGTTGCGCAATGCAATTTCAAAACTGGAAAATAATAGTGCATCAATTGGTGGACATAGCGCCAGTTTGGTAGCAACAATGGAGAGCACGAATGTTCTTGAACGCCAATTAGAGAAGATGATACGACAAATAGCAGCAGGGATTGCAACGGTACGTGAACAATACTTGCTTTGTTTTCTGATGGTGGGGAAGTACTCATCACTTAATGCTACAGAAAGCTGGGACAGAGGAGAGAATACGAACAAAAGGCTTCGAACGTCACAACCGACAACTCGCTCTTACTGACGAATCATCCGATATGCATCAATTGGAAGTACGACAAGAGACAAAAGAAGAATCACTCTCAGTAATTCCTAGTCCAATAACCAAGTTTTCGGCACAACCTCGCCATACCGCACGCAAAAAGATGATATCAGTCAAACCACCGGTATATTATGTGGAGCTCGTGAAAGAAGTTGATGCTTTACCTCCTCAAGAGCGAATTTGCCGCATCCCTGAAGTACTGCGGGAGCTGACAATATCACTGACCGAAGACACAAGCTATGGCCAACGATTCCGCGTCACCAGCTATTTAAAAGATATGATACCGTGGGTCAACAAGATGGTACGGTATCAGTTCCTTGATTCATTTCTTATTTTCGTCGAGAGAGTGAAGTGTTTTGCAAAACAACTCCCGAGGTCCGACCAAAAGCGTGGTCTTTTGAGGTACGTCATGCGGTAAAAGCAACTACTTTTGTTTCCTTTGACGGTATTCTGTGGGAGGCTCACAATTTTTATTCCGCCACGGTGGCAGGCTGACCGACAACCTGTCTGCTGTGCTACACGACAAGCCTATTCCGTTCTACTCCAAGCCGCGGAATCAGAAATGCACTTGACAAAACCTAACTCGAACATTTGTTGAAAGTAACCATTTGAGAAGTGTTGAATAGCTATAGCTCATGTGGACATGCAAATAGGGTATGTACATGTACGTAGGCAAAACGTAAATCATTATTATTTGGATCGTTTTGTAGTAAAAGTCTTTTTCAGAGGTTATTGACGCACTAAATCACTTCCCATGTACCTTCTCAAGGAGGTTTTTGGAATGCCTGTCGCTTTGGACAGAGAGGCGAGAGACCGCCTCTCTGCTAACGGCACTGCTGCCACACGAAGAGCAACTTCTTCTTTTGACCACTTTGTAGCCCGGGCACGATAGGTGCTCCGAGGCGGACTCAATAGCGCCGTGACGTCGGCGCGAGTTTTCCACGCATACCACGCCCTCCTCACGCTGATGGAGAAGCGATCAGCAGCAGCATGAACAATAATAGAGGCTTTGTCACCAGCAGCGGAACGTTCAGTAAGAAATAGAGCTAATGCGACCTTGGTTTCGACTGGAATGTCTTGAGCACGGGGCATTTTAGCTTTCTGGTCCAGAATCTGGAATGATTAATTTAGCAGCATATCATTTTGACCAATGAAACCGTTTACGTGGACCACATGAAGATTTTCAATAAGATATAACCGTGGTTACGCTTTCTGGTTACCATTCGTTACGATGGAAGCGCTATACGAACGCGTCCTGAGGCTAATACCAGTGGACGAGCTGCGAGAAGGGTACAATGACATAGTGAAGGAGGAGATATCGTCGATAAACCGTGCAATAAATGATGTTTCAGCTGCATTTGCCAAGCTGGAGGAGGTTCGAGACGCAGTAAACCAATTGGGCAGCAGCTCGAGTGCGAGTTTGATGGAAGTTATGGATGATACGATGACGATGCAGCGAGAATTGAAGAGGAAATTGGATAGAACGATAACTGGAATGACGGTAGGATATATATTACAATAGTGAAGGAGGTTGAACATTGATGTTTAATGGTGTATCGTGGTTTTATTTGGTAGGGTGATCGCCAAAAGAGGAAGAGAGAGAATGGAACTATTGATGCTACCAGTTGTGACAAAGGTAAAAACAGAGCAAACGAGGAAGGGGAGTCGAGTATATTGTCAACTACACCAAAGCAAACGGTGCAAATTCTACTTCGAATGGATGACGAAACTAATCGCAACAGAAAGAGCAGCAAAAGTGAAGCTTGGACTGTCAATCTGAACAAGGACAACTGCATGAATGAACTTCGGAAATTGACTCGATTTTCTGTGGTAGAAAGAAATAGACATGTACCTGATGTACTGCTTCAATTGGCCGACGTGATACGTGAAATGAGCACTTCAGATGGCATAGTCATCTTGAAGTATATGCATTTGTGGGCGCACCTCAGTTTGGACAAGAAACACCTCTTGGAAGCGTTCCACAACTTCTGCGAGATGGTATCGCCATGGGTTAATCAGGTTCATCACAGGGAAGCAATTGGCTTGATAAGGTTCGTCGCTACGTAGATAATACTAAGCGAGATGTCGTATTAACATTTGTGCTTCTGCAATGAATTTTCGACAGGCTCAACAAAGCGTTATTAGAACTAGTAGAGCAACGGCGCATGCTAACAACTGACGAGTCGACACAAGACATACGCCTCAACTACGATCTGTACATTTGGCACGTTAATGCAATGACTCCTGGAGAAAGAAAAAAACACGTGCCTCGTGTCATCTCCGCGCTGAGAAAAGAAATGTCTTGTGGCAGTTGTTCCAGTAGTCAGCCAATTGAGGTTACCAAAGCGATGAAACTGGTCGTACAGTGGGCGGTGAAGGACCCTCAAGACCCACAACTCCTTCCATTTTATGATGATCTCGTCAAAGATGGGAAATCATTTGCGAACGGATTATCTAGTTTCCTGGTTAAGACAGATCTGCTTGGGTAAATGTTAGGTTGCAGCTTGGACATTGGAAACACACTAACGCAATCTTCTGGTGTATGTAGTGTTCTCAGAAAAATTGAAGGTACTATTCGTACTGTGTTCAAATCGACGGTGGAAGAGAGAACGACAGATGCATTGAATTGGGCTCGCCAACTAAAAGAAGGTGGACCTGTGGAGGACGTAGATAAAGGTATCGTACTGCTAGATGAAGTAATTAGGCATCAGCAACAAGGCTGGAAGCCACGCAAGAACGAAGATGTGCACGAATGCTACGATATACTAAAGGAGCATGCATTGGCACTGGAAGAAGGTCTAATCCGGGGACAGCGTATGACAGTGATAGCGAAGTGGAAGTTGAATCGCTTCAGGGGGTCGTTGAATGCCCAACCCGACTCTAATGTAAATTACGAGACGGCAACACGAATGGCAAAGAAAAGAAAGATTGAGGATCATGATACGGATGGGACTACCAGAGATGACGATTCGGAGCAAGCTGGTATTCTCTCTCTTGCGTCAACATTTGCCTCAGTCAGCTCCGAATACGACATGAATCCACTTGAATTTGAGTATCGGACCACATCTGGTGAGCATACCAACACTACCGATCATGTCATGAGGGATGGCAGCACAAGCAAACCGAAACCAGCGTTCAACATGAACACGAGCAATTACTTTAAGTTGATGAAGCTGGTTTCTGGATGGGACGTGCCTGAGAGGAGCAGATGCATGCCTGAAGTACTCTTCGAGTTGGCAAAAACAATTAACCAATTCTCGATCAGTGAGCTGCAACAATTTGGTCCGAAAATTTTGAAAGTCGTGGCAGTATGGGCGCTGCGATGTGGAACTGAACGACGACTAGTTGCAAATTTTTTTAAGTTCGCCAAGGCTGCATGTAAAGCGGTCCAGAAATTACCGGATGATAACGAGAGCGTGGGTGTGAGAAGGTATCAAACTTTCAAATGTCCAGCACATCCTCAACTAACCGTCATGTTATATCTATCTTGTATAGGGTGTATTCAAGACTTCATCTCTTCTTACGAAATCTGGACCGGAAGATTGTACAAGAAGCAAATGGTACAGCGTCACGTAGCTGGAGAGGAGAAAACCACGGCGACTATGACGTCTTGGTATGGGAAGCGGACTTCATGCCACCCGAAGGAAGGAGAGAACTAGTTCCCCATGTGATACAGGCGCTCAAAACTGAGATGGCACAACCCAATACATCCCCTGATCAACCAGGAGGGCTATTGAGAGCTATGAACACAATAGTGCGATGGGTACGCCAAGATCTTGTTCATTCCAAGTTGAAGAAGCTGTATTGGGATCTCGCTCAAAATGTGAAGCTCTATGCAAACGATGTCGTAAATTTCATTGTCAAGGCTGATTTGATCAGGTACGTTTACCAAACTTGCACTTAAATCAATTCTGACGCTTAATCCCTTTTCAATATTTGATTGTCTTTGGACGAACTCGCAGCAATACCAGGAAAATTGAGTTAGCCATTGGCAGATTAGCTAATTGGACAAGTCGAGAGAGGGCCAAGCAGACACTTGCTTTAGTCAACGAACTTACAGACACTTCCCCGTTGGAAAGCATTGACATCGCCATTTTAATGTTGGATGAAGTCGTTCGGTTCATAGAGCGAGGTTGGAGTCCCAGGAAGAACTGTGATGTCTTGGAATGCTACAACCAACTGAAAAACATTGTCGTTGGGACGTTAAAGGGGTCAATTCAGCACCAACGTCAGGTAGTATTGGCGAAATTACAGCTGGGATAGCTCATTTTTAACCTCAAATCAGGGTGTGCATAAAACAACGTATCAATCCTAATAACTCATTTCAATTGTGTAACCCTGGTTACACAACATTTGTACCATCAATTGTCAATGGCACCGGAATTGGTATCACTGTATGAGCGCATCCTGACGCTGATACCTGTCGATGAAGTACAAGACAGCTACAACGGCGTGCTTCAGGAGGAAATCTCTCCAATAACCCGCTCGGTAAACGACGTTTCGGCTGCATTTGCCAAGCTGAAGGAGGTTCGTGATGCCGTGCACAAGCTTAGTGACAAGTCCATTGGTGGTCACAGTGCCACTTTGACAGAGGAGATCAATACTACGATGGAGCTGCAACGGGAGCTCAAGAGGAAATTGGAACTAGTTGTTGCTACAATGTCAAGACGGTGCAGTGACTTTCCTGCTTCTGGTGACGCTCAATTGAGTTGCAAACGGAAGAGAAGTGAAGAATCTGATCAACGTCAAACCAAAATGATCAAAATTGAAAAGCAGAGTGAAAATCCTGCACAAACTACCGAGACTGAAGAAGGACACCTGGAATTGGTCAAAGGTGGCAAATACAGGACTGTTGAGATTGTTCCTGTTCGTGGACTCAAAAGTGGTGGCTATAACCTGACCAAAGTAAACTGTCTGGAAGTGCTGCGAATGATGACGCAGTTGTCTGTGGTAGAACGGGAAAAACATTTATCTGGTGTGCTTTCTGACCTGGAGAGAATTGTACCCGGCCGGGAGGCGAAGATTAAAATCATGATTATGAAATATGTGATACATTGGGCGCACTTGAGTGCTGGCCTCGGAAACAATTTAGAACCATTTCGCCGATTCCACCAAGCAATGAAGCAGCGTTCAAAAAAGACAAAAGGAGTTGGCCTCAAGAAGTAAGTGCTTTATGGTTGCATTGCACTGGACGAGTAACTAACGATAACTTTCCCTTGCGGTCTCGAATTTGATCTTTCTTTTGTTTGTAGACTGAATGACTCCTTGCTTGACGTGCTTAATAACCACGTGCAAGAAAATAATGCAAGCGCCACCAAGATGACTGACGAAAGTCGCCTTAACATTGACCTTCTGGTGTCGCAGGTAACTGTGATGGCACCGAGTGAACAGAAAAAACATGCTCCTAAAGTCATCAGCGCATTGAAGCAACAAATGTCGCGAAATGCGTCCAAATGCAGTATCAAAGAGGTGGCATTGGTAAGTAAGGCTCTAAAACAGGTGAGCAAGTGGGCTGAAAGTGGCCTCCAAGGACCAGAGCTCCGTGTATTGTACGGAGACCTGGCAGAGCAAATACACTCCTTTGCGAGTGGTGTTATGAAATTTGTCACGAGAGCTGAACTCTACAGGTAATCTTGCAGTGGAACATTGTCCACCTTTCTACCAGCCTAACCTATTTATTATCCACCTTATGTACAGTGAAATGAGAAAACTCAAGACTTTCGCTGGTATGTCATCTAATGAAACCATTGAAGTGAAGGCGGAGAGAGTTCTTGCTGAGGTGAAGAAACTGAAAGGTCGAGGCTCCGTGAAGAAGGTCACTGATTACCTTTTCATGGCGGACGAAGTCCTTCGCCACCGTGAAAAAGGCTGGGGAGGAAAAACTCGACGAGATATTGTTGGTCAGTTGTATGCCCAACTGATGCAATGCTGTAAAACATTACCCCAAGGGCCATGTCGAGAACAGTGTGAAGGTTTGCTGCAGCGGTGGAAGCAGAACAAGTACTTGTACTAAGTCGAGCATAATCTCCTGGCCCAGCACAGGAGAATTCCCACTTGGAACATAAACAATGCATCATACTATTGGCCATTCGTCAATAATGTCAAATGATGCACAGTATGAGCGCATAGTGCGATTAATACCTGTCGACGAGCTTCAAAGTAGTTACAATAGCGTGGTACAGGACGAGATCTCCGTTGTAAATCGTTCAGTGGATGATATCGTGGCGGCTTTTTCCCATGTGAAGGAGGTGCGCAATGCAGTGACACAATTGCAAACGAGTAAACCCCAACGCAGTTCCAGTCTTCTGGAGACTATGAACAGTACATTAAAACTGCAACAAGAGCTGGAAATGAGACTACAGAGTGTGATACAATTGATGGTAAGGGATTTTCTGAGTGGTTTTGAGGTGGGATATTTATGAGCGATGATTGTCAATGTCAGGGAACATCACAGATCTGCATGGAGAGTCTGGTTGAAAAGAATACGGAATGCTCCGACGAATTAAAGTCGAACTTCAGTAGTTTGGACGAATGCAATTCAAGTGATGAATCGGAGGTTGAGGGACGAGTAATTGGTGAAAGCAACTCCCACGGTCTATTTACTAACCCGGACACGATGATTTTGGACTTAGAGGATGATAATAATGGTGGTGCTGAAACTTCACGGAGACTGAATTTACTGCCACCTGTTGATACTAAAGAAATTCGACGGATAGCAGATTGCGGTAGTCTAAATATGGAGACGGTAGTTGTGAAAAAGAGTAAAGAATTGAGGGAGATGGTGGAGAATGTGGACAAAATATCGGCCCCGGCACGATACTCTCGCATACGAGGTATTATGCTGGAGATTACGGACGTGGTGAATAATAAGGGCAAAACTGGACTCCGAGAAGAAGACGCTGTAGCAATCATGAGATATGTTGTAGAATGGCCTAGGGATTATATTGACCAGAGAAGCTTGCTTGGTATATACCAAAGGTTTTTGGAGGCGATGACAACATATGAAGGACAAGCTGTTGATATAAAGGAGAAATCCAGATTGACAGTGTAAGTGGTCGAAGTGTGCATGATCTGAAGCGTATATAATACTGACAATACTTATCTTTTACGGTAGATTGATTGCCAAGTTTTCTCGGGATTTAGAGCAACTGGAATCCCGGGAAATTGTGACAAAAGAAGTCACGGTGACTAGCCTTGCTGCATGCAATCAAAAGCGAAACTATCCGACACATAGTGCAGTAAATGCGACGGCATGCTTTGAAAGTGACAATAAAAAGCGTAGTGAGCCGAAACAAGATAAACCGAATGTGACAACAAGTCAAGGAACGACCACTACCGCGAAAGTTCCGCTGGAGCAATCGGCAACGACAACTATGCGCCCACCTGTCGTGAGAACTGTGAAACCATTACCGAACAAGGTCAAGACACCAGCTTATTATACGATCATGATCAACAATTTAAAGGAAACGCCAATGCAGCGACGAGTGCAATGCATCCCGCACGTTCTATTCCAGCTAAAAAAGGCTATGTTAGAGGATGAAGTTGGTCAGCAAAAGTGGCAAATTTCGGACTCGGTTACTGAAGTCCTCCAGTGGATCACTAAAGGATTCGATGTCCGACATGATTTTGATGGGTATCATGATTTTGCCATCGTCCTATTTTCATATGCTGCACAGCACCCAGAAGCGGAAGCGCTACAAAGGTAGGTCCGAAATACTTCAAATTATGTCATTGTGTGCAGCTATCTGACGGTGCCGATATGACAGAATTACAGATCAATTTTCTGTGGATATCGATAAAATTCGATCTGCAGCTCCACCACGTAAAACTCTAATTTCGTCTGCTCATGGGGATGAGACCAATTCCTCAGATTCACACGAAAGCTCCCCTGCAAAATCGGCAACAATGAATGTTACGACAGAAACGAGTTTGAAGGTAGATGACTCTACGGATGAAATGAGGAAGTCGAAGTCGGAGTCCGAACATGAATCAGAGTCTGAATCCGAGTCGGACTACGACGATGAAAAAGAAGCAATTGGTGGTAGTGAAGCGGCATGGAATCTGGTCATGGCCGCAGCTCGAGAGAGTGGATTGTGAACTACCTCGATATACAAGGATAACTTTTACGATCATCAAGTTTATCAAGTGCATTGGCCATTTTGCTCTAATAGGCATTTGGGGACTGTGAATTGGATGTACCACAAAATGACTTCAAAGTAAACTAAACCTTGTACGTAGGGGTGAAAGTGAAGTAATGTTTCTTAACTTGTGTGAATTTCGAGACGTTGAGAAGGAGCATAGTAGTATGTATAAATAGTCGATGAGTAGCCCGATTTGGGCGATGGTCTCCAATGGTACTACCACCACATCAGGTTACCACCACATTTGGTTTCTTGGTGCTGAGCGAAAGCAGAAACAGCCAACAGACCGGATTTATGGCAATAGCTTACCATTGAATCAACATGGCAGACAAAGACTTCGTCGACTTCTCCGATGCTCGACCCAAATTGAAGGCAAGCGTATCCCAACGGAATTTAGGTACGATGGAAAAAATTGCACAGCAACCTAAAGGTACTCCGTTCTCTCGCTTCCTCAAATTGGTTCACCGATTGGCGGTGTTCGCTCTTGCTATTCTGTATGTGGAGATATCGCTTAACTCGTTCTCAACGGCAATGATCATTCTCCATGGATCTGTGTCCCACGACTTGCCTATTCAAACCCTTTCGGCCAGTCTAATTGTCGACTACGTTGGTACTTCAACGATCCAAGCTAGTCCACTAGTCCAGCAAGTTCTCCAGGGGTCCACAAGTCCACGCAATACCTCTATCTATCTCGAAACGACTACGATTCAGTCTTTTTCAGGATGCTCAAACGTGTCGGACTTCAACGACAAAATATACAGCAACGAGTTCCTGCGCTTCATCTTTTCAAGGTTGCAAATGCATGCGTCACACAATTTGTCATACATAACGGAACTCGAATTGGTAGCGCCAGTGATCGATTGCACATTTTCATTACTTCGATCAGGTGATCGAACGGCAGCAAGAGTTTATTACATTGCAAGGCGAATGAGCAACACAACGGATGTGATGTTGTTATCAACGTCGCTATCAGTTCAGGACTACGAAGTCGACAAACAATTTCAGAAGGGTCCTGCTACTCTGGTCCTTATTGCAGCTATCGATGATGTCCGAGCAACGACGATAGACCACCATATCGCTGTGGCGTTCAACTACCCCTACGTGGCCGAACCAGTATTTGCATACTCAGAGTTGATGGGCGTTGACACAGACAATAAATGGTTGCTCCAGAGTTTAGCAAACCCTCGAAACCAAGATCCTAGCAAATTCGTAAGTATGGTTCGCCGGTTTGGGCGATATGTTAGTGACCCGACCGCGCAATCGAACATTGAGATGACGCATTGGAATGTACCGAGTAACCCAGTGTCGGAACTGGGAACCTGGATGTGGCACAGTCGAGCGGTATTGCATGACTCGTGGGCTTGGACACACGCTGTCCACGGCATCTTCGCGATTAATGTTATATTCAACTTGAGTGTGCTATCCTTCGTGATATATCGACGCTTGCGCATGGGCCACATTTGGGTGGGAGACGCATTCGCTACGATTTCTAACATGCTCTTGTATCGAGGCTTGATCGTCATCGTGTGCAACCACATGAATGGGTATTGGACGATCACGAAAATGTGCATTTCCGTAGGAGACTCAATTACGGGTTTACACGCCATCTACTACCGCCCAGAGCTCGTTCACGCGGATTTGTTGGCGATTTTCTTGAATGTTGCCAGTGGATTAAGTTATCTTGCTCGTGAGCGGGTTGATCCACTACTGGTATTCGCAACATTCGAACTGGGCTGGGGATTTCGCCTTGAGCTGGCCGAACTTTTTGCTGGTCTGAAAAAAAATATCGTAGACTTCGCCGAAGCCGACGCGACAAATGGTCTGCTAAGTGTAAGTCCGGGTTTGGCAAGCTTATCACCAATGGAGCTCAAGACAGCATATCCTGTCGCAGGGAATCGACAACCCGTTGTCTCTTCACTGGTCATTTCGATCTTCAGTCCAATTGTACTGATTGCAGTGTACGTTGTGCTTCGAAAAGCAGTTCGTTATGTGGGTACCTCGAAGAGTGACAGCAAGAAAGTTGTTAATGGACGGTCAAACGCATACACAGAAGAATCACAACAGATCCAGCTCACAACATTTGAAGTAGCAACAGGTGCAGCACTCAGTAAGCGCTTCGGAGTAATATCGGGCTACGAAAATTATGTCGTTTCTGAGAATCGACTAATGGCGACGATCGACGCTGTCTACGGTAATGGATTTCTGGTTGCTAAGGGTAAGTTTTTGATCGGTGCTCAAGATCTTCTACCGCTCATTCTAATGAAAATTACTCGAGTCCGGTTCGCGAATATCTTCGCTTACGAGATCGTGGACAAGAGGTCAGTGAAGGAAACAGCACAGTTGTTGTACCCATCTACCATCACTTGGGACGACTTGATGCATCTCGATGTTACCACACTCGCTTAAAGTAGAAAAAATACTTCTTAAAAACATTAGAAACTCGTAATTCCTACGAGTGTTCTAGCTGTCTTATCCAACACTAGCATTAAGTTGTGTGCTCCAGCAGTGTTTAAGAAACGGAAGTCCTCTATGACTGCCGTTGTAGCTGAAATGGATGATCACTAGTCCACAGGAAACTTTCATCTCAATCATTCGAGTATCAGTACTAAACCGAAATGGCACCAAGTGTACTTCGTGCCATGGGCTA
This sequence comes from Phytophthora palmivora, assembly GCA_008079305.1. Taxonomy (NCBI): domain Eukaryota; phylum Oomycota; class Peronosporomycetes; order Peronosporales; family Peronosporaceae; genus Phytophthora; species Phytophthora palmivora. The sequence continues at coordinate 72,732 of VOQZ01001333.1, read as the reverse complement.
CGATCTCTAGCGCTGAAACAAAAAAAACCGTGTTTATTACTGTAGTTCTGATACCAGTGTGGTAAAAAAATCGTCAGTGATTGTGTAGTCATCGTGTTCACGTGGCAAGTCTGTGTTTGTGTAGTCATCGTGTTCACGTGGCAAGTCTATGTTAGTGAAGTCATCCTGCTCACGTGGCAAGCGTAGTGCTGTGTACTCACAGCGTTTACGCGTTGATAAGTTTACTTAGTACCCAAAGAGGGCCGTCTATCCATCCATCCTGTGAAATTTCAACTACAGATACGGATGATACACCGTAGCAAGCAAACGCAGTATTGATACCAGTTACCAACTCTGTACTGCCACCAAGTGTACGTGATCATTTTAGTCTGGTCGCAGCAGCTGGGCCTCCTCCAACATTTTCTTCCCTGTCGTGAACAATGTGAATCCTTGCCTTCCAGGCAACGACCAGTGCACCTTCGACCAGCGCCGTCGCAAGTCCAACTTCCTTAAGCTCGAGTCCGCGTACTTCTTCACGTCTCCTCAAGATGGGGCTGTCTACCCTTGGGAGTCCTCGCATTTTGGTAGATATTCAGAGGTGGGCTCGATCGAAGGGATTGAGAGAAACTTCAACAATCTCACCATCGTCGACATGAAGGACACACTCGAGTACACGTCAGACACTTTTGGCTTGCGCACACTGGACGAGCGCGGTGGGCTTTTCCTGCCCACTGCTGACAATATCACGCACATCTGCTGGATCCGCGATGATGGCGACGATTGTGCCTGGCAGGATGCTTTCGATTACATCTACCCGGCGCTGCGCTAGACAGACTGTTTGGCGTCCTAGACACAAACTACAAGAACACTTAGCTTCAGCATACTTACGACTGTGTCCAACCCACCAGAGGAACTGAAAGATAGTTGAACTGCAGAAAGCATTGTAATTCACTCTTCTCAATGCAAAACAGTCATGAATATTACGGCATGTGCCTACATCCTTCTGGATACACAAACACCGGTCGTTTATCAGGTGGAAACAACCCCAGTAACGAGGCGGTTGCCCTGTACAAGTCGTCAAAAGCATAATTTGTTAGGTTAAGTCTTTTGCTTCTTAACGCAGCCACGTACCGCTGCGAAACTTCTGCATAGTCGATTCGAATATACATTACTTGGCGCATGACTACCAGCAACTTTTCCAAGTGAAGACATCCCTCTAAGTTTAGGGCATTCCCATTGTCGCATAGGCGTACAAGAGTATCAAAGCATTTATTCAGTCGCACGAGTCGAGTGAACGGTACTAAGGTTTGCTCCCTTGTCATCGCCACAGCATTAAATATCCATCGTAATCGGTCGATAAGCTCATCAAATGCAGCCAATTTCTCGCTCGGATCACTTGCACGTTGTACTTCTTGGTCATAACTCGTGACATGCTTGAAATCCTCCTCCACGCGATCTGCACCTTCAAAACCGGGTTCGAGTTGATTGCATCTGATCAATCTATTTGTTATCTCTTCCGCCAAATCGAATGTCCAAAAGAAAGTCGATCGAGACATCTTGCTGCACGCTAAACAAATAGATGCGTAGCGGTCATTCCATACATCACCAATCCCGAAAGTGCATATCCTTTCTAGGTTCGCGACAGTTTTACCAAGAATGGGTTCGGTGTGTGGGTTCCATCCTTCGAATCGACTCCCAAGCAGTTCGTTAACGAAATTCATGTGCTTGTCGAACCATTTGGTGGTAAGTCCATCAAGTGGTATCCACTTGTCAACTTCTGAAAACAGCTTATCCAGTCTAGCCTTAAATTCTTTCACGATGACGGTCGGTATTTCATGTTGTTTAACAAGATATTTATTAAGCTGAGCGCAGCCCCTGTCATGCATCAAATACAGTTAGCATGCTTAATCGACCGCAAGCAACTTACACGTACCGGTGGAGACCTTTAGTCTTGGCCGGATAGAGGTCATGCAGCTTCTGTAGCGCTTTGAGCATCTTCCACGCCTCTCCAACTTCATCAGCACTCAGCTCCTTCTTCAAATTCACAACAGCAACGGACATTAACAACCTCATATCTTCGAGATGTCGTTCAGCTTGAACAGGATGCTCTGCATGAACTTCGACAAGCTTCCGTCCAGCCTCAGCAGTTGCAGAAACAAATGCTCTGATCAACGAAGTCTCTCCATCATTCTCCTCAACAGCAATAGCAGCATTCAGTGCCGAGCCCACAGTCTCTCCAATATCTCCTCCCGGAACCATTTCCGCCCTTTTTCTCAGTCGAATAACGACATCCCGCCCAACCTTTTTGGGACCTTTTTTGGATTTTTGCTTCATCCTCTTCCTCGCCTTCTTTCTCGGTGGAGGACCACTACCCTCCTCTTGTTTCTCTTCACAATGCTCCTGATCTGACATTGAACCACCTTGATCTGCAGGTGGCACTGAAGCTTCCTCTATCTCCATTGCAACATGGTCGTTCTCTTTCATCGGTTCATCCTTCACTACAACATTCTCCTCTTCATCTGACAGTGACAAATCAATAACTGCAGCTTTAGTAGCCACAGAAATAGTACATTTCTTCTCTTGTCTTCCTCCTTCCGTCTCTTTAGCTGCTTTTTTCTTCACTGGAACCTCCAATTTCGCCTCTGCTCGCATGTCTTCTTCATCATCTGTAGCTGACGGCGACGTGTCACTTCCTGCACTGCTCACTTGTCGATTTAACTCACAAATGAGCGCTCCAATCTCGTTACACGCAGCTACAAGCAGCTCTAGGGCCTTGGATACCTCGATAGATTCGTCTACGAGCACGAGAGGAGCCTTGTACATCTTCCTGGACGCACGTACGACGCTCAACGTGCGCTTTAAGGCGTCGAGAGCAGGACGCAGCTGCGTCTCAGCATGCTGGAGCTCGTCATGCACTGCTGTAAGGCACTTGACACGCAGCTCATCCGCACTGAAGTGAGCCAAGATGACATCCATTTGATCTAATCAGGAGCGTTTCTAATTGTGAGATAGCTACATTTAGTAACAGAAACGTTTCTAATCGAAAGATGGCTACATTTGCAAAAGATAAACATGATGATTGCGCTATAAGCTGCAACTTTGTTGCGTTTGAGTCGATATCGTTGGTAATAATGGAGAATCAACTAGCTATTGTGTAGCAACCAGAGGGCATTAGAACGACATTATATCGTACGGTCTTGACAAAAAACAAGGTAGAGTCAGGAGCAGGGTGTTCTTGGACTCATAGATAAATGACTGTATTTAATCGGGAGATAAACATGTTGATTATGCTTTTATTGCTGTTTATCTTTTGGTTGCGGGCACTTTGATAGTGGCTGGAGGATCATCGACTTTCCATTTTGCTATCTGTGCAAAGCGTTGTTTGCGTACTTCCGGTTTCAAATCGAGGCTCATAATGATCTCTTTGAGCTCCTTAACACACTTGCGAATTGTCAAATCCTGGCGCGGATTCCATCCATACGTCGTGTAATCCACTAGCCTTGCAACCTCCGCAACCAGATTGTGAAGTATACTGTGTTGTAAGCCTTTGCCGCGGAATCGTTTCAGCTTCTGGAGCACTTCTCCAGCGCGCTGGCGAATGTCGGTCAAGAACTTGCGAGTTTTAAGACTTGATGGATCTGTAATTACCTCGGACATTCTCTCTAATATCCTGTAAATGAGCAGAGAAATCGAATGAGCTAGTCATTTGAAGTATCCCTCCCATAGACAGATACTTACCGAATAAAATTGGCCCTAGCATCAGCGTCCAGAATTTGATTTGCGTGTTGTTTCGCTGCTCTGACAAACATCCGGTAGACATGTAGCTGATACGGCTCACGTTGGTCTTCACATAACCATCGAAATAGTTTGTTCAGAGGTTTGAATATGCGTTGGTCATAGCCATCGCGGATATTGACTGATATTTCTTTCTTGAATGCAGCAAGAATACGAACAAGAGATTGATATCGCTTTGCGGAATTGTCCACAGACCCCACATCACGCGAAAACGACATGTTGACAGTTGGGCAGACCCTTTTCACTTTCATCCCAGCGTTTGGTTTTAAAAGTGCTACGAATTGTTTGATTGCAGAAGCAAGGGAGTCAATAAGTCTACAACGACAGACACATCACAATAAAACTCAGCATGAAAAAGTTAAGCTTGAAACAAACGTACCTTTGAAGCGCAGTCCTTTGTGATGATCTCGGAAGGCGACTAACATACGACTTCACCGTCGTTATATAGTCGCGATATAGTCCAAGATGTTCAATATGGTATTCACTCTCTCCAGCCCACCACCCAACTAAAAAAACTAGCGAGCTCACCACTTCGGACTGGTGAGTCCCACCAATATCTTCTTCTAACGATTCTTTCAATGAAATCAGCACGTCTGAGATAACATACCCACGCTGCTGTGGAGACAGCTTGTTCACCTCTTCCACGATAGTTTTCATGAAGACGGCAGATTCCCCTTTAGGTTGTGTTGTAGCAAGTGCCGCGTTGCTAGATAATTTGTCTGACACTTCTGATTTTCTCGACACCACACGCTTTTCAGTTCCCTGCGTCATCAGTGCTTTTAATGCTGCTTCTACATCATCGTCTTTGTCGTCATCTTCACTTCCCGATTCAGAGAGGGAACTCGACACTGAATTTGAATTAGAAGCAACTTCATGGACCACATCACGATTCGCCACAACGCTCAAAAGTCGGTTGTTGCTTGTTACTGGTGCAACCGCCTTCCTTCCTTCCCCAGTGCTTCTAACAGCAGGGATCAATTGTAAAATCTTAGACTTAGTCATATTGCTTCCACATTGCTCTTTGCTCAATTCCACATCTTTCGTAACCACTTTCCTGCTTGTCCTCGATTCGTGCTCCAGTTCCTCCTCTCGTTTCCGCTTCCGTTCCAACTTCATCATTTTCATCCCAGTCGCTAGACGGTTTGCTTTTCCTTCAAGTTCACGCTGTAACAGCATTGCATTGGCTGTTTGTGCCATTAGATTGGCATTGCGTCCCCCAGTCGATTCGTGGCCCTGTTCCAACTGCGCAACAGCATTGCGAACCTCTTCCAGTTTGGCAAAAGTTGCCACCACGTCGTCCATTGCAACATTTACAGATGAGAATTCTTGTTGCAAGACTGCATTGTAGCTCAGATGTAGTTGTAACGTTGGCACCTGTGCCAAGACACGCTTGTACAGTTCGTCCATTAGACGAATGGTGGTAAATGTTCTTGTTGAAAAATGGCTACACTCGAGATGGCTACATAAAAATAATAGGGTTACACTGAGGTTACACTTTCTAGTGACCATCGAATTATGGTAGCTACGATTCATGAGCGTATTCTGCAGCAAGTGGAGCGCAATGAATTGTGTCGCAGTTCTAACAACGTTTTAACGAGCGAATTATCTGTGTTACAACGAGAAGTGAGTGAGGTGGTGGCAACTTTTGCCAAAGTGGAGGAAGTCCGGGATGCTGTCAATCAACTCGAACAAGGCAAACCATCGAGTGGACGTAGTGTGGGTCTGATGGAAGTGATGAACAATACAATGGAGTTGCAACGGAAATTAGAGGGAGTTTTGGATAAAATAGCAGCGGGAATGGCAGTGGTGCGTCTAGTTGTTGTGGTATGTAGTTGGTGTGCTGATGATAGGTGGTTTCATAAGTAGCAATCGGAAGGACAAATTCGTACGAAAAGAACGCGGCAGGCGTCATCGTCGAGTGGATCGTCATCATCGAGTGAATCCTCATCGTCATCTTCAAGTAGCAGTGAGGAGGAAGAAGAGAAACCAATGCCCAAAAAGCAGAAGCAAGCAGTGGAGAAGCAGTCTAAATTGCAAAAGACGAGTGGAGCGGGGTCAATAGCCTTGAGGACTGGTGACCCGGGCGTGCATCTCGCCCTGGCGAGTTGGGAAATGCTTTCGAATATTAGAACGGTCAACAAGGAGATTCAGTTCGACATGAAAACGAATTGGACGAAGGGCTTGTTTAACATCAAGGAGGTGCTCAAGCAACAAGCACGGTACACCCCCAAGGAGACAGTCATTGCGTTGAGGGCTGCAATCGCGGTATTTAAGCAGCTTGACTGGACCGTTGAGCATGTTTACGAGGTACAGTCTCTTGTCGCTTCGCTTTCACGGACTTGTTGTACGAACGAAGCGCTGGCGAAATACTTTCACGGGTACGATTGAAGTTCCTAAAGCTCACATTGTAAGCGTAAACCGATACTGACATTTATGTTTGCGAACAATGGTAGAACTCGAGCACAGCTGGAGCACCTTGAAGCAGAAAGTTTTAAATCAATGCGGAAAAAGGTAGCAGAAGGTGGTAAGACATTTTTGGAGCGTCTACTTTGGTCATATCGGGGCTTGATGAAAAGCATGAAAGGGTTAGATCCCAGTGAAATGCCACAGCGGATCGCAGAAACGCTGAGCATGCTGGAAACCGTGATGGGGGTCGATCCTACATGCAGATACGAAAAGGATGTTCAGGATGCACTGGTGCACGCGAAACGCTGGGTTGGTGAGATTCCGCTTGACAACTATCTTTGCTTCAAATTTCAGCGATTTGCAACCAAAGCTGGAGAATACATCAAGCACATGAAGGGCAACAACTTTGCAATGAGGTGAAGTATCCAAACTCCAGTTCACCATCTCTTTAACCATTTGATTCACAAACTCACAAAAGTATGTTTACCTGCAGGCTCGTTAAAACGATTGAAACTCTTGTCAATACAAGTAAGCAAGATCATTCCTAAATTGACTTCAACTTCGAGATGGATACATTGTTTCTAAATACTAAAGTTACGATTCTAAAACTGAGCGTAACCCTTTTCGTACCCCATTGTAACTCCTTAGTGTGTCCATCAATTGACGTACATGGCTTCAGTCGACAGCGTTGCATTGTATGCACGTATCCTGGCGCTCGTGCAGCCTCAAGAGCTACACCGCAGCGCCAATAGCGTCTTGCATGAGGAGTTTTCCGCTCTAGACCAATCAATAACCGACGTCGTGGCAGCGTTCGCCAAGGTGGAGGAAGTGCGTGATGCTGTGAATCAATTGGAACAGGGTAAACCTTCCTCTGGACGCAGTATGAGTCTCATGGAAGCGATGGACAGTACAATGGGATTGCAGAAGGAAGTGCAACATAAATTGAAAAAGGTAGCGGCAGAGATGAAGGTGACGGACGTGGAAGATGGAGAACGGGACAAGAGGAAGCGAACAGAGACGGAAGACGAGTCTTCGTCCAGTGATTCTTCTTCTAGCAGTAGTGATAGCTCTAGCAGTGACGAGGAGGAAGAAGAGACTGTACAGAAGAAGCAGAAAAAGGAGCAACTCAAGACGAAGGAGACGGAACCCGAGGAGACCAAGAGAAGTGCAGACTTGCAGCTTGCTCATCGATGTTTAAATGTGATATATGATGTGAAAGCTGGCGCCGATATGACAGACAAGTGGACAAAAGCTATACTTGATATCAAGCTGATTCTTCAGCACCAGTCGAAATGCGACGCTTACACAACTGATAACCCAGCAGCGGAAGTTACTGCGCGATCACTTGAAGCTGCTGTGAGTGTATTTCGTAGAATGGGATGGACGGTCGATCGTGCCAAGGAGGTAAGATCTCTCATCGCAGCACTAACTGATGCGTGCTCCAAGAACGAAGTGCTGAGATTTTTTTTTCACCGGTAAGGCGCATGCATTAATTTGTTTGTTGATTGGATATGGCTGACGACTGCGTGTTTTTTCATTAATTGGGAACAGAGTTCGAGCTGAACTGGAGAGTCTTGAAATGAGCATTCCTCCTTCTCTAGCGGCAAAACGTATGGACAAATCTGTGACAACCAAGCTACTGGGAGAGCGCATTCAGTCCTATTACGATCTGATTGTTGGTGTTCAAAGCCTACGAGGTAGTGACCAATCGAAGCGCATTATAGAGGCACTCCGTATGATGCAGGGGGTTATGGCAGACGATAGCACCTGCGCACATCAGCATGAAGTGCGGAGTTGTATTGAAAACGTGAGGTGTTGGATTATGGAGCTTCCACTCCGAGATGAACTGGACAAGGAATATACTCGCTATGCGAACTGCCTTACTGAGTACAGCAAGAAAATGCATGGCACCAGCAATCGGATCGGTTGGCAAAGGTACACACAAGACAAGTATTGATGATTGGTTACGCGGACTACAACTCACTTCACTTTTCTACTTGTTCATAGACTTGCTACTGCAATACATACGTCGCTTGATGAAAGGAGACAACAACACGCTAAAAGTTCGCCTTCGCCGGTAACCTCCAAAAAGACAAAAGAGTACCAAAATCGGTTGGCAGCGTTATCGTCGCAAGTGGAGGAGTGGCAAGATGGCATTTTCTCTCTTGATCAACTCGACAAGCTGATGAAGGCTCTTGACGGCATTGTGTCCTACAAAGCAAAGGACTGGGATCCATTAGCAGACCCAACCACCAGCTCGTGTGTGGAGAAGCTACGGCACTGCATTCGGATGATCAAGAAGCAAACTCACCGCGATAAGCGATTGAGCACCGTAAACAAGTGGAAGAAAGACATTATGCTTCGGAAATAGTGCTAGAACACGGTGAGCCGCACGATTTCCAGACCTTGTCTACAACATGAAATAGATTGTTCACTTGTCAATGAGAAATCGGATTGATTTTCTAGGTATGACTTCTTGCGGTGGCTTTGCCACATTGATATTTTTCTGCAAGACGAAGTTGGCGGTGTGAGCTGCATAGATTTCGCCTAGATTGAATTACTTCATTGAATGTGTGTGCTTTGTCTTGGGATAAGTCTTACCGACGCGCAACGCCATGTCGCTTGGTGCTCCTGGACGAACCGAGCTCTCCCTTCCCGGCTGCTTGCATGATGCGTCTGATCAATAGCACGTGATTTCTTTGAGGCATGTGCTTCGCTGTTCCGACACCACCACTTGCCGTACTCGTGCAGCTTCCTGCTACGCTTTCGGCAATACGCACTGACACTTGACTCGAAGTACTACTGTGGCGGCTCGATTTACCATGCTTTCGCCGGTGGCGCGTTAACCTCTTTGCTCGCGATAGATCCAATGATAATACTTCATCATCATCCAAGATTTCCTCATCTTCGTACTCCAGCGCAACATCCTCAGCTCTCGGAGAAGGTTTGAGCGGAGTTGCTGGGCGGCTCCTATTGGGTGGTGAACGAGGAGTAGTTGGTGTCCGCGGGGACATAGGCCGAATGGGAGACACAATACGCGGAGACATCGGAGGAGTAGCTTGAACTGCGTTTATCTGTTGTATATCACTTGGTCGACCGTTGGTAGCGACTGGTGTCGTCCGAAGCATGCGTGGACTAGATGAAGCGAGTGGGCTTGTAGGCAAAAGCGGTGTAGTTCTACCGCTACTATTACGCGGACTTGGCATATGCCGGGGGCTGTTGATGCTTTCAGTAGTAGCCGGCGATTGCGGACGAGATGTTCGCGGTGGTTGTGGAGTCGTAGGGCGATCAATACTACATGTAGATCCTGTTGATGGCCGAGTTCCTCCAAATGTGCTTCCTTCGCTATGACTGGTAAACGGTGGAATTGCTTCTCCTTGCATCTCCTCAAATGTATGAGACACATAGTGCCCTCGCGTAAACCGGTGCGATTCGATGAATTTCGGCAACAGGATCAATCCATTTTTCGATCGCTTCGCGTATTCCACTTTTTCCCGTTGACGCTCCTTCCTGTATTTCTCCGTGTGTGACCAGTGATCCCCATCGTGGGTGTAATCTGGTGGCAAAATCTTCAGACAAAACTCCTGCAAGTCCAGGTCATTACTGTTGTCTGTGTCGTACCGCTTGAACAGTCCCAAACACTGAGCTGGTGTCAACCGAAATCCAAGAGCAAGCAATCGCTCTCGGAACTCATCGATTGTTACGTGGCTAGCCTTCTTGAAGATTTTGTATGCTTGACGAAAGGTGTCTGAGCTGCGTGAAGTAGCCTGCTGAATTTTGTCTCGAATGCGCGTTTCAATCTCATCTAGACTCCAGCTTTCCATTTCAATTTCAGTCATGTATTGGTCGGGATTTGCCATTGCTGCTTCTTTCTTCTTTTTCGCCTCAATCCGGTGCAGTTCATCAGCAGCAGCCACCCAGGAAATCCCAGTGTAGTCTGGAGGTAGAATGCCATGAATAAATTCGTTCAGATCAATGTCTCCACTACCGTCCTTGTCAAAGCGACGGAACAAAATGTCAGACTGGACTCGTGTCATCGCTAATCCGATAGCCTCTAAGGAAGCGTGAAACTCATGCGGCTTAATTCCGTTCACTTTCTTGAATATACGAAACGCTTGTCGGAAGCAGTCCGACGATTTGGAAGTGCGCTGCTCAATCTTTTCGCGCAGCATACGCTCAATGTCAGCGATAGTCCACGATTCTTGCACTGACTGCACTGCCATCGAGTACAGCTTTTTTCGCGAGTCGTCAACTTTCTGCCTGTCCTTGACCGATAGCCAGAACGAAGTGGAATAGTCATCGAGCATGACTCCTTGAACAAATTTGTTTACGTCCAAATCACCAGTCTTATCAAAGTCGAACGTATCAAATAGCTCCTGCAACTGCTTCTCTGAAATGTTCAGTCCAAGTTTCCTTATGGCCGTACTTAAATCATTGCGTGAAATTCCTGTGGGCTTGCCAAAAAGCATGAAAGCTTGCTGAAAGCGGTCTGTCTCTTCGGATAGGTGATCCATTCGTTCTCGTAATTTCGCCACAAGTTGCTTCGTCGGGAGAGATGGTTCTTGGCTAGATCCACTTCGGTCAGATCTCGCACTGCTTGGGCGATCAGATGCGCGATTTTCCTTTGAAAATAGAGTAGAAGCAAACTCAATAGTGTCAATTACTCCATCCCTGTCCTTGTCAAACCGAACAAAGAGTTCCCGGCATTTTGGCGGAGATAACTGTATCTGTAACATTCCCAAGTGACGATGAAAGTCTGCAAACGTAATCGCCTCCGAGCCAGTGAAAAATCTGAAAGCTTGCGTCACGGGATCTGTTGTACCACGCGGCATTTTTTCTTCGAGTTTCCGGACTACGCATCTTTCAAGTTCGTCCAAGGTCATGTATTCGTGCAACAGAGAGGACTTCTTCAGTCTAGGCGACGCATTGACAGCATTATTATTGATTGCAGGGGACAACCGAGGAGACTTGAGAGCTGATCGTTTCGAGGGGGTAGTCTTCGAGGGGGTAGCCTTCGAGGGCAAACTCGTCACTGGTGTGTGTGGAGGCTCATCAGGAGTGAAAAATGATTCTGGTAGAAATATCCGCTGCGCAAAGGTAGGATAGTCGATCTCGCCCAGATCTTTCTGATCGATACGACTAAATAGCTCGTGGCAAAGTCGTGGAGCTACCTGCAAACCGAGCCGCACAACTTTAACGTGAAAACACTCTTGGGTGATGGAATTGGTGGTCGTGAAGAAACGGAAGGCTTGCTTCGAGTAATTCTCGTACGCGCTGGAAGTTGGGATGTTTGGATCCACCGTGCAAAACATCGCATGGACAACTTTGCGCAACTCCCGAATCAGACCATCCACGGTCGTGATCTTGGCCGACGCTGGAGGATCATTATTTGAAACTTCAACAGGAAGAGAGCGCGGGGTCTTGCCCGCTGGGCGGGTTGGGCGGCTCAATCGTGCCTTATCTAGGGTATAGCCAGCGCCACTCAGCGCAAGACTGCCTACAGGAGGTCCCTCCATATTCCAATGAGCGGACTATTGCCAAGTGCTCCAAATTTGTCGAAGGCGATTGACACAACAATAAACCCCTGTGCACACACCACCAGTGAAACGACCACACCTGCCATCAAATACGCAGTCCAGCGCATTTATAGGCACCATATTTTCACGCCGCGATTTCGTGTCGAGCGAAGACATCGATATATTTAGTCAGGTAGGAGGATAACGCCCACTGCCATGTCATTGAATTGTGTGTCGACGTGCGTTGATCAGAAGCAGGCATCGAGTGGTTTAGCTTCATTCATATTTCCGCCCACATTCTAAAAATCTTCAGGCATAAGTGACTTGTACAATCTCGCGAATGTTAGATCTGCAGTCGCACTCTTCCCATACGGTTTCGGCACGAAACACACCATCCGCCTGCACGAGTCCTACAAAGTGCTGCACGCTGCCATTTGTACCAAAGTAGTATTTCTTAGCCGCCACTAGCGCACGAGCATTGGGTGTACGACGCAAATGGCGTTTGATTGTCTACAATTCACAAAACATTAGTCATTTGATAGTTCATTGAAACACATGCTCCTCTCACCTGGTACAGTTCCACCGCTACAGCCTCCGTGTAGATCGTCTCAGCCGTCAAAATCAGATCAAACTGCATCTGCTCGTCTGTCCGATGCTCCACGTCCTCCATATACTTGGACATGCTGTTCCAAGCTCCTGCGTAGAACTCCGCCTTGTCATAGCTCTGCTCGACGTTCCTCAGTACATTAGGACACGTCGTGAGCTCCAGCACCTCCTTGTTATAGTCACTAAACACCACACGTTCTGCACCTCGCTGCAGTGCGTGAATACCCGGTAGTCCATGGCCACAGCCCAGTTCCAACACTGTAGACGGCATTGTCGCTCCTTGGCGTAGCTGCGTCTCCACGAACTTGACGAGGTCCACTGCACACTCCCAGAGCTTGAAACCTCCTTCATACACGCCTGTTTGGACGTCAGAAGTCGTGAGAATGGAGCTAATAGCGCCTGTACGAGCCAAGAAGCCTGCGTCGCTGGTGTTGACGATCTCGAACGTTAAATCGCCCACTTGGACAGCAGAAAACGCGAGAGAATCAGAGGACGGAGACCAGAGGAAGCGCTCGCCATTGCGCATGGGCGTGGAGGCCATAGAGACGGGAGAAGGAGCGACAGGAGCTGGGGCGGACGCCCCATCCACCGAAAAGTTGAACGAGAAGGACATGACATGCAGAGTGTTGTTGGCTTGGAGATGGACCCTCTGATCAGTGATAATCTCGATTTTATTGAAGTTTAATAAAAGTTAGTTTTACATTTTTGAAAATTCTAGAAAAACGGTTGATTTCCTCTGGATAGTGATTTTCCCGTCACCTCTTCGTAATCGTCACTTAGGCTTGTGCAGGATCTGAGTCGGAATGGAGACGTCATGGCACCGTGAATTGGGCGCTGAGGAGCTGCTGCATCCGTTAGAGGAGCGTGTGTTTCACCTGGTGACGGAGCTCACGCAGACGGACCCGGATGTGCCCGCGCTGTCGGACGACGAGGTCATCACGAAGCTCAACATGTAAGACCCAAGCGGAGTAGTGCGGAATGGACTTTGCTGATGACGCAATCTCTGTTTGCAGGATTGCCGAGACGTTGGAGGAGGTGGAGACTCATTTCCGCAAAGAACGATCGTCTCCCTACCGTCGCGACGGTGAGAATCCGAGTTGAAGTGGGTGGAATCGATATTGACATGGGTCTTTTGGGTTTTATCACATACAGGGCATTTGATTGGTAATCTTTTGCAAGTGCTGGAGCAAAATGACGAATTCTATCCGATGGTAAGGTTGAAGTTGCCGTAAAGGAGATGGGGAAACTTCAACGTGACTCTCACTTGCATCTGATATATCTAACAGTTAGAGAGCAAATTATCAGACCTGAGTGTGAACCGCGTGAAGGCGGCAGCATGTCGACTGCTACTAGCCACTGTGCCAGTGAATAGTAGAGCGATTGTGCGCATGTTGGACGATGACGACGAGATGTTGGAGCGGGTGTGTGGGTTTGCCACGGATGTTGATCCAGGACTACGATGTTATGCTACAGGGCTGCTGTCTGTAGGATTAAGAGACCGCTCAGTCGCAGATACTGTCGTGAATAACGACACACCAGTTAAATTACTCAAACGAGCACGGATGTACGCGTCCAAGCTGGAAAAAGAGCGACAACAGGCTGTGAAATATATTCAAGATCATCTACGTCTTGCAGCGTCACGTCACAAGAAAACTACGAGTGGAGGAGGCTTAAGCAAGGCAACAACACCACAGAGGTCATTGAAGCGCAAGCATTCGGATATTGCCAGCCGCACATCTAGTCACGGTAATGAACATAGTGAAAATGTGGATACTACTGTAAATTTGGAAGCTGAAGAGGAAGAAGCAACTGCTACAGTTCCGATCCAACAGCCACTGCCACTCTCAGGTACTGAGGAAGATATCATGAGTAGTTTTGGTGAAGATGGATCGATTGTGATGCCAAGTCCAGAGCATCATGAAGAGGATTTCAAGCGGTTGGTGATGCTGGAACTTTTATATACTTTGGATTGTTTGGGATCAATGGGCGAGTACTTAGAAATCTTCGCTCCAGCGCTGAAAGAAGACATCATTGGGACGGTGATCACATTTCTTCACAGCAAGAATCCCGCCGTGATATCCCACACGATGACTCTCACGTCACATTTTCTCGCACACAAGAAGTTTTCGTTTTTGTTGGTTGAAGCGGGAGGTGTCGACCTGTTATTTACGGTGTTCAAATTGCAGCAGGCAGCAGGTCAAGTGGGTCTACTAGATCGCAGCTTATCTATGTGTCTTCATGGATTCGCATCTTCGTCTGCAGTTATTGAGCGTCTTGTTGTGATGAACCCTGAAAACATGTTGTCCGTTGCTTTTACTCTGTTGTCCAGCCCTAACGATCGAGCAAGGCAGAATGCTGTGGTATTTTTCAGCTTGACAATGGCTTTTAAAGTGATTCTTGACTATTTCGAGAAACACAATGGTTTGTACACTGTGTTGAATATCATTCGGGTTGGGAATCAGCCAAAGTCCGCAGCGCAAAGGCAACTTGCACAAGATGCGTGTTTGTGTTTGCGCCAATACGTACGCATGCACATGGCCTTGGTGGCCCATCGACTTCGGAGAAAGTTGGCTCAACTGAATCACCCGTCGAATCGGCAGTCTAATATGGTGCCTGTGTTAACAGCGGCAACTGTTGCGTCTCGTATCCCATCTCGCGTCCCGAAAATTACGTGGTCAAAGGCAATTGATCTAGATGACAAGACTCACGAACAAAACATGGTATTCTATGAAAAATATCGCTTTAGTGCCAGCAGTGGCAACTCAAACAACTCATCTGCAGCTGCATCAGGTCCAAGTGGGGGAATGTGGCCTCCCGCGGCGAAACTAAGTCATTTACGCGGTATCCTGGTGCTTCTGGAGGTAGTGGCTATGATGTGTTCCGTGATGAAAAATACGGATCCAGACGCTAACTCCAGTGTTCGGATATGGACTGCAGAGCGCGCGCAGTTTTGTTTGGACTCACTTCGCGTGTTAACGCTTGTGGTTCCATCTCTAGCAAACGAAGTGTGCTCCACAGAAGTGTCGTTGGACGAAGGAGGTACTTCCAAACAACTCGGGATGACGATCTTGCTGGAAATCGCAATGAGCAATAACGGGAGAGATTCCGAGTTGGTACGCGACGCACTGCGCGTATTTTGCAATTGCGTATCTCCTCCTCACCACGAAGATTGCTGGCAACACCCGTACAAAGATATTCGACAATACACACTCACAGCTAGAAGTATGCGGACGAAGAAAGATGATCAATTGCAGCGACAAAACTCAGATGCAACAGAACGCGGAACGAATACTACTGACAACTTCTCCAATTGTTGCTCGAAGGCAAGGGATGACAAAATGCTAAGACCTGTGCGAAAGTTGGCCCGTGAACGGAATGCTATTAAAGTGTGTGTTTACCTACTCCGCTATAAGCGTTCTGTTCAAAACGCAGATGCTATTCGGCTGCTTGCTACTCGTGCTTTGCTGGGATTATCTCGTGATCGCCAAATTTCTCAGATTCTCGAGAAGATGCAAGTCGGGCAACTATTGTCCGACATGATTCGTAGTGATCCAGTACTGGAGGAAAATGCTGACATTCACGTTCGCTTTCGCGAATCTGCTTTGGATTTAATTTCGCACGTTACTCATCGAGCATCAAATGTAGTTATTAATGAGGCAACAGACCCTACGGTCAGAAAGATCGAAAAAGCAAGCATCGTTGCTAATACCAAGATTTCTTACGATGAAAACGAGCTGCTGGGACTGATCCATGACCACCTTGTCACGAAAGGATTGCACCACGCAGCATCCGCCCTTGTGGATGAATCCAAAATACAGATTGAAAGCTCAAGAAAACCCTCTTTCGCACACTCACAGCCTTCTCGCTCTGATGGAGCAATGGTTGATGGAACAATGTCTTCCGGTCAGAAGGAATCAACACCGCTTAAAATGCAGACATCTGTGGACCAAGAGGCGTCATCCAGTGTTTTGAGTCGACGTGATTGTGGGCATTCAAGCGGAGACGAAACAACACGGTCGAAGAAGATACAACGAGTTTCATCTGTCGGTTCAATTGTGCCAGAGCTGAAGAAGATCCATGTTGCGGAAGACTCTCGTCTTTCAGTGAAAATATCTCACCCTGCAGACGGACAAGTAAAGACTTTGACAACTGCCACTCCATATAGCCAATCCAGAAAACGAATGCGAGAGGCGTTCCGTAGACCCCATCTCTTTCAAGATGCTGCCCCAACACAGTCAGTAACATCGCCTCGAGTTATCACAGAGATTATTTGCTCGGATGCTCTTCAAAAGCTACCAATCAACACACGATGGAGTACTAATAATGAGGCTGCCCCTGCGTCTGCGCCAAGCAAGTTAGACGAGATTATCACTCATTATTTGAGAGAGCAACACCGCCAGTGTGCCAATCCTGTTACAACGGTACCTCCATTTAAGCTGCTTGGAAAGGGGTCATTGCATCGCTGCCCAGATCCACCTGTAACCACATCTCTGAACGTAAACATTTGCGCTAGGCTATTGCGTCGCAGTCTCAAGGGATATCGTGTTGGGTCGTCCACTTTCTCGACGTATTACACTGATGCAGGCATTGATCGCTACGTGTTCAGTCGCTATCGGCCCTATCGCACTGTAGGTGCACATGTTGGATCGTTCGCGTGGGGTGGAGTGAGTGTGGCTCGATTCTTCGGTCAGGACCAGCAAGACATGTTAATTGGTAACCATGACGGAGAACTGCGTCAATTTAAGATTGAATCTGATGAAGTTGTGGTAGAATGGACTTGTCACTCGCCATCAAGTGCAATCGTCGATCTGGAAACGAACGAAACCACATCAATGAGTTCTCAAAGCAGATTACTTCTGACGGGAGCAGTTGCTCTGTCGGAGCTTGCTGTGAACGAAATCGCGCTCTGGGATGCAAATGACATGAACTCGCTTGTAGAGCGATGGCGCTTTCAAGGTGGCCTCCGTCCTCAATTTAATCACTATGGAGACCGAATTGTTGCGCTGGACGCCCGTTCTAACGACGACGAGACTGAATTGGACGGACCGGGCTTGTCTGTAAAGGGGGCAGTGGTTCTTGATATCGCGACGGGAGACGTATTGTGCGACTTGAAGGATGCAATGCGTTCGAATGATTATGGCGCAGAGACTAATTGCTGCTTCTCCCCTTGCGACGGCACTATCCTTACGGATGGAATGTTGTGGGATGCTCGTATTCCTACACGAGCATTGTACAAATTTGACAAGCTATCCAACGTTGGTTGTGGCTTTTTCCATCCTAATGGCAACGAAGTGATCGTGAATTCGGCCGTGTGGGATTTGCGCACTTATCGTCTCTTGCGCATGGTACCAGCATTGGATAAGTGCACTATCAAGTTCAACCCCTCTGGCAATGTATTGTTTGCATATTATCCATACGCAGGGGTATGTCGATTTTTTTTCGATGGAATTGATGTGAGTGATACTAACGCGCTGTTTATCTTTGTTCAGGGCGATTATCTGGAGCGAAGGAAGACCAAATTGAAGTCGTGGTTTCGAGTACTGGATGCGCGTGACTACAGAGATATCACGACGATTGATTTGGGCCGCCCTGTGTTTGACCTTAGTCTGAACACTAAGAGCACGCTAATATCTGTAGTGGAAGGGCGTTATTTGGAAGCTGGTGACGTTGACGATGATGATTCGATTTGCCGCCTCTACGATATTGGGAGGAAGCGTCCTGCTGAAGATGACTCGGACGCAGAGGATGGAGACGATTCAGATACTCTGGATGATGACGAATACGACGATGAAAACTCCAGTGCTGACGATGATGAAATGGAAGAGGACGACGATGATACGGATGAAAGTGACGAGGAGACTTCTGGTTCTAACTCGGAAGATATAGGCACCTCGGAGGATGAGGAAGAAGAAGGTAGCGAGAGCGATGAGGATGCTGCGGCGCATATTCTCGCAATTGATGACGAAAGTGGTGATGACGATGGAAACGGGTCGATCCTATCGACTCATGATCTGGGCTATTTATTAGAACTCCCAGATACTACATACTATGAAGTTCACGGCCAATACTCGAGTGATGAAGACGATGCTGAAGATGACGAGTAGTATAGAGAAGGTTTGTGATCAGGATACGATATGGGATTTTGGGACGGTATCATGCTGCTAGGCTTGAATGGTAAGTAGTGGTTGGGAAGTGTTGCTCCTAATTTATCCTGTGTAGGCAGTGAAACGACTTACATGTTTGTGTTACATTTCGCCGTAGCGTTAGTTATTTGCCAGATCATTCACCATGGCTACCAAGCCTGAAGTTGGCGCAGAGACACTCGGTGGCAAACCTTTACTGCTTAAGCGCAAGGATTATCTTGGGACGGATAAGGCTGCCCAAAGCCACCCCAATAGAACATATTACTACCGCCAACCTACGGATCTCCAGCACGTGATTGACACGTCTACCAGCCATCTCGTGCGTGAGCCTAAAGACGTCAAGGTACTCCTGGCACGTGGACAAGCGCTTTTTAAGCAAGAAAATTATGAGCAAACCATCCGAGATCTCAACGAGGTAGTGGCATTGGACACTTCAAATGCCGCAGCATTTTATATGCGTGGATTGGCATATTCAAAGCTGGACCAAGTGGAACTCGCAATACGTGACTTCTCGCGAGCACTGCAGATTAATCCAGAACATGTGAATGCTGCTTATGCTCGCGCGTCCTGTTACAATTCACAGGGGGATTTCGTACGAGCAATCGATGATTACAATTTCGCACTGCTAAAAGACAAAAAGCTGAAGTTGCAGCAAAAACATCAGCAAGAGTTACATCGGTCTGCAACCTTGTCGCGACAGCAACTACAGCGACAGAAACATCAGCAAGACGAAAGTGCCAGCAACGCATTTATTTTATCCCAGCGACTGAAGAAGACAAATCTGGATCTACAGAATGCCACATACGTAATTGCAGAAAGCGACAATAATGCAGAAGGGGGCCTGCGGCAAGAAGAGAAAACAGAGTTTTTCGTGAAAACTCGGCTCCAGAGATTTTCAAATCTAGATGTAACTTCAGCTGTAGCTAACACCTTGCCGACAACACCGACAACAAGCCTCTTACCGCCTACGCCAGCATCAGTGTCAAATTCTGTAGTTGAACGAAGAAGATTGCTAAATACTTCAGAGTTGGGAGAAAAAAATGATTCAAGTAAGGCTTCGTCGATACCCTCATGCTCCACTGCAACGGCACTCGAACAAGCGGAAATCCATCATGCGAGAGGTTTTCAATACCGACAAGAGGGAAACTTTCAGGCTGCTGCAGAGGAGTACTCACGTGCGATTCAACTGAATCCTCAACATTTCAAGGCTTACTTCAATCGTGGATTTGTCTACGATAAAATGCGGCGTTTTGATACGGCTGTGGAGGACTACACACAAGCGTTGAAGATGGACCCACATAATGCCTTCGCTCTTTATAATAGAGGCATATCTCTTGACCGTAGTGGCAATTATCAGGGCGCTCTTGCTGACTTCACTCAGGCTATTGAGCTTCTACCAGAAAACGCCGACTTTTACCACAATCGTGGGTTCTGCCACCGCAAGCAGGGTAACTTTGAGTTAGCCATTTCTGACTACTCGCGGGCGATCGAATTCAACCCGGAGCATTTCAAGTCTCTTTATAATCGGGCATATTCGTTTGACAAGCTCGGGCGATACGAGGAAGCAGTCCAAGACTACACAACTGCCTTGCGCATCGAACCAGAGAATGCCAATGCTTATCACAACCGTGGAAGCACTTACGACAAGATGAAAGACACCGCCCGTGCCATCGCCGACTTTGACCGTGCCATAACGCTCCAGCCTCGCTCTGTGTCAAGCTACAATAGCCGTGGACTTTGCTATGACCAGCTTGGACAGCACGAGGAAGCACTTCAAGACTTTGCAAAGGCAATCGCATTGGACCCACGCAGCGCAGTGTTTTATCATAATCGAGGGTACTGCCTTCGTAATATGAGCCGCTTTGAGGAAGCTGTGAATGACTACAACTCTGCAATTGCGCTCGAGCCACGCAACGTCGCTGCGTACAACAACCGAGGATATGCGCTTCGTAAGCTTCGCCGCTTTAAGGAAGCCGTCGCAGATTACACTACTGCCCTTGCCATTGATCCACACAATACAAGAACTTTGAGCAACCGAGCTTACTCGCTAGCGAAGATGCAGCGTGTCGAAGAGGCCATTGCAGACTACACCCAGGTGCTCGTGCTTGACCCTCAGAACTCGTACTCACGCCACAACCGTGCCATTTTGATTGCAAAGTTGAAAGGTGGTGATATAGATGAAAGCGACCTGAAGTGAAGTACCCAAAGCGCTTCTTCACTTGTTTGTCGTCTTCAAGCGCTTATCACGGTGCTCAAGAGAGAAAGTCGTTATGCCACATTGTTCCACTTGAGACAACAACCGATCTTGCATTCTTTGTCATTTTTGAGTTTGCTTGCGATGGAGAACTCCTCGCGGAACATGGAACTATTTCCCTCCTTGTTGCATTGGAGTCTCACGGATTCTCTAGAACGAGTGTCTATTCTAACAGGCTTAAAACTTGAAGCCCGAATGCATGGCAGTAACGCCAAACGTGAAATTCTCGTACGTCACGCGCTTGAAGCCGGCATCCTCAATCATACCCTTAAACTTCTCCTGTGTTGGGAATTGACGAATACTCTCGACCAGATACTGGTACGAAGGTCGGTCATTGGCAACCTTCTCACCCAGCAGCGGGATCACGTTGAAAGAGTACTATACACAAACTCATTAGCATAAGACCCAGTCTCCAAGACACACCATCAAACTTACAGCATCGTAGAACTGACGGATGAGCGGGTTGGGTACTTGACTAAACTCCATGCACATGAAGCGACCACCGGGCTTCAGCACGCGGTAGGCTTCCTGGATAGCACGATCAACGTGAGTGACGTTACGGATACCGAACACAATAGTGTAGACGTCGAACGAGTTGTCCTCAAAGGCCAAGTGCTCAGCATTGCCTTCCACCCAGCGGAAGAGCGACTGGTCCACATGAGGCAGCACTTTGGCTGCACGTTCCTCGCCCACTTGGAGCATGGACGAGTTGATGTCACACACAGTGATCTCTGATCCCTCTGTGCCTCTAGGAGACTTGGCCAACTTCTCAGCAATGCGGAAGGCGATGTCACCAGTACCACCAGCCACATCCAGACACTTTAAAGGACCCACAGGATGCAACGTGTCCACGAACGAGTCCTTCCAAATGCGGTGCATGCCGCCACTCATAAAGTCGTTCATGACATCATATCTATTGCCACATATAAAATATGAGAAACCCACGCACAAATAAATATCAATTATGAGGTACCGTTCAGCCACATTGTGGAAGACAGATGCCACCATACGTTCCTTGTCCTCCTCGGCCACCTGTTGGAATCCAAAGTGCGTCGTCGAACCAGAATGCGGGGCGGAAGTGTCTGACGAAGACGCAGACGTCGAGAGGCTGCGTAAGAAGCGAGCAGCGCGAGGCGCACGACGTACAGCTAGCGACAGAGTCATGGCCATGCAGAATCTGAGGTTGAGCGCGATGTGCAACGTGATTGGCTATCGACTAAGTTCGGTTTCCTCACACGTCACAGATTTTCAGCTAATGAACACTAGGTTGGAAATTGTAAAATGCATTTTTAAGGATCGAACTTGAATACTTGGCTCAATGCAGCAAACATTTTAAGTTGTAACGTGAGCCATAGAGTTTGAACAAGTGTGACGGGTGTAGGTGGCTGCTTGTAGTCGTCTGGAATGCGTTCTTCGATCAAAAATGTGCGGGCATGGTCTACCGAGATGCTTGTTGTTGAGTAGTCTCCCATCACCAGAAGCATTACAGCAGCCTCGGAGTAAGATGTCAAGGCTCGCTGGGCAGTGAATGTCTCCTCAAAGTCTGGCGTGTTAGCGGCGCTGAAAGCTTCACGTTCACGACGATACGCAGCCAGTGCCTTCTTAGTCAGGTGTTGATTTTTGTTGCTACGTGAAAACAGGTTGGTGGCCAATGTGATGTTCACTGATGATGGATCTCCTCCGTTCCACGAGTCATCGTGGACGAGTGAGGCATCGTGCTCGACGAAGTTGTGGACCCCTAAATCCGCGAGAGAGAATTGAGCTGGCAAAGTGCTAACCAGAAATTCTGCGAGCGAGATGTCGAGGTTGTAGACTTTGACGAGAGCTTGCTGAAGAGTTTGTGGTGAGACCTCCTTGCCATCACGAGGAATGTATCCGTGGTTTGCCAGGACGTTGAGTGCTGGACATGGACTTCGATGGTACTTTGCGTTGTTGTCCTTGAATCCTGAGACCTGGGTTCCCCATGGACGGAAGTGTGCGTGTTCCGCTGTGAGATCCAAATGTTGCGGTATGACCACCGCTGATTTGTTTGCGAGGATGATGACGTTTAGCACCAACGCGACCAGAAGGGATACCATAACGATGAAAGCAGGATTGACGCCTCGCTTGGCCATGGTAGTGCTAAATCAAATCTGAACAGGACCACGACGAGGGCAAAGATAACGACGTTGTTGAGAGAAAGGTGGGTGAAGGACCTTCACTAGTAGCGAATCCCTACACGGCGATAGATGAAGTACATGCAGTGGATCATCTTTCAGTGGATATTCTCAATCTTCATATCCACTTGCTCTGGACTACATCTCAGCCAGCCAAGCTCGCAATGTAAGCTCTGCGATGGCGAGAAGCACACTCGTGATCGTTATCGGCGTCTCAGATGGACGGAAGTTGGTCGGGATTCGTTCATCAACTAGGAATGACCGAACGTGATCCACCGAGATGGTCGCACTGGTGTAGTCCCCCAAGCCTTGCAAGACGAACGATGCCTCACCATTGGCAACGAAACGAGCCATGCACTCATGGCGAACGCAGGGTTGTCACGAGCACACTCGATCTCCCGATGACGACGGAATCGAGCCACAACGTCTTTGGTGAGCACTCGACCATCTTGGTCTCCAATATGTTCGGCCCTTGAGAGCAGCTCGTCCACTAGCGTCTCGTTGACTTTGAATGGTTCGAGCTGGAAGTACGAGTCGACGTGGACCAAGGATGCATCGTGGTCGATGAAATTGGGGTCACCGAGGTCGGCGAGTGTGAAAGTCGATGGCAAAGCTAGGAAGATGAGGTCCAGCAGTGTCTTGTCGAAGTTGTAGACCTTCCTGATACCGTCACGTAGGACCGCAGGGGTCAATCCCTTCCCGTCTCGAGGGATGTGACCATGGTTTGCTAGGGCGTTGAGAGCTGGACACGGACTGCGGAAGTACGAGAATGAACTGTTTCCTGGAAGTCCCCAGACCTGATCATCGGGTGGTCGAAAGTATTCGTGTTGACCTGTGGTCAGTGATGGTAAAGCTACTGGTCGATGCGAGTTGTCAAGTATGAAGAGCGAGTTGAGAGCCACTGCTAGTGCTCCGCATGCCAATACGACAGAAATCGCTGTGATGGTCATGGAAGTAGATGCTAAACCGATCGTGGAAATTCGACAATGCTTGGCAGCAAAGGCAGCACAACTCGAATGAGTATCATGCCGTCCAGAGTGGTGCCGTCCATGAAGTCGTTCTTCTCTTCGAAGATGATTTCGAGACGTAAGATTGTATTCGATTAGATTAATGGAATGGGGACATGCATGGCCCTCAGGGCTGACAGTCCACCAAACGATGGACTTGTATACGCAATAGCAACTGCTACGTTAGCCGGCTCGCTGTACCTTGACAATCAGCGGGCCCTTAAGCTGCAGCAACGAGGCAACGTCGTATGTGTAGCTCTTGGGGTTCTCCTTCGTCGTGAAGTGGTACTTGCTCAGCATGAAGGCAGTGACGGTCTTCATCTCTAGCATAGCGAACCGCATACCAAGACACGTACGTGGTCCAGCGTGAAAGGATACAAATTGGAATGCCGACACAGGGCGGATGGTTTGCTCACCAGTCCACGGATCCTGCATGAGCCATCGCTCTGGCTTGAACTTGGACGCGTCTCGACCCCACACGCTTTTCATGCGGCCCAGCGTGTACGACGGAATGTACACACGCGTACCCTTCTTCACGAACGTGCCGTCAACGAGCGTCGTATCACGGTTCGCCTCCTTGGCATTAAGTGGCACGAGCGGGTTCAACCGCAGATTCTCGCGCAAAACAGCGTCCAGGTAGACTAGACCTTCCACATCATTCATAGTCGGCACGTAGTTGGGGTCGCTAAATAACTGAGGCAGCTTCTCACGTAGCTCCTGGCGCAATTTCGTCTCAACTTTTGGATTGCGATTAAGCATGATAATCAGCCACGACAAGGACCACGCCGTCGTATCCTTACCAGCCAGCAGCACAATGACTGCAATGTCCCTCAAGAAACTAGCATCTAGTGGTTTGTCCCCCGCTTCACCCGACGCTTTCTGATCATCATGAGCATCCAAAAACAGCGACACAACGTCCTTCGTTGTCCGTGGAAACCTCGTAGAGGCCGCCATGTCTGGATTAAACTTGCGCTCCATGTTCTTATTGATGATAGTAAACACCATTTTATCCAGCACCGCCAATTCTTCCGCCAGTTCCTTTTCACTCCCCAACTTCAACACTCGTTTGAGTTTCCAGAGCCAATCTGGCGAGTGGAATCTCATCTCAATGTAATGAATAATCTTGCCCATAGCTTTCATAAAGTCCGTATGTTCCCCTCCTTCCAGTGAATTCGCCTGTAAGCCAAATGAAATGTCTGTAAACACATCAAAGGAAAAGCGATGCATGACATCAGCAAAGTCAATTGGAACTCCCGTCCGTGCTGATTCATGGAGTTTGCGACCAAGTACGAGGGTGTAGTCGTGCACACACTGACTGATAGTGTCACGGAAGGCCCGCATAGTAAAGAGACGACTGAGCATCTTGCGTTGTGAGAGCCACTGAGCTCCATCCACAGCCACAATGCCACCGCCTGCTAGGTCACGGAAGATGGTGTTCATGCGGTCGCCCTTGTCAAAGACCTCGAACTGTGTCTTCAGTATGTCCTCAAACAGTTCCACGCTGCTCACGACCACGAGTGGCGGGGCGCCCATCACCTGTAGACGCCACGTACGTCCACCGAAAGCCTTGCATTGCTCGAGGATCCAGTCATGAAGGCGTGGTTGTTCCAGACTCATGAGGTCCAGCGTGTTGCCAAGGATTGGGAGCGTTGACGTCGGTGCTGGAAGTCGCCGGATTGCGCGCTGACGCTCATCAGGAACCAGGAGATACACGAGAGCAGCAGCAGCAGCAGCAGTAGGCAGCACCACCCACAAGGACGAAGACCCGCCCATGACGAAGGAGTAAAGCAAGTGTGAGGTGGCGATCGAGCGTCACATTGCGTCTCTTTGTGGCGTTAGTGATACCCCGTGTAAACCGATCGCACCGACTTCAATGTGGTGTACGATACATACTGTATCCATTTCCCATTCCGTTGATCCAGGTGATGATACTGTGGCTGCTGGTGCTCATGTTCTCCTTTAGTGGTGCTGATCACGACTACTTTCGTCCTTCTGGGGCTAATGTGTCTGGTTTCCCACCACCTAATGCTGCTGCAAACCATCGTAGTCCATGTCCAGCGCTTAACTCACTCGCGAATCACGGCTATCTGCCTCGCAATGGCAAGGATCTGACCCCTCAAGTGCTACGAACTGCCATCATGGACGTCTTTAATGTGGACAAAACCTTGGCCGAGCGTCTCACTCGTCCATTGCCACAACAATTAACGCTCGCAGACTTGAGTATTCATGGATTCATTGAGCACGATGCGTCTCTAGTGCACAATGACGCAGTTTTTAAGACAGACCCAGCACAGATGAACGCCACATTGGCTGCTAATTTGTTTGCTAAAAGTAAAGATAACAAGCTGGATAAACATGTGATGGCGGCGGTGCGACGACAGAGAGAAGCGCAGTGCAAGGCTGAGAACTCAGAGTATGCACTATCAGTGAAGAGTCAAGCGACAGCGTACGGAGAAGCGGCTTTGCTGCTCCTTGCAATGGGAGACTACGAGACTGAGACTATCTCGGTGGAACATGCCAAGTCGTTTCTAGTGGATGAGAAGATCCCGGACGATTTTCAACGGAGTGACAAGGCAATTAACACTGCAACGGCGCTTTATCTAGCGGCGCAGATTAAATTGTTGGCAACGTTTGGATGGGGTGCCGTGGCGGAGACGGAATAACGGGGACGAGCTGATGTTCACGCTGTAAAGCGTGAACACGAGGTGCTATCACGGTTTTATTTCGAGCAAACAAAAAACATTTTCAACTAGTAGCGTACATTGAAAGACAGGATCCATCTATTATCGTAGTTCCATGTAAGAAAGAGGAACCTTCCAACTTTCAAGTTCCTAGTGATAGCGCTCAGTACTTCCATCTCGCTGGTGACATCTGTGGACTGTACATGGCATTCGCCTTTGCCAGTACGCCTTGGGTTACTTACTGCCAAGCATTGTCGAATTTCCACGATCGGTTTAACATCTACTTCCATGACCACCACAGCGATTTCTGTCGTATTGGCATGTGGAGCACTAGCAGTGGCTCTCAACTCGCTCTTCATACTTGACAACTCGCATCGACCAGTAGCTTTACCATCACTGACCACAGGTCAACACGAATACTTTCGACCACCCGATGATCAGGTCTGGGGACTTCCAGGAAACAGTTCATTCTCGTACTTCCGCAGTCCGTGTCCAGCTCTCAACGCCCTAGCAAACCGTGGTCACATCCCTCGAGACGGGAAGGGATTGACCCCTGCGGTCCTACGTGACGGTATCAGGAAGGTCTACAACTTCGACAAGACACTGCTGGACCTCATCTTCCTAGCTTTGCCATCGACTTTCACACTCGCCGACCTCGGTGACCCCAATTTCATCGACCACGATGCATCCTTGGTCCACGTCGACTCGTACTTCCAGCTCGAACCATTCAAAGTCAACGAGACGCTAGTGGATGAGCTGCTCTCAAGGGCCGAACATATTGGAGACCAAGATGGTCGAGTGCTCACCAAAGACGTTGTGGCTCGATTCCGTCGTCATCGGGAGATCGAGTGTGCTCGTGACAACCCTGCGTTCGCCATGAGTGCATTGGCTCGTTTCGTTGCCAATGGTGAGGCATCGTTCGTCTTGCAAGGCTTGGGGGACTACACCAGTGCGACCATCTCGGTGGATCACGTTCGGTCATTCCTAGTTGATGAACGAATCCCGACCAACTTCCGTCCATCCGAGACGCCGATAACGACCACGAGTGTGCTTCTCGCCATCGCAGAGCTTACATTGCGAGCTTGGCTGGCTGAGATGTAGTCCAGAGCAAGTGGACATGAAGATTGAGAATATCCACTGAAAGATGATCCACTGCATGTACTTCATCTATCGCCGTGTAGGGATTCGCTACTAGTGAGGGTCCTTCACCCACCTTTCTCTCAACAACGTCGTTATCTTTGCCCTCGTCGTGGTCCTGTTCAGATTTGATTTAGCGCTACCATGGCCAAGCGAGGCGTCAATCCTGCTTTCATCGCTGTGGTATCCCTTCTGGTCGTGTTGGGGCTAAACGTCTTCATCCTCGCCAACAAATCAGCGGTGGTCATACCACAACATTTGCATCTCACAGCAGAACACGCACACTTCCGTCCATGGGGAACCCAGGTCTCAGGATTCAAGGACAACAACGCAAAGTATCATCGAAGTCCATGTCCAGCACTCAACGTCCTGGCAAACCACGGATACATTCCTCGTGATGGCAAGGAGGTCTCACCACAAACTCTTCAGCAAGCTCTCGTCAAAGTCTACAACCTCGACATCTCGCTCGCAGAATTTCTGGTTAGCACTTTGCCAGCTCAATTCTCTCTCGCGGATTTAGGGGTCCACAACTTCGTCGAGCACGATGCCTCACTCGTCCACGATGACTCGTGGAACGGAGGAGATCCATCATCGGTGAACATCACATTGGCCACCAACCTGCTGTCACGTAGCAACAAGAATCAACACCTGACTAAGAAGGCATTGGCTGCGTATCGTCGTGAACGTGAAGCTTTCAGCGCCGCTAACACGCCAGACTTTGAGGAGACATTCACTGCCCAGCGAGCCTTGACATCTTACTCCGAGGCTGCTGTAATGCTTCTGGTGATGGGAGACTACTCAACAACAAGCATCTCGGTAGACCATGCCCGCACATTTTTGGTCGAAGAGCGCATTCCAGACGACTACAAGCAGCCACCTACACCCGTCACACTTATCCAAACTCTATGGCTACGTTACAACTTAAAGCGTTTGCCTTGCTGAGTCCTCTGTTAGCATGACAACACTGATGAAACATGTATAATAACAATCTCCATACAAACTCAACCAGTGAATTTACAGTTTTCTCACCCGTTGTACACGCTCAGTAGATGGCACGCAGTAGACGACTGCCATTACAGATGGAGGTGGCAGCAATGAAGAAGTTAAACTCGCTCTGCTTCTGGTTAAGGAAGCGGAATGCTGTGAGCTCTGCGACCGTGACACCACCAACGTAGTACACCATCACATTCGTACGTTTTCCACCGTTGCTATTGTCAAAACTCGAAGCTTCAGAAGCCATGCTGTTGTGACTGCTAGAGTTGCTTCCATTTCCACTGCCCATACTCAACAAGGACGAAGTCGGATCTTTAGCGAGAGTCTTATACTTCATACCCAGCGATTCTTGCAGCAAGCGAATACTCATTGGCGCGTAACCTGTGTAGGGGAACATGAAATGGATATCATTCGGATGTTTTGTATCCTCATCATCCAGTGCACCACGCATCAGTAGAAGCTGCTTGCGCTTTTTCGGAAAATCGAAGCGGTTCTCCACTGAAAGCAAGTCCATTTTCTCCAGTTGCACGAGCAGTGGCAAAATTTGGTGCCCGTAAGTGTGGCAGAGCTGTTGGCGATACCAAGTTAGTGTGTCTGGCTTGAGTCCACCACGGACAAGTGAACAAAGACACAGCAACTTGATCACATCGTAGAGATTCAGTGGTGGTTCACGTAAAATAGCTTCCTCCAAAAAGCTGTCCACGTCCTTAGCAGCAGCGGACGATGCACTTGGTCCTGCGCTCATGATAGTCATCTCAGTCTCCACACAACCACGCAGCGCCAATTGAGTACTCAGCTCTCGGATCCGTTGGACCAGCTGTAGATGGTGTGCCAGTGATCGTTTCTTCTTCACCAAATGAGGAGCCTTGGCCAACAGTGCTTTCACCTTCTGGAACTCGGCCTGACTGTCCTTAGGCAAGCCAGCCGAAGACCCCGCAGAGCTACTACGCACTTCCGTGGCCAAGTCCTTGGCGACGTCCATTAACTGGTTCGACACCAAGTTGAAGTTCACATCGCGGATCTCGCCAAACAGTGCGTCCACGTGATTGAGCACCACTTTCTGCGTCGTTGATGTGGCCTCCGTCCTCGAGCTGCTCCGGCCACTTTCACTTGCATCCTCCGCTTCTTCCTCTTCCTTCTCGTACGTGACGACTCCATGGTTAACTCCCACAAGAGCATCCAGCAGTCCTTCGTACGTCATTGGCGTTAACAACATGGACAAGGGGTCTTCCATCCTATCAATCACCACTAATTTATCGATGGCCATGGCCACATCGGCCTCTCCATCCTTGACTCCGGCCGCTCGATTCATCTTGATCTTCTGCTGTTGTCTATGGGCCAGCTCGAGCATCTTTTTGACTCGTTGAGCGAAGAACCCGTGGCATGTGATGTCTAAGACCCTCCGGCCAGTGTGTTTCTCCACGGCCAAGACACTCTTCACTACGTCGGTTAAGGCCCTGCTGTCTCCCTTCACATAGAGTTCTCCAAAGACACTGTCGTGGCACAGGGCGGCCACGCCGCGGTCCACTGGAATGAGGCCCAGGGCCAAGTTGGCCTGGCGGATGAAGCCCGCGACACCCTGTCGTTCCATCTCCAGGGCCACGTCCGACGTGGCCGTGGGCAGCCACAGCACGGCGCAGCGTCGAGTGGCCACGAGCTCCAAGGGCCGCAGAGCGTCGGCCAAGCGCTTGGCCACCGTCGGTAGCGGCGGGGCCACCACGGCCACATCCAGCGTCTTGTTAGCCTGCTCCTGGTTGGCCTGTGGGTCCTTGGAGATGGCCAATTGTCGCTGAAGCTGGGCCGCGTCGCCTGTTTGAAGCTGCACACTCACGAGACGGGAAATGCCGAGCTGATCGTAGAATTCACTGCCGCCTGAGCCGTAGGCCAGTAGTTCGAAGATGGCCAGCTGCGACGCGTCGACTGCGAGGATCAGCTTGCCACGGGACGGGGTGGCCGGCCCCAGTGCGAGCTCAATGGAGCGGGCGAAAGCGGCCAGCGCGTCCGCCTTGAACGCAGCCTCGAGCTCCATTGTAGATTTCTGAGATTTGGAGACTAAATTTTAGTCCCATTTGGTCCTTCCGATGTTCGTCATCCACTTCAACTTGACTGTACAACTACGTGTATTATCTACTACATGTAACATCGTTATCTAACCTTGCTGAACCACGTTCCTACGCCTGGCTCACGGGTGACTTGACTTCAGCATAGGCGGACGGCTTGGACTGGCCGCTGTGGAACAACGCCTCAATGTCCTCCAACATCATACCCTTGGTCTCCGGACAGAAGAAGTACACGAACACACCGCAGATGCAGCACAGACCCGCAAACAGGAAGAACACACCGTTGATGTTCAGGTGCGGAAAGAGTTTCACCACCTCCGTCATGACGGCGCCCATGGCCCAGTTAGAAGCTGTCGAGAGTGCCACAGCCGGAGCGCGCACACCCAACGGGAAGATCTCGGCAGGGTAGATCCAGCACACGGGTCCCCATGAAATGGCGAAGTTGAAGACGAAGAAGGCCGAGCCCATGCAAATGAACCAACCACCCACCGTCGGACAACCGGCGTCGTTGACGTTGCCATCGCAGATGGCTGTGAACAGGATGGCAGCGAACAAGTGACCAAGTACCATACCCACGGCACCGATCAGCAGCAACTGGCGACGGCCGAACGTGTCGACCCAGCGCATTGCAGGAATCGTGCTCAGGAAGTTGACACCCGAAAGGAAGAAGGCCGCGTAGATACCAGTCTTGGTGATATCCTGGAAAATCAAAGCGCCGTAGCTGAAGATAGGATTGATACCCGTAGCTTGTTGCAGCACCTGCAGCATCATGGCAATGACCACACGCTTAAAAATGGACGGCTCAAGCAGTTCAGCGAGGCCCTTCTTAGCTGCTAGTTCCTCCGCGACCTGGTCACCGATCAACTCGAGCTCGTGGCTGACATTGTCCGTCTGACGGAGACGCTTGAGCACGCGCTCGGCTTCTTCCTTGCCCTTGTGCAAGTATGTCCAGCGAGGACTCTCCGGCACGAAGAAGATGCCAAGCATGACGACGATCGGGGCAGCCATGGCCACACCGTTGGTAGTACGCCAGCCGTGGGCACGGTTCTCCACGATGATGTTGACGACGTTGGCCAGGAAGAGTCCCGTCACGACGGTCATCTGCATGAAACCGGAGAGTAGGCCACGTAGCTCCTTGGGAGCCATCTCGGCACCGAATAGCGGCAGCGAGAACGACGAGTTGCCAACACCGAAGCCCTGGATCACGCGTGCGATGTACATGAGCGTGTGTTCCTGCGCCTTATTGAAGCAGACCCACGACGTGCCGATGCAGAAGAGCAGGCCGGCCGTGAAGATGGTCCAACGACGGCCTAGCTTGTCGGCCACGATGCCGCCGACGAACGCTCCACCGAGGCAACCCAGGTTGTAGGCCATGTTGTACCAAACTGTGAAATCTGCCCATTCCGCCGGCAGATCGGACGAAGAAGACGTGCACTGATCATGCGTGAAGTTGTGCCAGCCGACGCAGTAGTCGTTGATGAACGAGTCCATAATGAGTACACCCGAGGTTACGCCTTGATCATAGCCGAAGAAGAGACCACCCAACGCGGCGAAGACGCACACGACGATGGCGTAGGTGCGTGAACCTTCAGTCGGTACGTCATCGTCGTTGTTGTGTACATTCACCACGACGCCAGCAGCCATTGTGGAGAGAGGCTGAAGTTGGAAGATGTAGCACTAGTGTGTGGTGCTGGACTACCTTGTGTGGTAGGCAGTAAATCGCAGAATGACAGGATGGATCGACGGGCTCCAATTTCGCCGGCCAGGAGGAAGTCGCACATGGTGGTGTTTGATTTCTGCATATGCTCGGGAGAGGGCTGGGGACTTGATTTGCGCCGGCTGGTTGCTTGAACTGAAGGTTTGTGTTTACAAATTGGTCGCCACCAATTTGGCGGTGCCTGAGGCGGTGCCGGGGGCCCAGGCTGGGCCCACTGAGGTGGGCGGGTGATTTGCGTACAACCCCTCAACACTTGAAGTTTCAGCCTTACGGTTGAAGTTGGTCGTAAGTTACGACGACTTGGGATCTCCGGAATGACAGGTAGGAGCGTCTCTGTTCGAACGAGCCAAATGGCGCGCTCTTTCGCTTGATTTATCGCATCACATGCCTTTGGTTTCCAAGTCAAAGTAGATCGCCTTCTTAGTCCGTAATGGCATTTCTGAGTCGGAAGTTTCTGAAGTTTCTGAGGTTATCAAAAGGTCGCACCGTAATTATTTGCAGTAAGCTACACTGCGTTTAGTAAACAGTTAACATTCAGACGGATGTAGACAGCAACAACAACGCTACATTCGTTATTCATTGCCACGTAGCTGAAGAAGTTTGTATATTATGTATCTATCGTACAAGTTCTCCTCACCGTGTCTACACGCATTACAGACTTACAACTCCGCGTCCGTCGAGTCTAAGCGAGCACCCCAGGATAGGAATCAAACCGATCACAATAATTTTATAGACGATCCCTTCCGTATTCGTATTTTTAAAATACAAATACGGAAGTCATCGTCTGTACATAAATTTTTCTGCATGAAGAACGAATGTAGTGTTGTTGTCTACATCCGTAGGTATTTATCTTGATGCAAACTGTTTAGTAAGCGCTATGCACTGCATATAACTACCGTTTTGGTAACTTCAGAAACTCCAGAAATCTCATCTCGAGCAACTTGGAAGTCAAAGGCATATGGAACGAGGAAAGCTTCTCTACTCCTTCTTGTCCACTGTACACGTCAAATTAATAAGCGTGATCGGTTTGGCTCCTGTCCTGGGGTGCTCGCTTAGACTCGACGGACGCGGAGTTGTAAGTCTGTAATACGTGTAGACACGGTGAGGAGAACTTGTACGATATATACATAATATACAAACTTCTTCAGCTACGTGGCAATGAATAACGAATGTAGCGTTGTTGTTGCTGTCTACATCCGTCTGAATGTTAACTGTTTACTAAACGCAGTGTAGCTTACTGCAAATAATTACGGTGCGACCTTTTGATAACCTCAGAAACTAATACCGTGCTATACACGGGGAAGCTCTGGATTGAATACAACTAGGCGTTATGAAATATATGAAATGCTTGTGACAATTCGAGGTGCATCAAAATCATCGAGAGTAAGTGACACCTACATCTTAAAATTCTCAGCAACAAGATACTAAACATGTTTTCGCTGGAAAATGCGATTGAAAAAGATTAGCGGGTTGAGAACACATAAGTAATCGCTGCCGGATTCTAAAGCTTCTAGGCGCGAATTCTCCTGCATTGCATCTTGCAGCGGAGTGAAATACTTAAGAAAACTTAGCGATAACGGCTCCATAAGATGCAGCTGACACAGTGTTTTCACTCGAGTGACAGCAACGTAAAATGACGAACGTTGAGGAGAATGCCGTGTTGAATGCCGCAATGGACCAAGAATAATCTTTATCACTGTTAGGCCCTGGCGTTTTTCACTGGTGAGAGCGAAAGCAGGAACTAAGGGGACTTGTTTCACAACCACAGTGAACGAACGCTGAGGCATGATGATCTTTACATTTCTCTAAAATTGAGTTACCAAATAGCTATACATTGTACTACCCAGTTCATTGCCTGTGTCGTGCATCCTTTCGTGTGTCTGTGCGAGTGCAACCACTGCGTAGCATGCAGCCTATAATGCGTGCTGCACATTTGAATCATGCAACCACTTAATCACGAACGGGTCTATAAGCTGTGGTTTTTTCGCGGGATTGTCACAAAATCTGTTTAAACCCGTGCAGTTCAGACAACATTCCTGGGTGATTTGGGTTTTGATGTTGCAGGTAGCCGCCACAGGTAACATTCACTGGGACCTTTTAAATATCCAGCGGCTATCTAAAACTGCAGGTTCGATGGTATCAATGATGTATTAAACCTATCACTTAGAATATTTTGATATATTGCATATATAAGAAAACAGAAGAATAACCCCCACTTGTCAAGAAATTTCAAAAAACATATTAAATGTATCAGTCTTTGTTTTTTGACAAGTTCTATACATAGCAACTGTATTGAGATTTTATTTTGGGTATCCGGTATATAATATTCCAAAATTATTTTGGGTAGAATGACCTCTCTGTAGAAACTCTGGATTAAAATCCAGAGAACTTCAGAAACTTCCGACTCAGAAATGCCATTACGGACTAAGAAGGCGATCTACTTTGACTTGGAAACCAAAGGCATGTGATGCGATAAATCAAGCGAAAGAGCGCGCCATTTGGCTCGTTCGAACAGAGACGCTCCTACCTGTCATTCCGGAGATCCCAAGTCGTCGTAACTTACGACCAACTTCAACCGTAAGGCTGAAACTTCAAGCGTTGAGGGGTTGTACGCAAATCACCCGCCCACCTCAGTGGGCCCAGCCTGGGCCCCCGGCACCGCCTCAGGCACCGCCAAATTGGTGGCGACCAATTTGTAAACACAAACCTTCAGTTCAAGCAACCAGCCGGCGCAAATCAAGTCCCCAGCCCTCTCCCGAGCATATGCAGAAATCAAACACCACCATGTGCGACTTCCTCCTGGCCGGCGAAATTGGAGCCCGTCGATCCATCCTGTCATTCTGCGATTTACTGCCTACCACACAAGGTAGTCCAGCACCACACACTAGTGCTACATCTTCCAACTTCAGCCTCTCTCCACAATGGCTGCTGGCGTCGTGGTGAATGTACACAACAACGACGATGACGTACCGACTGAAGGTTCACGCACCTACGCCATCGTCGTGTGCGTCTTCGCCGCGTTGGGTGGTCTCTTCTTCGGCTATGATCAAGGCGTAACCTCGGGTGTACTCATTATGGACTCGTTCATCAACGACTACTGCGTCGGCTGGCACAACTTCACGCATGATCAGTGCACGTCTTCTTCGTCCGATCTGCCGGCGGAATGGGCAGATTTCACAGTTTGGTACAACATGGCCTACAACCTGGGTTGCCTCGGTGGAGCGTTCGTCGGCGGCATCGTGGCCGACAAGCTAGGCCGTCGTTGGACCATCTTCACGGCCGGCCTGCTCTTCTGCATCGGCACGTCGTGGGTCTGCTTCAATAAGGCGCAGGAACACACGCTCATGTACATCGCACGCGTGATCCAGGGCTTCGGTGTTGGCAACTCGTCGTTCTCGCTGCCGCTATTCGGTGCCGAGATGGCTCCCAAGGAGCTACGTGGCCTACTCTCCGGTTTCATGCAGATGACCGTCGTGACGGGACTCTTCCTGGCCAACGTCGTCAACATCATCGTGGAGAACCGTGCCCACGGCTGGCGTACTACCAACGGTGTGGCCATGGCTGCCCCGATCGTCGTCATGCTTGGCATCTTCTTCGTGCCGGAGAGTCCTCGCTGGACATACTTGCACAAGGGCAAGGAAGAAGCCGAGCGCGTGCTCAAGCGTCTCCGTCAGACGGACAATGTCAGCCACGAGCTCGAGTTGATCGGTGACCAGGTCGCGGAGGAACTAGCAGCTAAGAAGGGCCTCGCTGAACTGCTTGAGCCGTCCATTTTTAAGCGTGTGGTCATTGCCATGATGCTGCAGGTGCTGCAACAAGCTACGGGTATCAATCCTATCTTCAGCTACGGCGCTTTGATTTTCCAGGACATCACCAAGACTGGTATCTACGCGGCCTTCTTCCTTTCGGGTGTCAACTTCCTGAGCACGATTCCTGCAATGCGCTGGGTCGACACGTTCGGCCGTCGCCAGTTGCTGCTGATCGGTGCCGTGGGTATGGTACTTGGTCACTTGTTCGCTGCCATCCTGTTCACAGCCATCTGCGATGGCAACGTCAACGACGCCGGTTGTCCGACGGTGGGTGGTTGGTTCATTTGCATGGGCTCGGCCTTCTTCGTCTTCAACTTCGCCATTTCGTGGGGACCCGTGTGCTGGATCTACCCT
Source organism: Phytophthora palmivora (assembly GCA_008079305.1). Classification (NCBI taxonomy): domain Eukaryota; phylum Oomycota; class Peronosporomycetes; order Peronosporales; family Peronosporaceae; genus Phytophthora; species Phytophthora palmivora. Next base: position 36,119 of record VOQZ01001333.1, on the reverse strand, counting down.
GCCGAGATCTTCCCGTTGGGTGTGCGCGCTCCGGCTGTGGCACTCTCGACAGCTTCTAACTGGGCCATGGGCGCCGTCATGACGGAGGTGGTGAAACTCTTTCCGCACCTGAACATCAACGGTGTGTTCTTCCTGTTTGCGGGTCTGTGCTGCATCTGCGGTGTGTTCGTGTACTTCTTCTGTCCGGAGACCAAGGGTATGATGTTGGAGGACATTGAGGCGTTGTTCCACAGCGGCCAGTCCAAGCCGTCCGCCTATGCTGAAGTCAAGTCACCCGTGAGCCAGGCGTAGGAACGTGGTAGCAAGGTTAGATAACGATGTTACATGTAGTAGATAATACACGTAGTTGTACAGTCAAGTTGAAGTGGATGACGAACATCGGAAGGACCAAATGGGACTAAAATTTAGTTTCAAATCTCAGAAATCTACAATGGAGCTTGAGGCTGCGTTCAAGGCCGACGCGCTGGCCGCTTTCGCCCGCTCCATTGAGCTCGCACTGGAGCCGGCCACTCCGTCATCTATGTGGAGTGATATCAATTTTTATAATCTGTGACCATTTTTATAACCAAAAATGTACTAATAGCGCGATAAGTACGGCCTATGTAATCTTCTAGAAGACCAAGTAAATTTATCCCCAATCCGTAATTTATATGGATATTTTCAACTTTTTTGTTCTAAACTTCAGATACCAAATCTGAAATATGTAATATTCGTGGAAGTTTCGTTGCATTATTAGCAATGTATACTTTTACGTTCAAACATATATGTGTTAAACCTGGTTCACAGGCGACTTGACCTCGACAAATTCGGGTGACTTGGGTGCTTTGTTCTTGTTAAACAATGCCTCGATGTCCTCCAGCATGATGCCCTTGGTCTCTGGGCAGAAGAAGTACACGAACACTAGACAGATGAGACACAGACCCGCAAAGAGGTAGAACACGCCGTCGATGTTGAGGTGCGGGAAGAGCTTGACGACCTCCGTCATGACAGCGCCCATGGCCCAGTTGGCAGCCGTGGATAAGGCAACGCCAGACGCACGGACGTTGAGCGGGAAGATCTCGGCCGGGTAGATCCAACACACAGGTCCCCACGAGATGGCAAAGTTGAAGACGAAGAAGGCCGAGCCGACGCAGATGAACCAGCCACCCACCTTCGGGCAACCGGCGTCATCCACGTTGCCGTCACAGATAGCTGTGAACAGGATGGCCGCCCACAAGTGACCAATGATCATACCCACACCACCAATGAGCAACAGCGTGCGACGGCCGTAGGTGTCGACCCAGCGCATGGCCGGAATGGTGCTGACGAAGTTGACACCCGAAAGGAAGAGAGCTGAGTATCGCCCTGACTGGGTGATGTCCTTGAAGATCAGCGCGCCGTAACTCATGATGGGGTTGATACCCGTGGCCTGTTGCAGCACCTGCAGCAGCATGGCGATGATCACGCGCTTCCGTACACTCGGCTCGAAGATCTCCAGTAGACCCTTGCCTTCGGCCTCTTCCTCTGCGATCTGGTCACCGATAACTTCCAGCTCGGCACCGACATTGTCGGTCTGGCGCAGACGCTTGAGGATCTGTTCGGCCGCCTCTTTCCCCTTGTGTTTGTAGGTCCAGCGCGGACTCTCCGGCACGAACCAAATTCCCAGCAGCACCACGATCGGTGGCGCCATGGAGATGCCGTTGGTCGTTCGCCAACCACGGTCGTGGTTGTATACGATGATGTTGACAACGTTAGCAAGGAAGAGACCGATAACTACGGTCATCTGCATGAAACCCGACAACATGCCGCGCAGCTCCTTGGGGGCCATCTCGGCACCGAAGAGCGGTAGTGAGAAGGATGAGTTGCCCACACCGAAGCCCTGGATGATACGCGCGATGTACATGAGTGTGTGAGCCTGCGACTTGTTGAAACAGACCCAGCAAGTGCCGCCGCAGAAGAGCAGACCGGCGCAGAAGATGGTTGCGCGGCGACCCAGCTTGTCGGCCACAAAACCGCCAATGAAAGCGCCGACGAGGCAGCCCAGGTTGTAGGCCATATTGTACCAAACAGTAAACGTGGTCCATTCCCCAGGCAAGTCGGATGTGGAACGCGTACATTCCTCGTACGTGAAGTTGTGCCAGCCGACGCAGTAGTCGTACAGGAACGAGTCCATGATGAGCATGGAGGACGTCACGCCCTGGTCGTAGCCGAAGAACATTCCACCGAGCGCAGCGAAGACGCATACGACAATGGCATAGGTGCGCGAGCCCTCGGTCGGCTTGTCGTCGAAGTCGGGATGCTGCGTGCTCACGATGGGGCCACCCGCCATGGTTTCTGAAGCCGCAGTGAGGAGTGCGAAACTAGCAAAGACTTGTGTTGGATTGTTTGGTTCACCCTTGTGGGGGTGGTCCGGAAGATTGAAGAGTGAGTGCGTCGAAGTGGTCTGTATAGCTGGTCAAAGGAATCGGTCCTGGCTCAACGGGAGTTACTGGGGGAGAGCTGTTGCGCGCGACTTGGAAGCGGTCAGCACGAGCTTGAAGTTGGCAGCAGAGACTTCCTAGTCGGCGCGAAGACGCAGTATCCCTCCCTACTTGATTTATCATGCCCCTCTTCGTTTCATGCATGTACTTGGTGCTCAAGACTCTGAAGATTTCTAGTTGTCAGCAAGGTGCCCGAACAACAGTGTTCGGGACACCATAGTCCGGCCCATATATCGGTCGCCGTACCACTATGAAGCTCGCTTGAAGTTGAGGCGATGCCCGGCACAAAATGCACTGGCCAAACGTTTGGTCGTGAACTTCACTCTAGTCGCACCACCATGTATGCATGTATATAGCACCATCCAGCCTTTTTCAGGGGAAAGCTGTTGAGAAATGCATCAGACTCACATGTCTGTTGTACTGTACTTCGATGGTGAGCTTTCACTCACAAGACGTGGTTGGCGTCGTCGTTTAACAAGATCGCCGGTATGCCTGCGACAAAATCAATGCGACTTATTATCGTGCTGATTTTAATTCGTGCGGGGCGTGCATTTAGGTTGTTGCATATTGAATCTGAGTGCAGAGTGCTGTTAGGTTGTTGCGTATTGAATCTGCTGCAGAATGCTCGTACCAGAATATACTAACTTGCGTCGCAAGCGCATCACCTTGGCTCACGACTTGAAGTCATCATGCGGGGCGAGGCGAGTGCCTTGATTTATTCGCCAATCTGCAGCGAGACCGGCTGCGAGAGCGTGTCAGTCTGCATAGGACCGCGTAAGTCGCTTTCATCCACTATCCTGTCGACAGTTCACTCAGAGGTTAGTTGGTTATTATTACGACTCAAGTACTAAATGAAACGCACACAATTGTCGGCATCTCGTGCCCCGCAACATTGCGTGGATTGTGTTCGGCACAAGATAGCATAACTACATGTACGAGCTTACTAGCTTTTACGAGGACTACTGACATCACTTATTGTTGTCAATTTGAGCCGCGACACTGTTGTCTCCAGCTCCAGATGATGGACTGTGCCGGGCGGAATAACTTCAACTTCCTCTGAAAAGTGTATAATTAACCCGCCAGATTCTTCGACTCGCCGAATTATCATGCCAAGTTGGTATTACCAATTCAAAGACTGGCGTAAGATTGATGCAGTAGATACTACATACCTGGAGTACGGTATTGCGACGTGAGTACGCTTGTTGGGCGGATGCGGTCTCCGAAACCAAGTATGTCGAGCGGGTTGTACTTTCGAGGGAGCATTTAGACCCCGAGTTTTACTTTCAGGGGAAGCTTACTATCACGGAAAAAGAATCGTGCTGAGAGTAGTAGATGAGACCATATTGACACGATAGTGGATGAAAGCGACTTACGCGGTCCTATGCAGACTGACACGCTCTCGCAGCCGGCCTCGCTGCAGATTGGCGAATAAATCAAGGCACTCGCTTCGCCCCACATGATGACTTCAAGTCGTGAGCCAAGGTGATGCGCTTGCGACGCAAGTTAGTATATTCTGGTACGAGCATTCTGCAGCAGATTCAATACGCAACAACCTAACAGCACTCTGCACTCAGATTCAATATGCAACAACCTAAATGCACGCCCCGCACGAATTAAAATCAGCACGATAATAAGTCGCATTGATTTTGTCGCAGGCATACCGGCGATCTTGTTAAACGACGACGCCAACCACGTCTTGTGAGTGAAAGCTCACCATCGAAGTACTACAACAGACATGTGAGTCTGATGCATTTCTCAACAGCTTTCCCCTGAAAAAGGCTGGATGGTGCTATATACATGCATACATGGTGGTGCGACTAGAGTGAAGTTCACGACCAAACGTTTGGCCAGTGCATTTTGTGCCGGGCATCGCCTCAACTTCAAGCGAGCTTCATAGTGGTACGGCGACCGATATATGGGCCGGACTATGGTGTCCCGAACACTGTTGTTCGGGCACCTTGCTGACAACTAGAAATCTTCAGAGTCTTGAGCACCAAGTACATGCATGAAACGAAGAGGGGCATGATAAATCAAGTAGGGAGGGATACTGCGTCTTCGCGCCGACTAGGAAGTCTCTGCTGCCAACTTCAAGCTCGTGCTGACCGCTTCCAAGTCGCGCGCAACAGCTCTCCCCCAGTAACTCCCGTTGAGCCAGGACCGATTCCTTTGACCAGCTATACAGACCACTTCGACGCACTCACTCTTCAATCTTCCGGACCACCCCCACAAGGGTGAACCAAACAATCCAACACAAGTCTTTGCTAGTTTCGCACTCCTCACTGCGGCTTCAGAAACCATGGCGGGTGGCCCCATCGTGAGCACGCAGCATCCCGACTTCGACGACAAGCCGACCGAGGGCTCGCGCACCTATGCCATTGTCGTATGCGTCTTCGCTGCGCTCGGTGGAATGTTCTTCGGCTACGACCAGGGCGTGACGTCCTCCATGCTCATCATGGACTCGTTCCTGTACGACTACTGCGTCGGCTGGCACAACTTCACGTACGAGGAATGTACGCGTTCCACATCCGACTTGCCTGGGGAATGGACCACGTTTACTGTTTGGTACAATATGGCCTACAACCTGGGCTGCCTCGTCGGCGCTTTCATTGGCGGTTTTGTGGCCGACAAGCTGGGTCGCCGCGCAACCATCTTCTGCGCCGGTCTGCTCTTCTGCGGCGGCACTTGCTGGGTCTGTTTCAACAAGTCGCAGGCTCACACACTCATGTACATCGCGCGTATCATCCAGGGCTTCGGTGTGGGCAACTCATCCTTCTCACTACCGCTCTTCGGTGCCGAGATGGCCCCCAAGGAGCTGCGCGGCATGTTGTCGGGTTTCATGCAGATGACCGTAGTTATCGGTCTCTTCCTTGCTAACGTTGTCAACATCATCGTATACAACCACGACCGTGGTTGGCGAACGACCAACGGCATCTCCATGGCGCCACCGATCGTGGTGCTGCTGGGAATTTGGTTCGTGCCGGAGAGTCCGCGCTGGACCTACAACACAAGGGGAAAGAGGCGGCCGAACAGATCCTCAAGCGTCTGCGCCAGACCGACAATGTCGGTGCCGAGCTGGAAGTTATCGGTGACCAGATCGCAGAGGAAGAGGCCGAAGGCAAGGGTCTACTGGAGATCTTCGAGCCGAGTGTACGGAAGCGCGTGATCATCGCCATGCTGCTGCAGGTGCTGCAACAGGCCACGGGTATCAACCCCATCATGAGTTACGGCGCGCTGATCTTCAAGGACATCACCCAGTCAGGGCGATACTCAGCTCTCTTCCTTTCGGGTGTCAACTTCGTCAGCACCATTCCGGCCATGCGCTGGGTCGACACCTACGGCCGTCGCACGCTGTTGCTCATTGGTGGTGTGGGTATGATCATTGGTCACTTGTGGGCGGCCATCCTGTTCACAGCCATCTGTGACGGCAACGTGGATGACGCCGGTTGCCCGAAGGTGGGTGGCTGGTTCATCTGCGTCGGCTCGGCCTTCTTCGTCTTCAACTTTGCCATCTCGTGGGGACCTGTGTGTTGGATCTACCCGGCCGAGATCTTCCCGCTCAACGTCCGTGCGTCTGGCGTTGCCTTATCCACGGCTGCCAACTGGGCCATGGGCGCTGTCATGACGGAGGTCGTCAAGCTCTTCCCGCACCTCAACATCGACGGCGTGTTCTACCTCTTTGCGGGTCTGTGTCTCATCTGTCTAGTGTTCGTGTACTTCTTCTGCCCAGAGACCAAGGGCATCATGCTGGAGGACATCGAGGCATTGTTTAACAAGAACAAAGCGCCCAAGTCACCCGAATTTGTCGAGGTCAAGTCACCTGTGAACCAGGTTTAACAGAAAAGAATGGTAGCGTAAAAGTGTAAATTGATAACGAGTTTTACCTTCCAAATTATTTTTTTAATTATGGATCAGAAATTGCATATTTTAGATTTGATAGCAAGTTTAGAACTGAAGATTCAAATTAAAGATGAAGTGTGTGCATTGAAATATTAAATGGTAATCTATCCGTAAGTTATCTAGATTATAATTGAATTTTCGTTGTTTTAACTGAGTTTCTCCAATACTAAAATTCAAAATTATACATGTATGTTTTAATAGTAAGGTCTAAAATTGATCCAAAGTATTGCAGAATGTGGTAGGGCTACTGTGTGAGATAAAAAAGATTCAGCTCGGTCGAGCTCCTACAATTTCAAAAATTAAAACACGCAGAGCCCTATAAACATCGGTATATTTGAGACTACCGTCATTTTTCTGGGCAGTTCAGAACTGTTGTTTGCACCACCTAATTCTAATGTTGCTGCAATGTTACAAACGCAGCTGGGAAACACTACGCAACTAACGTTTTAGGCACAATTGGAAAGGAAGGCTATAGAAACGAACTCAACGTTGTTGTGAGTGTCCATGATGATGAAGGATTTCAATTGTTTGGTGACTTACTGGTACACATGGTGAAAGCTCAGAAAAACCGCATAGCAAAGTAGAAGCGAGAAGACACGTTTTCTGAATCATTATGCCATTCAATCACGTCGACTGCATGCAGCGGTCAAAAATGATACGACAATCCAAAACACAGACTTCTTGGCTTTGTGTTAAGGACAAGATTACTCGACAACATTAAAAGCTACCAGGAAATGCAATACTTCACGGACATGTAGCTCTGGAAATTCATGGATCCCATGGCTAACCTGGCATTTTAACGACACTATTATTATCACTGGTGACCATGGTCAAGTCCGCAATTTGGCAATGATGTTCCCGAAGGTATCGATATGTCCGCAACGCGTGTGGGAGGTGGTATTGTTGCTGAAGGTCGACTGGGTAATGCGATGAGAATGATCATGAATAACACAACGGAACACCTCAACACGCTTGCAGGTATCACTGACTTATCCCAAGGTGGTTCTGAGTAAGATAGCGTAGGTCGATCTGCCAAACGCAAGATCAAGTTTGGTGAAGGGGTCGTATACAGCAACAAACCACAAAGTATCGATTGTGCGTGGTCATCTACGTCTACGATATTATAGAGTGCCAGGTCACGGTAAAAAGGCTTCATTTCAGAACTAATTGCCGAGGAAAAATCCGAGTAGTTGAAATGGCGTGTTGCTGGACGTCTTTTCAACTCGTACTACACTTAGCGCAAGGATGGCAAGTGCTGGATTGCCAGTGTGTGCTAGGTAGAATAATAATGATGTATGAGTAAAAGTTTCAATGAAAAGGCATGTGAAATATATAAAATCTCAAATCGAATTCACACGCAAGAACAACTCAACCGAAGTGCGAACACTGCGGGCCAAAGCCCGTAAACCAGTTATCCGATACGTCCAAAATTTGAAATTGATATTCAATACATCAAACGACATCCTATGCCAATGACTGCTGTGGAGACTTGATCTCCACAAAAGCAGGTGACTTCGGCTGCTTGCTGTGGAACAGTGCCTCGATGTCTTCCAGCATGATGCCCTTCGTCTCCGGACAGAAGAAGTACACGAACACACCACAGATGCAGCACAGACCCGCAAACAGGAAGAACACGCCGTTGATGTTCAGGTGCGGGAAAAGCTTGACCACCTCCGTCATGACAGCGCCCATGGCCCAGTTGGCAGCCGTGGACAACGACACGGCCGGAGCGCGCACGCTCAGCGGGAAAATCTCGGCCGGGTAGATCCAGCACACGGGTCCCCACGAAATGGCGAAGTTGAAGACGAAGAAGGCCGAGCCCATGCAAATGAACCAACCACCCACCGTCGGACAACCGGCGTCGTTGACATTGCCGTCACAGATAGCTGTGAACAGGATGGCAGCGAACAAGTGACCAACAACCATACCCACAGCACCGATCAGCAGCAACTGGCGACGGCCGAACGTGTCGACCCAACGCATGGCAGGAATCGTACTCAGGAAGTTGACACCCGAAAGGAAGAAGGCAGAGTAGATGCCAGTCTTGGTGATGTCCTTGAAAATCAACGCACCATAACTCATGATGGGGTTGATACCAGTCGCCTGTTGCAGAACCTGGAGGAACATGGCAATGGCCACACGCTTGAAGATGGACGGCTCAAGGAGCTCAGCGAGGCCCTTCTTAGCCGCCAGCTCCTCCGCGACCTGGTCACCGATCAACTCGAGCTCGTGGCCGACATTGTCCGTCTGACGAAGACGCTTAAGCACGCGCTCAGCTTCCTCCTTACCCTTGTGCAAGTATATCCAGCGAGGACTCTCCGGCACGAAGAAGATGCCAAGCATGACGACGATCGGGGCAGCCATGGCCACACCGTTGGTCGTACGCCAACCGCGGTCACGGTTCTCCACGATGATGTTGACGACGTTGGCCAGGAAGAGTCCCGTCACGACGGTCATCTGCATGAAACCTGCTAGCAGACCACGCAGCTCCTTGGGAGCCATCTCGGCACCGAATAGCGGCAGCGAGAACGACGAGTTGCCAACACCAAAGCCCTGGATCACGCGTGCGATGTACATGAGCGTGTGTTCCTGCGCCTTGTTGAAGCAGACCCACGACGTGCCGATGCAGAAGAGCAGGCCGGCCGTGAAGATGGTCCAGCGACGACCCAGCTTGTCGGCCACGATACCACCGACGAACGCACCTCCGAGGCAGCCCAGGTTGTAGGCCATGTTGTACCAAACTGTGAAATCTGTCCACTCCGCCGGCAGGTCGGACGAAGAAGACGTGCACTGATCGTACGTGAAGTTGTGCCAGCCGACGCAGTAGTCGTTGATGAACGAGTCCATAATGAGCACACCCGAGGTCACGCCCTGGTCATAGCCGAAGAAGAGTCCACCCAACGCGGCGAAGACGCACACGACGATGGCGTAGGTGCGTGAACCTTCAGTCGGTACGTCATCGTCGTTGTTGTGGACGTTCACCACGACGCCAGCAGCCATTGTGAAGAGAAGTCGAAGCGAGGAAGCTGCAGTACTAATGCACGAAGGCGAGTAGCCTGAGCACTAGACAGTAAATTGCAGAATGAGAGAGCCCGGCGATTTCGGCGTCTATGGATTTCTAGTCCATGCTAAGGAAGGAGGGAGAGGACCGCAACTTGATGTGGCAGGACGTACTGCTAGCGAGATGGCGACCGGGTATTAGTTCGGTTTTTGTTGTACGGATCGGTGTGGTGGCTGAGGTGGGGTGGGTCAACGACTACTATACACAAATCCTCATTCTGTTGAAGCAGCACGTGATAGGTTGAAGTTGGTCGCGACTTAGGATCGCCGGGACGACAAGAAGTCCTGTTTTGCACGTCATGGAGCGTCTCTGTTCAAAACTAGTCACGCGGTGTGCTTTGCAACTTGATTTATTGTGCACCACGTCGACGAGTGTGACACCTGTGCGTGTGCTGTTTGCTTTCAGAATTGGCTATTGGGCATACGACGTGTATCGATCACTGCGCAACGCTTGTAAGCTATAGTTTGTGTGTGGTAACCAGTCGCGTTGTCCTTGACGAATTAGCCGTCAATAAACTGTTTCTGAAGTTTCTGCTTGGCGTGCGATATGGAATGGACCAGGGACTCTGGGTAGTGCCACCGTAGAAGATGCTCGCGCTGTTGAAATTACGGATGGACAGCAGTGCAGCAAAGCGTTACCCGTCGGAAGTGCTCGTGGTCCACACTTTAACGTTAAACGGACGTCTACTATGTAAGTTACATAGTTATGTTACGCTGTATTACATGAATGTACATACCTCAGTCTCTGCACTTCACAGGCAAGTTGCCTGCAGTGCAGAGACTGAAGCGTCGTACGTTGCTTCAACTTCCAAATGATTTGTATGCACGCTTTAATATTCGCTGATTATTAATCATGATCAAGAAGCAAGAAAAGATCTCTATGCCAGCAGAGTGGTGCTCGAATGGTGATCTCAGCGTGAAGTTCACTTGATTTATTTGCGCAGTCGAGCTACATGTGTTGATGACTTATAACATCGTAGTCACCTGGCTCAGCCACTACAGTTGCTTAGTTCAAAGTGCTGACTTGCTTGGATTTTGCTTTTGACATAACACTCATTTACTCCGCTGCAGCTAATGTGTACATGTATTTATGATTGATGTTCTTAGACCATGCATCTTATAAGCAGTTAATCGCGATTACAAGTGTCGAGTGTCTTGGATGTGCCAGGAAAACTGCAGGTATTTTAAATCAACATCGGTTGACAACAGAACCAGTCCTTCAGCTGTTCAGACAGTCGTATGCACCATTTTGAAGTTTCTACTCGCTGTAGATTTGATGAGCAAATGATCTAAACCGGTAACGAATTACCGTTAATTAAATTGAGGAGTTGTAGGGGGTCGTGAATACCATTCATGCTCGATATGACATGCTAGACACATGGCTCTGCCATCTTACAGTTTCATCTGAAGTCCCAAACAATGACGTCAACATCAAAGCACAACAATGAATCAAGTACGGCACGTGACGTTCAAGCTGTTTTGGCGATCCTTTTAGGAATCCTAAGTCGCTGCCAACTTCAAACTTCAACTAACGAGAACATAGCAAACCGACCCCACCTCAGCCACACCGATCCGTACAACAAAAACCGAACTAATACCCGGTCGCCAACTCGCTAGCAGTGCGTCCTGCCACATCAAGTTGCGGTCCTCTCCCTCCTTCCTTAGCATGGACTAGAAATCCATAGACGCCGAAATCGCCGGGCTCTCTCATTCTGCAATTTACTGTATAGTGCTCAGGCCACTCACCTTCGTGCATTAGTACTGCAGCTTCCTCGCCTTCGACTTCTCTTCACAATGGCTGCTGGCGTCGTGGTGAACGTCCACAACAACGACGATGACGTCCCGACTGAAGGTTCACGCACCTACGCCATCGTCGTGTGCGTCTTCGCCGCGTTGGGTGGTCTCTTCTTCGGCTATGACCAGGGTGTGACCTCGGGTGTGCTCATTATGGACTCGTTCATCAACGACTACTGCGTCGGCTGGCACAACTTCACGTACGACCAGTGCACGTCTTCTTCGTCCGACCTGCCGGCGGAGTGGACGGATTTCACAGTTTGGTACAACATGGCCTACAACCTGGGCTGCCTCGGAGGTGCGTTCGTCGGTGGTATCGTGGCCGACAAGCTGGGTCGTCGTTGGACCATCTTCACGGCCGGCCTGCTCTTCTGCATCGGTACGTCGTGGGTCTGCTTCAACAAGGCGCAGGAACACACGCTCATGTACATCGCACGCGTGATCCAGGGCTTTGGTGTTGGCAACTCGTCGTTCTCGCTGCCGCTGTTTGGCGCTGAGATGGCTCCCAAGGAGCTGCGTGGTCTGCTAGCAGGTTTCATGCAGATGACCGTCGTGACGGGACTCTTCCTGGCCAACGTCGTCAACATCATCGTGGAGAACCGTGACCGCGGTTGGCGTACGACCAACGGTGTGGCCATGGCTGCTCCGATCGTCGTCATGCTTGGCATCTTCTTCGTGCCGGAGAGTCCTCGCTGGATATACTTGCACAAGGGTAAGGATGAAGCCGAGCGTGTGCTTAAGCGTCTTCGTCAGACGGACAATGTCGGCCACGAGCTCGAGTTGATCGGTGACCAGGTCGCGGAGGAGCTGGCGGCTAAGAAGGGCCTCGCTGAGCTCCTTGAGCCGTCCATCTTCAAGCGTGTGGCCATTGCCATGTTCCTCCAGGTTCTGCAACAGGCGACTGGTATCAACCCCATCATGAGTTATGGTGCGTTGATTTTCAAGGACATCACCAAGACTGGCATCTACTCTGCCTTCTTCCTTTCGGGTGTCAACTTCCTGAGTACGATTCCTGCCATGCGTTGGGTCGACACGTTCGGCCGTCGCCAGTTGCTGCTGATCGGTGCTGTGGGTATGGTTGTTGGTCACTTGTTCGCTGCCATCCTGTTCACAGCTATCTGTGACGGCAATGTCAACGACGCCGGTTGTCCGACGGTGGGTGGTTGGTTCATTTGCATGGGCTCGGCCTTCTTCGTCTTCAACTTCGCCATTTCGTGGGGACCCGTGTGCTGGATCTACCCGGCCGAGATTTTCCCACTGAGCGTGCGCGCTCCGGCCGTGTCGTTGTCCACGGCTGCCAACTGGGCCATGGGCGCTGTCATGACGGAGGTGGTCAAGCTTTTCCCGCATCTGAACATCAACGGCGTGTTCTTCCTGTTTGCGGGTCTGTGCTGCATCTGTGGTGTGTTCGTGTACTTCTTCTGTCCGGAGACGAAGGGCATCATGCTGGAAGACATCGAGGCACTGTTCCACAGCAAGCAGCCGAAGTCACCTGCTTTTGTGGAGATCAAGTCTCCACAGCAGTCATTGGCATAGGATGTCGTTTGATGTATTGAATATCAATTTCAAATTTTGGACGTATCGGATAACTGGTTTACGGGCTTTGGCCCGCAGTGTTCGCACTTCGGTTGAGTTGTTCTTGCGTGTGAATTCGATTTGAGATTTTATATATTTCACATGCCTTTTCATTGAAACTTTTACTCATACATCATTATTATTCTACCTAGCACACACTGGCAATCCAGCACTTGCCATCCTTGCGCTAAGTGTAGTACGAGTTGAAAAGACGTCCAGCAACACGCCATTTCAACTACTCGGATTTTTCCTCGGCACTTAGTTCTGAAATGAAGCCTTTTTATCGTGACCTGGCACTCTATAATATCGTAGACGTAGATGACCACGCACAATCGACACTTTGTGGTTTGCTGTATACGACCCCTTCACCAAACTTGATCTTGCGTTTGGCAGATCGACCTACGCTATCTTACACAAAACCACCTTGGGATAAGTCAGGGATACCTGCAAGCGTGTTGAGGTGTTCCGTTGTGTTATTCATGATCATTCTCATCGCATTACACACTCGACCTTCAGCAACAATACCACCTCCCACACGCGTTGCGGACATATCGCGACCTTCGGGAGCATCACTGCCAAATTGCGGACTTGACCATGGTCACCAGTGATAACAATAGTGTCATTAAAATGCCAGGCTTAGCCATGGGATCCATGAATTTCCAGAGCTACATGTCCGTGAAGTATTGCATTTCCAAGTAGCTTTTAATGTTGTCGAGTAATCTTGTTCTTAACCCTTAGCACAAAGCCAAGAAGTCTGTGTTTTGGATCGTCGTATCATTTTTGACCGCTGCATGAAGTCGACGTGATTGAATGGCATAATGATTCAGAAAGCGTGCCTTCTCGCTTCCCCTTCGCAACGCGGCTTTCGCCATGTGTACCAGTAAGTCACCAAACAGTTGAAAGCTTTCGTCATCATGGACACTTACAGCAGCGTTGGTTTTGTCAGGTTCGTTTCTATAGCCTTCCAATTGTCCTTTGCAGTGCTAAAACGTTAGTTGCGTAGTATTTCACAGTTACGTTTGTAACATTGCAGCAACATTAGAATTAGGTGGTGCAAACAGCAGTTCTTAACTGGGAGTGAAAATATTCCTTCACCAGATAAATGACGGTCAATTGCCAACAGCCAGTCTCAAATATACCTATATTTTGTCGCGAAGACCCGGGGTTGTTTACCGAAGAGATAAGCTTATTAATGAGGAAAAACAAAGCAATCAAATTGGCGGGCCTGGGCTAACTTCTGTCCTGCATTTCACCTTGTGCTCTTGCCCAGGTCCGGTCTTCAAGTAGTTGTGAGCGCGTGCCCCCATCCAATTGTAGCTTGAGCCACGTGCTCCAGGCCCAGTAGAATCTCCTGCCGACGTCCTTCTCCTGCCTCACTGGTGCTGCGGCGCATGCCGGCCGTGCCCTGCATCTCTCATTGGACTCCAGCTCAAGCTTGTAAAGAACTTGCGCTGCAGCCGAGGACCAAGATTTTTCTTCAACTGCATTCATGGCGACACTACCCTCCAAAGCTGAACTCAGCAGCAGCACTGTCCCGCTAGTCGATCTTGGCACACAGCTCATCGGAGCCACTCGCGTTCACGTACTCGCGGACTTTGACAGGTACATCCTGTAGCAGTGTGCTCAGTGGCTCCCAAGAGTTCTCGATCGCCTGAAGACCGAGCCATGAAACGAGGAGCTCCCATCGGCCAAGCTCTTGATTGTAACGATGCTCGATGAACTTGTCGACTCCCAGCAACATGCACTGACTTGACACCAGCTCCATAATCTCCTCCGTTGTGTTAAGAGCTGCATCAGCGTAGAATTTCAGCCTCGATCCGTGGACATCATAGACACGTCCGGTTACTACATGCTCAATCTTGAACGAGTGAGATAAACTTCAATGACCTTAAAAGGTCCGACCCATTGTCCAAGTAGCTTGTGGTTCGGCAGTCGCTGGTCAATACGGGACCAAAGCACGAAATCACCCACCTCAATTGCGCGATCTTATCTTATCCTCCAGCTTCACGATGAAAAATCGGTCTTTCAGCGCGAAAGCCATCGCCTCCTGGCCACGATGGCTCTGTGAACCACAATGTGCGACAACAAAAATGCGGGCTAGTAGATCCTTTGCTCCTGTAGGGACCCATGGGCGTCCATCAGCGACCAGCACACCATCTTCCTCCAAAAGATCAACTTACAGCCGGGCTCGTTCACGTCCAGTGGTCGACTGTGCCTCGGCAATATCTTCCAGAGTAGGAAACACAAAGTTCGCGCCCATCATTGGCCGAAGCATTGAAAGCTCCTTCACTGGAACAACACGGCGGCCTCGAGTTCGAAGAGCAGCGACCGAGAGAGAATCTGCTTCACGCACATGCCAGCGGGATACAATGTCGGACCACACGTTGGCGTCATCAGCGATGTGCTCAATGTGGTAGTGAAGACCGCACACACGCATGGCCCAGCGTTGCAACCGGTCGCGTACGTGTTTCTTGAGCTCGTCGTGGGGGGGCGAAAATGTAGATTAGATTCGCGTGGTCGAAGCAGGAGGTTCTCGAGGTTATTGCAGGCCTTGGCGATGGGAAATGCCTCCTTTTCCACCACCGTCCAGTTAAGCTGTGAGTGCTTGAACATTCCCCCCTTACATATCACCAACTGATGGTTCTGCTTGTCCACAGGGACACCTTGCTGTCACGTCACCACCTGCGTTTCGACGATACTGAAGCCAAAGCGGAACGCATCAGTGAAGACACAGAGCTCTGCGTCGGGGTCTGGGTGGACTATTAAGGCAGAGTCCTTCACCAGCGAGAGCATCCGCTTGTAGCAGGTGCATTCTACTTGCGTCCATGTGATCGCGACTTGAAGAGCGTTGCGATTGCGCCGACCAATGCGCTTCTTCATGGATTACAGATTGTCATGGAGAGGCGCAATAACCCTGGTGTAATCCGGCAGTGAGTCGTGGAGCCAATTGGTAGCAAAGATGAACCGCTGTAAGTCAACGACCGTAACTGGTAGGGATAGCGTTGAGAGCGCATCCACTCGCGTGGGATCATGTCGGACACCATCGTCCGAAAACAAACGGCCCGCACTACAGAATATCCAGTTCGAAGGGAGAACTCTTCTCCATGTTCAGCTCAAAGTTTGCCTCTGCGACGATGGTAAGCAACTTCTTGAGCACTTCGAGGAACTCGTCCATTGTTGGCGCAAATAAAATCACATCGTCCACCCATACCATCGCCGAGTGGGGGATGAGCGGTGCCAGGAAAGTCTGCATCTGAGCCTGGAAGTGCAGAGCGGAGTCCATCGCGCCCTGATGGCCCGATTCGGCGTGTAGACTTCGTCCGGCGTAACAATCGAGAATAGTTCCTGGCTGTCCGGATGTAGTGGCAATTGCCAAAATCCTTATGTGATGTCAAATCGCGGAAATGCTTTCTGCCCGAGCAGCACCTCCATGACCACGGCTGCTGACGGCATGACACCTGCAATCGGGATAGTTTGTCGGTTCACAGGGCGGTAGTCAATCGCGAGGCGAAACTTGTCGCGAGAGCCTGGTTTCTGCACCGGAACCACCGCGCACGCCCATCGCGCGGCATTATTCTTCTCCACGAGCCCGTTCGCCACCAGCAACTTCACGTATTCCCGAATAAACTCGGCTTGCAGTGGATAGTACTTGCGAGGAGGGCTCCGATAAGGTTTGGCGTCCACATGCAGAGTGGCACGCAGGGGCTCCACAGAGGCAGCCATTCCTGCACCAACCACCGCACGCCATATGTCCGGAAATAGCTCGAGTAACTCGCGCACGGCTAGCACATGTTCTTGGGGGGGGGGGTCCATTTGCAACGGCTCGCTCCAGCAACTGGTCCAGAGTTGTGATTGGTGTCGATTCGTGGTCTGGCAACTCAACACCCACTGGAAACTCGTCATCCTGGTCGGCCAGTAATGTGGAGTCTGCCAACCGAGCCAGAGCCTGATCCACATCAATTCCCAGTCGCTTAAGCGCATCCTTGCCCAGCAGGAACTCGTCTCCATCACCTTCCAGGATTAGGCACGGTACCGACCTGAGACTATGGTCACTAGCTCGAGGTACAGCACCACTTCCATACCGCACAATTCCGGTCGCCCATCCGCAAGAGTCACACTAATGGGGGAAAAGAGTGAATTGGTCCGAAGGTCTGGCTGAACAACACGTAGAGAGTCCACCATGGCGCTGGAGACCACACTTTGGTCTGCGCCCGTGTCCGCAAAGTACGGCACCTCGAGTAGCCCGTTGATCCGCACTATGTTCCGTGTAGTGCTAGTGCGAGCTGCTTTAAAGCGAAAGGCCTGCGTTCGTTGCTACTTCTCGGCCTGACACCTCGCCCGGGCGGCCTCCTTCTGGGCGTCGGTTGACGTTGGACAGTCTTTGAGCCAGTGTGCACCCTTGCACACCAGGCACCCCTCCTGAGGCGGAGGCCGAGACGCTCGTGGCACACGGGCGGAGGTAGACGGCTGAGCTGCTGATGGCGTTGAGCGCGCCGACCTGGGCCTTAGCGCTGGCACCGGCATGGCTGGTCTTCTGGGGCTTTCGATCTGGCTTTGCAGCCTTCGAGTCCCCCTTTGCGGCATAGTCCTGCCACATCCGATGGAACCGCTGTTGTACCTTCGCATGCTCCAATATCAAATCAAAGAGGACGACATCGTCTGACTTACTGTCACGCCTCTCTAAATCGATAATACGAATGATTTGCGCCTTGAGGATAGGAAGCTGCATATTTTCGACCAATAGGCGACACCAAGCCTTCATTCCGCTCTTGTAGCCAGCGTCGGTCGTGTTGTCTGCCCCAATCAGCCCTTGCAGGCCATTGTCCTCCATGATACCATTGAAGCCGTCGTAGTAGCGGAACACTCATGCATCGCAATCATCGATCAATAGGTCCATCTTAAGCTTTTGGCGAAACAGTGACGTGACGTCAGGCACGAACTCGCTCTTGTGGGTGCGGCGCCGAGCCTGCATGATGTCGGCGTCGGTCACGTCCGCCACCGGCATCTCTAGCACGTAGGTGGTCATGTTCTTGAGCGTTTTGCGCTTCACACAGCCCTTTACGGTGGCCACCACGATCTCGTACGTCTTGCCAGTAGTGGTGCAGTGGTGACGCATCTTCTCCACGTAGCATTCCCACTCGCGGAACCACTCGATCAGAACAGCATGGCCCCAGCTGGAGAGTTCCAGATGACCTCGAAGATCGGTTGAGGGAGCGACATCTCCACGTCGCCATCGGAGTCTACACTGTAGCCCGGCATGGTTGAAGTTGGATAATCTTAAGGCGAAATAAGCAGAACCGCACTTAGTCCAGCACCGGACTTCGTACTTAGTTGACGTAGACCAGTAGACTTAGACGAGACGACGACAGGAACATCTTGGTCGCTGCGCGCACCGAAGAGACGAACCGGAGAGCCAGCGACTTCCGGGATCAAGAAACTCACGCATCAGACAGCGCAAAGCTAGTTTTGTTGCGAAGACCCGGGGTTGTTTACCGAAGAGGTAAGCTTATTAATGAGGAAAAACAAAGCAATCAAATTGGCGGGCCTGGGCTAACTTCTGTCCTGCATTTCACCTTGTGCTCTTGCCCAGGTCCGGTCTTCAAGTAGTTGTGAGCGCGTGCCCCCATCCAATTGTAGCTTGAGCCACGTGCTCCAGGCCCAGTAGAATCTCCTGCCGACGTCCTTCTCCTGCCTCACTGGTGCTGCGGCGCATGCCGGCCGTGCCCTGCATCTCTCATTGGACTCCAGCTCAAGCTCGTAAAGAACTTGCGCTGCAGCCGAGGACCAAGATTTTTCTTCAACTGCATTCATGGCGACATATTTTTAGGTATCCGCGTGTTTTACGTTTTGAAATTGCAGAAACTCGACCGAGCTGAATCTTTTTTATCTCACACGGTAGCCCTACCACATTCTGCAATATTTTGGATCAATTTTAGATCTTACTACATATAATTTAGTGAACTTTAGTTTTTGGAGAAATTCCAAGTTGGAGCGACGAAAATGCAGAAACAATCTAAACAAATTATGGATAGATTGCCAATTATGTTCTACTATTTAAGTAAGGTTTTATCAGGTTTCGTCAGGAACTCGATAATTTCCTCAATATTACCGAAGATATCAATAAAGACACATAAACGGTAATTATTTGTACTATTACACTTTTGGGAATTCGACACGAACCTAGTCTAGTAACGGAAATACGTTACCAGACTCAAGTAGTCTGAAGCAGAGGACCCTTCTGTGGAAGCTCCTCCTTACCTTTGATGCCGACGATTCGCCGGCCAAAGATACTGAAGTGGTAGCTCGGTTCGAAGCGATCCATCGGTTTTTTGTGCGGATAAAACGGAACTGCCAAACCTGCGAGTATGATAATGCAAATATCATTAACCGTTGAAATGTAGGCATCATAGGTGGAAACGCTGGCAGCAATTCTACGCAATAGTAAATCTACTTAGATCTTTCTCACAACAACACGGTTGTGTTGAAACTGCTCTGCGCTACCACTCGGTTTTAGAGTTATATGGCTCACACGAATGTGATTTATGTTAACGCCACGACCACCCGTGAGCAAACTAGAAGTGGTGTACTGCCCTTGGGTCGAAATAACATCAAAGTGCAGAGTGAATACGTCCGCAACTACCCGCTCACGATCAACGACATAGCAACAAATCATATCAGCTACTATTGCTCCATTTAGCGGATCCAGATTTGTAGTGCGATTCCTTGAGGCCCCGAAGGATTATAGAATAGAACTCACAGTCTGTAACAGAGCACTTCACCTCGCGAGTGCTAGCACCTTCGACGTACCGCAGAGTTTCTTGCAGAGCTCGCTGCGGCGTAGATTTGTCCATCTAGATCTATTTTGCCAATTCCCTGAGTGGTCACTGGCGCTTGTAGAGAGGAAGATGAAGCAGCTTCTTCACCATCACACACAGGCGTGTTATATGAAAGGGAAGATTGGCCCACGGGACGAGGCACGATGCTGTGCTCGAGCAAGAACGTGTAGCGGCGGACCGTTCGCTTGTGCACGTCGTAGAGACTTGCTACGCGTTGGTAGTTGGACAGCCCACTGGCTTCGAGAGTTGACCTTTCCTGTTGTTGTCTCAAATTCAGTTTCACGATTTAAAAATTCTACGTTGACATATTCACGAGACACATATCAGGAATTTGGGCGGGGTATCTCACTACCCTGCCAAAAGGTATTTCCCCTCACTTAAGGTAGAATCGCTATGCGCCGGAAAAATCCGGTAAGATTTCCGTTCCTGACGTGACGTTTGTGTACCGCTGGGAAACATGTAGGAAAATGCCGTCGGGTAAGTACAGATGTGACCCTACTAAGTACAATCGGATAGGTGTCACTCTTTTTGGGTCTTCAAGACCCAAATATTTGACCCAATTATCGGAATCAGATTTGAAAAGTATGCTTCGTGGCACACACCATACCTTGAGATGATTTACGCCGGGAATGTATCCGTCGTTTTCTTTCAAAGCTTTCTCGGGGTTTGGCGTGTAATTTTGAAGTAAACTAAACTAGACCTAACTTTAGTCAAGCCCAGTAGATATTTTTCTCAGTTTGTCGCAGAATTTATGTGATACACCTGCCGCACAGTTGAATTTACTTTCGTTGATCATTCAGAGATGCTATACTAACGCTATGGTAAGTTCAATTCAGAAAGCGCAGCTATGTAAGGAAGACAGTAGCTGCATTTGTTTATGGCTTGATTTTGAGTCAGACAGTCGGCTATGGCAGTAGCTACGGACGGAACCGCTAGTTAGGCAATCAGGAGACTATCAGGAAGATTGATAACCGTAACGGGGCTACATGAAAGAGTACTATCGCTCGTTCGAGAATGAATACAAAAGCCACTCATTCCTACAAGTACGTCACGTGTAGCTGGGAGCCGCTCATTTCCATACTATACAGAATACAGTATAGGAGATTGTGATTTTATATTGCAGGCCAAGCTTAAAATTATCAAAAAATAAATTCAG
Organism: Phytophthora palmivora; assembly: GCA_008079305.1. Lineage (NCBI taxonomy): Eukaryota > Oomycota > Peronosporomycetes > Peronosporales > Peronosporaceae > Phytophthora > Phytophthora palmivora. Next base: position 15,342 of record VOQZ01001333.1, on the reverse strand, counting down.
TCTTAAGTCTACCTTATTCTAGCTATTAAGCCATCTAAGACCAGGACTTGTAAACCGCCGTTCACTAGGAGTTGTATACTCCTGATAACACGCTTCCTCAAGCAAGGTGCTGGTGTGATCCCGTCATAATAACCGTCTCACCGGAGGAAGAGCTATCCGGTAGATCGCTGATGAGCTTAGACGACGGACGTGAGATTTGTGGCGGGGGCGATCGGACAGCATTTGCGAAGTCCTCGTAGCAGAAGGTGGCTCTTGGTGGGCAGTAAATGAGGCCATTTGATCGCGGCGATTTTTACGGTAGTGACGCTGCATTTCGATTCGCTTGTTAGGGTGATCCTCAACAGTCTCATACAGACGGTGGTAGCGCGCGTACGTCTGGCCATCTTCACGACGCAGAGAACGAAGGCGAGCATGAAAATTCTGAATTCGGGTAGGAGTGGCCCATGGGCAATGGGATATTAATCTCGTCATCAGAGTCGTCCTTGGGAAGGAATACAACACGTGGGTGTTTCTCGTGACGTGCATCGTTAATCTGGAGTAGGGCAGCAACCCAGCCATGAAGCTATTTACCAAGGTTAAAAAGCCTACCTTCTCTCTCGTAGCAATCCCACAAGTTCTCATTTGCGACGAAACTTGCGGAGGGGAAGGACAGTCTTTAGGATTTTGGATGAGTACCACGTGAGGTCTGCTCGACGTGGTGAATTCCGAACTGACGCACAACTCACTAGAGGGGTCGAGCGCTGCTTGAGCGCGGCGTCCAGTAGGGATGGTTGAGTAAACCTTTGTTGCCGATCTTTAAAAGAAGCTTGTGTCTTCAGGGATTTAAACAACCAATAAATATAGGCTGCCTATAGAGCCGTTTACATAAACTGTTTCCGGTACCAAATATACTGTGACTAAATAGATGGAAACTGACGTGATGTCTTGTGGGAGAAATGTTACCCTCGTTGTTCCACGGAACATATTGTCGGCCTACATCTATTTTGACCAGAATCTTCAGGCTAATCCAAAAGTGCAGTTCTATTTCGAAACTGCCAGGATAAACTCGATGGTAGAATACCACCCAACGGCAAGATGATAAAGTATGAATCTGAGCAAGGCTCTTCGAAGCAATCCGCTGTACCTGCTTCTTCTGATAGCCAAGTCTTGGCCTCCGTATACTCAGTGGGATTGAAAACACGGTGTGTTATGTTACGACCAGAGTAATTTTATTGTTTAGTGTGCGCTATTGAAGGTTGCCTGGGGCTGGGGCTGGACATGTTAAAAATATATACAGAGCATATTACCAAAGCCCTAACAAAGAGTGGAAGTTCTCTACTTCAAATACAGTAACGAGCGAATGGACGTTTACGTGTATCGCGGCCAGTGGGGTTGAGGGTCCCAGGGGTTTAACCATTCCTTGCTTTGTATTCACACCGCACAATCTACAACTCCGGTGGAGGCCTCACGTGGGGTTGGAATAGAGCCACACTAAACGTCACGCTGATTGCTAACCATCTCGCCACCGCTCAGGACCTCGCTGGAGTCCAAGTTCCACTCGGGATGCTCTCGCCCAGGGAATGTGTCGCTGTTCTTCAGACGCTACTATCTCAAGCGGGTTTTCAATTCCGGAACCTGGTCCCTGAGTGGTTCCAAGCGCAAGCGTCCCAGGTCTAACCGGAAACCGTGCGGAGTTTGGTTACAGACCTACAGCGATTACTCGCTGCCGAACTCGTCGAATGGCGTTTGCTGGCTGAAGGTGCGACGTTTAGTGTTCGACAGGCATCGGAGGACCAAGCGAGGGTGGAAGGTGTACCAGTGTTGGAATACCACGCGGAGGATGAAGACGGAGATCTATTGATGTCTGACATTGCTGTTCTTGGACGGACCTATGTCTTGCGATTGAGGATGGCCGGGCTTCGGTCCGTACGCAGTCCAAGTGGGTCGTCCATCGGAGAGCCGTCGTCCAAGCGTCCGAAGCATCATCCACCACGACCGGAGAACTTGCTCGCGTCACTCCCGTCGCAGTTGCCATCGCCAGGGACGTCCACACGGGACGATGCATCTAGAGGGACGACTTCGGACCCTGTCCCGAGTTTGGTCGGTACCTCAGATGTGTCGTCCCTAGAAGTGACGTCTGGGTCAGCCGGATCGTATGTGTCTCGGAACGGCTCGTCGTCGTCTGCGGCGTCAGCATTCGGACACAGCGCGCTGACTCATATGCCGTCAGTTGGGTATGGGGCGATGGCGATGACCGTCCAAGGTCCGAGTGTGTCCTGAAGGTGGAGAGACTGGTTTCCAGTTGATTCACCAAGAGACCTCAGGACTTGTCACTTTTCCGGACCAGCATGACGTCGCCATGACGGAGGTTGCTTCGGAAACGAGTGCACGGCCGTCTAGGTCACTTGATTCCAAGCGCAGCCGGAGGTCACACCGAGAGTCCAGACGAAAGGCATCACTGGGTGAGTCGGATGAAGAGTCCAGCGTCGGTGGTCACAGTCACCGTCATAGTTCACGTCGAGGTTCGTCGAGAAACATGTCGAGACGCCACTCCCAGTCGAGCTACTCTAGCCGATCTGGGAGGTCCCATCGATCAGGCTCTTCGATGTCGTCTGGAGCAGCGGAGGCTGTGGTGTCCACGCTTCACCAAGTCCAGCAGTTGACCGCCGCCATGGCCCGACTGGATGAGAAGGTTTCTGCCGGCCATCCATCAAGTCAAGGTGGCCAACTTCAACGCGAGTTGGATGAGGCCAAACGGGAAGCACTGGATGCCGAGCGCCGAGCCCGGGACGGGGAGCGACGTCTGCACGAGAGTGCTGTTCGGACGACTGCTCCGGACTTGAACTCCCCAAGCGTCATGGCCGCTATCCAGGCTGCAGTCCAACAGGCCGCGAAGGCTGAACGCGAACGCATGGAGGCCGCCGCCGCGCAGCACTTGCAGCAGCGGCAAGCCGAAGCGGACGCAAAGCTTGAAGCCGAGCGTGCCGCTTGGACGGCGCAAGCCCAACAGGGCTTGGAAGACGTGGAGCGGAAGCTCAAGGCGTTGGAGATCGTGCGGGAAGAAGAGCGTGTCACTGCCCGGAACATGCAAGAATTCCAAGCGGGGCAGATCCGTGACTTACGCGCGTCATCAGCCCAAGCTCAATCGGATTACGCAGCGGCCGACCCTAAATCGGCAACCACCCTGCGAGCAAACAGTGGTGACCTTAAACGGGCAACCATGTCTCAAGGCGTAATCATGGGAAAGGGCACTGGCGACCAGTCGCAATCTGGGTTGAAGAACGTTCCGAGAACAGTCCTCGACCAGTTGCGTGCGACACTGCCAGAGGCCGACCTCGCTCGAATTGCTGGGACCGTAGGGCCGAAGGAGATTAAGACCGAGACTCATGCCAGCGCCGCTGCTGCCGGAGCGTCGAAGACGCAGGGGCGAACCAAAGCACCCCAATCTGCGGGGAAGACGCTTACGAGAGGGAGTGGAAAACCAAGCACAAGGCTCAAGCGGAAGAAGTCAACACATAAGCAGACTCGCCGGAGTAATGACCCGTCGGACTCGAGTGGCGTTTCAAGCTCAGAGTCAGAAGCTGATAGCAGCTCAAGCAGCAGTTCTGACGACAACCTGGGCGAAGATGTCAAGTCATCACTGGCATTGCCGTCTACGTCCAAAGCTGGGAGCACGATGTTCACCTTCAGGCCGTATATCAACTCCGCCACACTGGGGATGTTCGACGAGAAGGCCTCGATCGGAGATCGGAAAAATTGGTGGGAGAAGTTCATTAACATGTCGGCACAAGGGGGTTGGACCGATCAAGTCAATTTACGTGAACTGAAGATGAAGATGTCGTCACCCGTGCGAAATTGGCGAGGACAATTGCCCAAGCATGTGCTCCAAGATTGGAAGAGGATGTCGACGGAGTTTAGGCGCATGTATCTGAAGGCACGCACCTCCGAACCTGAGCGCTATTTCACTATGAGACAAAAGTCGTCTGAGAGTGCATTGGAGTTCTTCTACAGGCTCAATGAAGCTGGCGTGAAGGCCGATGTTCGTTTCCGGAAGTCGAAGAAGGAACGAGGTGAACATATCAAACGCTTCATAAAGAACTTGAGGGATTCTCAGCTCAAGGTTGTTCTACGCAACCAGCGGTTCCGCTACTTGGAAGATTTGGAGTTTGTGCTGAAGCAGAACGAAGACGTGGGTCTGGATGGGGGATATGACAGTTCCTCGTCACAGAAGCGCGATTTCCGAGCAGACAATGCGACTTCGACCCGTTTCAAGTCCAGAAGCCGTGCGTTTGTGAGTATGAGCGAAGACGAAGGCGGATGGGAGTCTGAAGGGCATGTACGTTTCGATGACGAAGTGGAAGAAGTATCTGCTAAACCGGAGGTAAAGATTGCCGAGCGGGGAGTCCCTGTGGGGTCAATCCCTGAGACCAATGCTCAGCCAGTGTTGTCCGAACTAGACATTCGTAGTGCAGTCTACCGTGCGATGGAGAATGCAGGATGGCGTCCACCGCAGGCTACTCCTCAGCAAGGATGGCAGTCGCCGCGTCCGGGTGGCAGTCACCCCGACGAGACAATCCTGATCGGAACGAGTTCTGTGAGAAGTGTATGAAGTTCGGACACAGAGAGAAGAATTGCTGGAAGGATGTGTTGTGCGATCGATGCGGCAGAGAAGGCCACCCAGGCTATAGTTGCAAGGTCCGTACATGTTCGTATTGTGGCAAGTATCACGGTGACCAGTGTGAAGAATACGAGATGATGCAAGCCGTGAAAGCTCTCGCCCGGAATGACACGCTAACAGGCTTACCTCCCGATGTCCTCAGGAAATTGCTGGACGGGAAGGACAGTCCGGGGAAGCAGTTAAACTAACAAGCCCGCTGGATGGGGATCCAGAACGCGCCGGGCTTAAGCTACCTCAAGGACTGTGTGTGTTGGCGAACGTTGGACCAGAATTGAGAGTGAAGAAACCAGATAACCAACAATGCATGACTATGATTCAAGGAGAACCTACCGAGGCTGACCATATATATCCATTCTCGTCTGAAGATGATCTACCAGTCGAGTTCAGATTACAACCCGGTCAGAAGTATGGATGGTGGGAAAACCATGAGTCAAGCTATAGTCACGGCGTTGCTATGGTGCATGGAACAGTGAATAACGAACGGACCCGAATCTTACTCGATTCGGGGGCGTCTGGAAGTATGATTAGCTTGGACCTTGCGCGTAGGTTGAAACTGAAGTTTCAGATGCTCCCGGACCCGATCAAAGTATCCGGTTTGGGCGGAGTCCAAACGTATATCACTGCGACGGCTATGGTCAAAATCACACTGGGAATGAGAGTGGTGTATGTCATGAAAGTGTGGCTGACGAACATCGGTGAAGATCTAGAAGTGCTCTTAGGGATGGATTTTATGTATGCCGCCGGAGTAAGGTTGTGTGTGCGTGAGGGGCTTGTGCAGCTCCCGGACGAGGAAGCCATCATGATGTGCGGCGGTCCCGATCGGGATCATGCTGGACTAGATTTGCCCGTTCGACCCGAGCGTGACGCCTACCTGCAACCGGGGGAGCATGTCATCGTCAAGATACGGTATGGTCAGAGCAATCCGCAGCGCGAAGTTGTTTGGGCAGGCCGCGGAGACCGGTGGGTGACACAGATCATCTACGCTACTAAGTCTTGGGCAGTCGCAGTCAAAGTCGTGAACATATCCCAGTCAATGCTTTGGATTGGAACAGACTTGTCAGTAGCAAGGATTGTGGAATATGGGCATTTCCCACGGGCCGGACGGTATGTCCGCCCAGGGTCCCCGAGGTATAAGGAGTGGCAGCAGCTTATCTACGAAAATACGAAGTCCGCCGAAAGACGAAGACTCCAGCGTAGGATCGCTGCTTACGAGGAGTCGTTACAACCTCCATGTGTCGAGAGCCCGGAATACCAGTGGCCATCCAAGATCCTGCTGAGGCCAAGCCCTGAGGGAACCACGGTTCGGATGGCACAGTTGCGGAAGCCAACTAGTAAGCAGCCCGAACACGAGGTGGAACAATCCAGGCCTAATGCGAATGGGTCAACCCAGACGACCGAACCTAGGGACGCATCTACACAGACCGAGTCGGACTCTGAGTCATCCAGCTCAGATCCTATATCTCTGTCAGTCCCTGGAGAAGGTGAGGACACTCCGACCGGGGTGCCCCTGAGCACGCCAATAGCGAAGTTGGAAGCCGAGTTTGCCCGGTGCATGCGGGTCAACCAGGAAGATCTCGACTTGGAACCCGGAGTGTATATTCATGAGGGTAGCGAGCGGATGTCACAGTTGCGAGACGAACTTGCGTTGCTTCCAGAATTGAAGGACTTGAGCCCCGAATGTGATATCTCGAAAGCAGATGTAGGTGTCCCCGGAAGGACTACACCGGCAGAAGACCGGAAGTTGCGAACTATATTGGAGCATCATCGGAAGATATTTCTAGGAGACGGCAACGCTGCACCTGCGCCTGCCAGAGGAGTGGTATGTGATCTAGACGTGGGAGATGCCAAACCAGTGGCACAGCGACCACGTTCGGTTGCACCACACCTCGCCATGAAAGTGTACGAGCTGCTTAAAAAGCTGCTGGAGACTGGACTGATTGAACTTTCGGAGTCCCCTTGGGCATCTCCTATCGTGATCGTCTTGAAGAAGAATGGAGTGGACATCCGGATGTGTATTGACTATCGTGTGGTAATCAGTTTCATCAAGTTGTCCAATTACCCGTTGCCATTGATTGATGATCTTTTGATTGGTTTCGAGAGAGCGATGTGGTTTATGTCGCTAGATATGGCTAGTGGTTTCTGGGCAATAAGGATGACCAAACGAGCTAAGCTTATTTCGGCTTTCGTGTGTCCGTTTGGACATTTTCAATGGGTGAGAATGCCCTTCGGTTTGAAGAATGCGCCACTGGTATACCAAGCAGTCATCAATAACTGCCTTTGGGGTTTCGTCCGATTACCTCCTGAAGAAGAGAAGCTAGTGGACTCGGATGTATTGGAATTCTTAAACTTGGATCAGGCTAAGCGAAGTACGTCAGGAGTGGATCAGGAAGTCCCGATTCTTACAGATCACATGACGGTGTTCAAGCGAAATATCCCGGCCCCGCCCCAAATGGGACCAGTTCTTGGACGAAGTTCGTATATTGACGACATCGCGCATGGGGCGCCGACGTGGGATCAATTATGTGACGATCTGAATACACTCTTGTACAGGCTTCGCTACTGGAATATTTCGGTGAGTCTGCCTAAGAGCGAGTTTGGAAAGCTGTCCATTCCGTATCTCTCTCACGAGATCAGTGCTGAAGGAATCAGGGCGATACCGAAGATCGCGAAATCTGTCCAAGATCTACCGTTCCCGTCAACGCTTAAAGGCGTGCAGTCGTTCCTTGGAAGTCTGAATTACTATCACAAGTTCATCGAAGACTTCCCAGTTATAGCAGCAGTGCTCTACGAGTTGACCGACGAGCAGATCAAGGCTGGACGTGACTTGACCCGAGCCAAAGAGGCATTCGAGATTCTCAAGCGGAAGATAGTGTCTACACCTCTGTTGAGACACCCGGATCGGTCTCGACCATTCGTAATCATTCCTCACGCCAACCCGTGGGCAGCTTGTGCAGTCCTTGGTCAAGAGTATGACGGAGTGATCCATCCAGTCAGGTTCACCGGCCGGGTTCTGAACGAGTCTGAGACCCGATATCACGCTGCGGAGAAAGAGGTTGTTGCAGTCATGCGGGTCCTCGACGTATTTGAAGCTCTCATCCGGGATTGCCCGATCAAGGTCTATACTAGATATTCCGTGTTATCCTGGCTGTTGAAATCCAAAAGTGCTGACGGAAGATGTGTTCGATGGGGACTCATACTGTCTCACTGGGATCTAGAAGTATGCAAGGTGCAGCGAGACGAAGATGGTTTGGCCGCAGTCCTAGGAGCAGGCATCACGCCCAGGGAACATCTAGATGAGATTGCTGAGTCTCTCATCCCCGCAAAAGGGGAGTTAAACCTCCCCCTGTGATTAGCGTCGAGATGTTGGAAGAAGACTTCAAAGGGTATGTCTTGAGTTTTGATGGCGCTGCGAAAACCTCTACTCGCCAGGGAAGCTGCGGGTGTATCATCTGGGAACTCCCCGGCTGGCGTATCGTGTCTGCCCAAGGTTTCCCTCTAGAAGATGTCACTGTGAACGACGCTGAGTACCACGGCTTACTGAAGGGGCTGATACTTGTGTCTGAACGAGGCATCTCTGAGATAGTAGTCGTTGGAGACTCTCGGATCGTGATCCAACAAGCTCAAGGATTGATCAACTGTAATCAGCCAAATCTCCAACGACGATTAGCCGAGTATGCAGCCCTGAAAGAGAAGTTCAAATCAATCCAGTTGGTGCACGTCAAGCGTGATTACAACCAGGCAGCGGATTACCTCACGTCCAAGACCTTAGTACTAGGCGAGGCCTGGACCGTAAGTGACCCAGCCGAGTTGATGCACCTGGAACAAGTCTCGATGATACCGGAAAAGATAATGAAACCCGTCGAGATCCCTGGGAAGAAAGCAACGGAGGCCCTCGTAGAGGAGCCCCCTGCTGAAGTCATGAAGGATACGCACCAGGAGCAGATTCCGCACCGTTACCGGCACCCGTAAGGGTTATGGCCGCGATAAACACGTAGTCAACACCGGCAGGAGTCTGATCAACAGGAGCCTATGGGGCCCGTCGAGTATCAAGCGGAACGATGGAGACGTATCAAAGCTCAGCAAGACGGAGACAGTCATCTGATGAACCTTAAGAAGTTCTTGAGAGGTGACTTAGAAGACTTCTCTCGTCCTCAGATCCGCCGGTTCTCGAAGGAGGCAGAATTGTTCGTATTGGACGTCCGAGGCGTATTATACCGCCTGAGGCGATCCGCCCGAGGAAGACCAAGGAGTCACACGGATGAGTTGAGACTGGTAGTACCCCAATCTCTCCGCTCGGATATGCTCCACTACGCCCATGAGGACTTCCAAGGAGGGGCCACCAGGGCATCACGCGTACCCACCAGAAGCTCTGTTCCGATTTCTACTGGCAAGGAATGTATGCCGACGTTGAAGCTTACGTGAAAGAGTGCACTGATTGCGCTAGTGGCAAAGGTCGGCCGCCCAACCAGGGCCCCTCCCCAGGAAACATCGAGCCAACAAGACCGTTTGAAGTCGTATCCATGGATTTCGTCACACATCTTCCAGAGTCCGAACGAGGGAATACATTTCTACTCCTCTTTCAAGACATGTTTTCTGGATACGTCATGTGCAAGCCGATGACTTCAACGACTGCCCAGGATGTCGCTGAGGCATACGAAGAACGCGTCTTTCAGAGGTTCGGTGCAAGCTCTATGATTCGCCACGATCAGGATCCCAGATTCATGAGCGAGGTTTTCAAGTGTTTTCGAGACTTGCTTGGAAGCAAACAACGCGCTACTTTGGGATACCGGCCACAGGCTAACGGCCAACAGGAGCGCTCAGTCCAGACGGTTATACGAAGTGTCCGGGCGTACGTCGCAGAAGCAGACCAATCAGATTGGGATGATCATGCAGAACGTTTGATGTTCGCATTGAATACTTCTTTCGATGCAACTCGTCTGGATACGCCATTCTATTTAGTCCACGGCTGGGACGCTCGAAGTACGATCCTGGCTATGCTGGGACCCAAACCATCCAGTGTTCCAGAGCGAACGGGCGTACGAGTGGCGGAGGGAAATTCAACGAGATTATGGATATGCACAAGCCTGTGCGGAGGATCTGCAGCGGAAAGCCAAACGAGAGAGAGCCGCAATTCAGACTCAGAAGTGGAAAGAACTGTTGAACGAGTAAAGCAGGTTACGCTGTCGGAGACGCTGTGTGGCTATATATTCCGAAAGTCCAACCAGGGCTAAGCCGCAAATTGGCACATCTTTGGCATGGTCCGTTCAGGATCGTCGAAGTAAGAGATGACTTCAGGGTAAAGCTCAAGGTGGAAGACACAGGTTACCGTGTTAACCCATGGGTCCACATTAGTCGTCTGAAGCCGCGAGCCCTGTTCCCACGACGACCGACTTGCAAGTTGAAGTCGATGAAAATGATGATTTCGATGCCGCTTTACTCCCGGAAGATAGTTGGGAAGCCGACAACCAGAACGACGAGTACGAGGTAGAGAAAATTTTAGACCTCCGTTGGTCCAAGCGGACTCGCACGTCTAAACGCATCCGTGAATATCTCATCAAGTGGAAAGGCTACGATGAACCAGAGTGGCTCCCAGTATCACAGTTGAGTTGTGGCGCATTGCTCTATGAATTCAACCAAGGCGCAAAAGCTCGCGCTCGCTTTCAGACTATGCAAGCTGGGGAAGACCACCCGAGGCTGTAGCAACCTCGGTCGGCAACGACCGGGGCGAACAGGCATGGGACGGTGATGTTTCGAAGTATGACTCTGGATGAAAGAAGATATGCGTGACTATGGAATTGATGAATTGACGTCGTTTGGAATCTGAGATGAGAGAGGAGAGGATTGATGGAGTTTAGACAACGAAATGAAAGGCAGAAAATGAAGGAAGTGCATTGAGTGGTGTTAGACATGCAATACGTGAAGCGAGGCGCCAAGCCAAGTAAGGGGCGCACCCTAGACTCAGAGGATAGTAGCGCGAGGCGTAGAGATGGGATTTGCCGAACGTTGTTCGACCGGGATGGCCATATTGCGAATCTCAATTGGAACGTGCGCTAGCCGATCGACGTCAGTGCAGTATGCAGTCCACTGAGTTCGGCTGGGTTCTTCACGTTCCGCCAATTCGATCTGCTCTTCCAGAGTGTATCTCTTCCCTTGATCATTCCTAGTGGAAGGATCCATCAAGTACAGGTGGCAGACTTTGGTTGGGTAGAGCCAGAAACCTGGCTCCCAGACCATCGTTGCTGGAAGACCACGCTCGATCAACTTTGCGATGCGGGATTCGAAGGGACGGCCGACCGCCTCGTGACGCTTGGACCGTTCCAGATGGAGTGTCGCGGACGTATCGTAAAGCGAAGCGTCATCACCATCCTCATCCCTCCCAGGTTTGGTTTTCATGGTAAACCAGTGCAGGATTTCGTAGAAGGCACGAGCATGCTTACGCATGTACGCTACGTTCATCCAGAAGACGGATGGCGACCGGAGTCAACTTCTTACGCTCATGGAAGTACAGAGTCTTCACCCGATTGGAGTACATTTCCTTCCAAGGTTTCGTAGCCATCAGCTTCCGATACGATTTCTCCATCGGCATCCATCTGTCCTTCAGGTGGACGATCTCAGTCATCTGGGGAGCGTAATCAGGAAATCCAGGGGTCTGTTTCTCAGCGACATCTTTGACCGGAGAGAATCGAGTGAGGATACCACGACGACGCCAAGAGACAACACCGCGAGCAGGAATCTCGATCTCTGCCAGCTCAGACTTAGTCAACTCTCGATACCGTTTCATAGCCAGAGGGGACTTGGTCCTTTCGGCACCAGAGCGAGACCGTTTGGACTTGGCAGAACTCCCGGACTGGGAGGAACGCAGACGTTTGGAAGGAGTGCGCGGAGGCTTGCTGCTGTAGTCCGTGCTGCTGGCGTCAGAAGAGCTAGTGGACAAAGGTCGAGTCCGTTTGGAGGAAGACTTGGTCTTAGGCTTGGGCGTTTCGTCGTCCTCGTCGGAAGACCCGAAGGAGGACAATAGCTTCCTGCCCGTAGCTGACGTCTTGCTCAGTGTATCACTATCAACTTCCGCCTCGTCCGCGTAGTCCTCATCGTCTGGATCATCTTTCTCATCCGAGTCTTCAATCTCGATGGTCTCGTGAGCATTCAGCGAGTCCTTCATGACATCACAGAGCTCTGGCCATTCCGGAGGGTACACGCCACGAGCCAATCGATCCCTCAATATCACTTCGGCCAACGTGTAGTAATATTCCGGGACGTACTTCGTCCACTTGGTCTCATCCAGACAACGGTGATACATCATCTGTATGAGCATCTCCACCAGCGAGGCTTCCGGGAATCGGTGATGAGCCATCTTGTCTTCACCCATCATCTCGACAGAGAGGGCATACCCGAAGCTCATCTGCATGGTGAGGAGTACATCCTTGCGGAGATCACTCCAAGCGACGAAGTCTGGAAGACGCCCAGCAATGTTCTGGGTGGTGTGTTCTTGAGATGCCCGTCATGTGGGAGAGCCCGCTTGTCCGATTCCGGGTGAGTAGATGGACGGGACTGCACTTCAATGTCCCCATCCTGGGATTTCATGGACGTCAAACGCATCAGTTGAGACGTCGGATGCGATTGCTTGACTGGACCCTTTGCCGGCTGCTTGTTTGGAGATCGAGACTTAGATTGGGATTTTGATTCCGACTTGGATGGAGTGCCCTTGGCATCAGACGCTGGTGAACTTCCAGACGGCGGAGGGCGATCCTCGGACTTCTCCTCTTGCTCGACGGTATCTCCACTTGGAGCCCCCTCATCGTCACTTGCCTCACTGTCAGAACGAAGTGGACCTGGGTATGGAGGAACCATCCGGAAGGGCTTATCCACGGCCTCCACTGTGACCCAAGTCCTCCAGGAAGCCGGAGGAGTCGTTCCTTTCTGGAAGTGTCGAAGGAGATGCCGAAGACGAGGCCAACGACCACGAATGTTGTTACCATGATCATTCAGGAACGTCATCAATCTATCAGCGTCCAGAGCGCTTCGATTCTCTTGTTTCAACCGGCCATAGTCCTGTTGGCGTCTTCCAACTGACCTTCCAGCTTTTGGATGCGATCATTCAGTCGGGACTCCAACGCAGCGCGTTCCTCGGCCATGCTGCCGAAGTCGTTTTCCAGATTGGCCTTGATGGTTTCCATCTCAGTCCGGACAGCCGCTGCCTCCTGTTCCCGATATTTCTCCAAGAAACCGAAGTCGCGACATAAGTTGTCATATTTGGATCTTAGAGCAGTGTCTTGAATGGTGATACCACCCGAACTCTGGGTTGAAACTTGGCTCCGATGGTACTCGAGGACGCGGTGTAATAGAGAGACAGTATAAAACAACCGCTCCGCAAAGCGTCCGAAAGGAAAGTGCGTCAAGATCGATGCCATCTCCCGACGCATAGAGAGCGAATTGAGAGTGATCTCCAGGTTGACTACTGACGGGGGTTCACGCTCCACGTATGGACGGAGTGTCATCTCGCGAACTTCCACGTGATTACCAAGCATCCGACCGAGATCATCCAAGTCTTGGTTGGTCAAGCCATCAAAGACCATCATCGCTTCGGTGCCACCATACCCGTCTTGGACGTAGGCCCCTGCCCGATACGCAGCTGGGTGAGCAGGAACGCCGACCAGGAAAGTATTTTCATCCAAACCTCGCGGAGTGGGTAATACATAGCGAGAAGGTGTCCTCTCACCGCCATCAGCAGTGCTGCTTCCGTCTTTGGGCAAGATGCCAGTCATGGCGAGCTTGAGGGACTGGTCCAATGTAATCAGTCCGCCGATCGGTCGAGCTGTCTCCGACGAAGCCCCAGAGGTGTCTTGAGTCGGAGGAACGTCGTTCTCCTTCGATTGACGTTATGGGAAGGTTGCTCAGAGGATTCTTGGATGTCATGAGGCGTAGCGTCGATAGTCTCCAAGTTGTCGACCTCCGCGTCCTTCCCCGAGTTGCTCGTATTGTTGTCGTTGCCGTCGACGTTGGGGCCATGGCTCTCGTGTGCGGGGACGTCGCTACCAGGTGGTAGGCCGCCGCTGTTACCCGCACCCGCCCCGGTGTCCTCCACTGAGGTGTCCGCAGGCGGGAGTTGTGCTGGGATTAGCGACGGGTTACTGGACGATGTAGACGCCATGACGTTTGTTCTCGAGTGAGGAAGTTGCTGTGAGCGAAAGGTTCTCGGCCTCGGATCTAACCGAGAGACTGATGGAAAGTGAGTTGGCTGCGAAAGGGTGCAGAGAAGTGACGCCAGAGTGGGCAGAGTCCCAGCGGGATCCACGGCGAACTTAACTCTCCGGCCGGACCTACGTTTGGCGTGCTGTCTGTTCATGATCAACCAGTTCGGTGAATAGCTCAATGATGGATCAAGACCAGAGGGGCGGTTGACACGATGTGACTCTAGATTTTTCCGAGTCCCGCCCAAACGGGTCCTGATTGGTGGATCAGAAGGCCAGTTTCGTGTGACAAGTGGATGACAAATGGGTTATGGAAAGTGATTGGAGTGTGGGAAGGCCATGGAGGGCCCAGGTATCCCAAACGTAAGAGAACCCAGACAAAGGAGTCTGGATGGTACCAAGTTCCCGACGACAGGTTATGCTCAAAAGGCGGGGAAGAGCTCTCAACTAAGTATGGTTGATCGAGCCACCTAGTCTTGACATGGCCTCACACTCATACAAGTACATGAAGACAATGAGTCCCCATTGAAGATCACCAAACACCACTGTCACCAAGCGTAAGGCCAAGATGGTCCAAGAAAGAGATGAAGTCCGAACGAACATGTCTGGACGTGCCAAGTCTAGATGAAGAGACTCATCATAGCTACATCAAGTCAGCCGACGACGATGATCTGCTTTCTGTGCAAGGAAGCATTGAAGAACAGTCGAAGAAGAACCATCAGTCAACCAGAACCAAGAGTCGACAGATCCCAAGATCAAGCAACCACACATCAATGATGACGCAGACAGAGATATGCAGAACAGGGAACACTCATCAATGATGACGCAGACGAAGACACACTGAATGTGAAAACACTCATCAATGATGACGCAAGCGAAGGTATACTGAAAGTAAGTCTAAAGTGTGCATGCATGCATTACAGCGAAACCAAAGATAGGACAGATAACATATAATCAGAGTTCGTTTTACCGAGAAACCCACAAGCGACCCGGACAAGCCTGCCTGAAGAAGTATACCAGGAGGCCCGGTTAGGTGTGGTGTGAAGGCGCGTGTGGCAAGGCATCCAACGTGGAGCTCTCGTAAGTATTCTAGGCCACATTGGGTTGGGGACCGGGTGTGGCTTACCACACATTCGGAGTGAACCGCCCATTCCATATCTTAGTTGCGGTGTCTCTCCGAAAGGGGTCCCGCATTTCATATTCTCAACCGATTACCTTTTGCGTTGTTGTATCAGTCTCAACGTAAGAGTTTGAACGAAAGTACTGTTGAGTGAAGGGATTGTATTGCTTACATTAATTTCTCCCATATTGGGAGTGGTGCGCGTTAGAAGAAGGTCGGCCGGGATTGACTAGTATCCCGGAATTGCGACCAGTCGACTAGTGAAGTGACCGACCTTTCCACGGTCCGAAAGAATAAGGAGAGGGCTGCATATTGTATATAACTCTGATTAGTTGTTATTGTTTATATCTGGTTAACTGCTGTGGAGGCTACGTATT